>OZ018319.1:20391882-20918371 GCA_963969495.1 Ceratothoa steindachneri
AGGGTATGGCTTCTGATCGCTCGATCAAGTACAAGGGTATAGCTTCTAATCGCCCGATCAAGTACAAGGGTATGGCTTCTGATCAAGTACAGGGGTATGGCTTCCGATCAAGTACAAGAGTATGGCTTCCGATCAAGTACAAGGGCATGGCTTCCGATCAAGTACAAGGGTATGGCTTCCGATGGCCGAAATGGGATCGGCCGATCAAGTCCATGATTCCTGGGATGTTTCCAATCGGAGTTGACGAACGGACGCGATGAAATCATTTTTGCAGAGGATTAAATAAAAATGGAGGACCGCCATAGCCCTATCAATGCCATAAGTTGGCACCCTCTCGGGAGCCACGTCTAATTAATTTCACTCTCCACTTTCATACGGAGGTGAAGTGTCTGAGGGAAAGTGGAGTGGGTATATTATGGTATCTCTTAGTCTGGTTTCATCGAATCTCTGTGTATTTGGAGCACAACATTCAGCCTCTGCCAACACGTGATTTTCCTTATATTTACGGATGTGGAGTGTGGAGGTTTTTCTGTTTTGGAGTTGTCATATGGGAAAGAACCTATATGAGTGGGTGGTTTAGGTGGTTGTAGGGAAGAACCAAGATTCGAGTGACGTCCAAGCCTAGAGGGTTTAAGAAGAAAGCACAAGTACATGTGTGTGTTTGATTATTTGAGTATGGGTGCTTGATTTGGTGAGCGCGTGGGTGGAACAATAAAACAAATTCGTTCGCACACCAATCACGACCACACCAAGTTGGAATGGCTTGATGGTACTGCCCCCCCCCCTCCCCCCGCGCGGTTCTGTGTCTCCCATCGCGGTGAAATCAACCCCGTAAACGAACACTGACATCAAGTTTTGCGGGATGTAGGTCAAGGGGGGAAGAGGGAGACGGAGATTGACCTTGGGGCATCTTGGCAGGTCAGTCGCCACGCTTGAGCGGCCACGCATTTCGAGGCAGGAGCTTGGGCAGCCACGGCGAGGGCAGGCAGGCCACAGAAAGGAGGATGCAGTCCGCTGGAGCGTCATAGAAAGTAGAAGTGATGTACTCGCCAACTTCACATTCCATCCACCATACATTTTGTAGTGCGATTTGGGGGTCCTCCGAACTCCTCCTGTCACTGGAGGAGGAATACTGCCTCGATCCACTCTCCGAAAAGGTGAATTTGGGAAAAGGGAAAATGTAAGGAAGAAACTCATCAGAGCGCCAGGGAACGAGAAGCAGCGCGAAGTTTTCACCACGTTTCCCTCCCTCATCATAACTCCCCACTTTCCAAATAAAGTAGAAACAAACGAGGGTATCGCCTGGAAGCTTTAAAAGTAATAAAGTGGCGTAAAGAAAGTTGTGCTAAGCGACGCGTTGGAGACATATCAACTCGCAATTCTCCTTGCCCCCTCCCCGTTTCAAAAACGAAGAAACCCAATCGCGTGGTTTGGGGGCTGGGAGTAGGTTTCAGGAACAGCAATGCCCTCGTTAATCGAGGCAGCGGGGAGAGGGTAATTTTTTCTAAAATAATCCCATGATGGCATGTGTTGGGGACAGGGGGACCAAATAAATCACGAGAGAGAGAGAGAGAGAGAGAGAGAGAGACAGAGACAGACAGACAGACAGAGAGAGAGAGAGAGAGAGAGAGAGAGAGAGAGAGAGAGAGAGAGAGAGAGAGAGAGAGAGAGAGAGAGAGAGCGCGCTACAAGGAGCTACAAAGAAAATAAGTACCCTAGAAGACCTTACGGTCCATACAAGGAGGGTACTTTTGGCGCAATCCTCGAAGGTGTCCGTTGGCAACCTCGAAGATCACTCGCGAGGATCTTAACCGTGATTTCGCAAGATTTTATCTAGTCTTGACTTGAACTGGTCAACAGATTCACTGTTGACAACTTCCACTGAAAGTGCGTTCCAACTAACACAGATACTGTAGGTGAAGAATTTCCCACACAGATCACGGTAGTATCGTTCAGTTCAAGTTTGTAGCCTTGATTTCTTTTTCTCCCCTCGCTAAGCTGGAAAATATCCCGTAATCCAGTCTGTCGAAGCCTCAAAGTATTTTAAACACTTCGATAAGCTGACCACGTAGTCTCTGGGTCTCCAGCGAGAACATATCTAATTCCCTTAATCTATCTTCATAACTTTTATGTCTGATAGAGGGAATCAGTTTGGTTGCCCTGGATTGGACGCGTTCCAATCTCGCGATGTCCTTTCGAAACGAAGGACTCCAAAATTTAAGGCATACTCCAGGTGCGGTCGGACGAGGGAGTTGTACAGACGCAGTACTATCTCTTTGTTCCGATATCCAAACTGTCGCTTTATATACCCTAACATCCTTTGGGCCTTTCTCTCCGCCTCAATGCACTGTTTCGAGAACTTGAGGTCACTAGTGATTGTTACACCCAAGTCCTTCTCAGTGTCGGTGGATTCAATAGCAGTGCCCTTAAGGATATACTGAGATTGGGGGTTTCTGTGGCCGATATGCATCACTTTGCATTTCCCCACATTAAAAGGCATTTGCCACGTGTCCGACCACTCCCCAAATCTTCCCAAGATCTTCCTGCAGGCGGGCAGTATTTCCATCCTTTGCAACGTTCATACCAAGCTTGGTATCATCGGCAAATTAAAAAATCTTGGCAACCATGTCACCGTCCATGTCGTTGACGTAGATGATGAATAGTAGTGGTCCCAGGACAGAACCTTGAGGCACCCCGCTAGTAACGGGCACCCACTCAGAAGCCTGTCCATTCACCACCACCCGTTGCCGTCTGCAACTTAGCCAGTTCTCTATCCAGCCGGCTACTTTTTCGTCTATGCCCAGCGCTCGCACTTTCCGGAGAAGGCGGCGGTGTGGTACCTTATCAAAGGCTTTCTGGAAGTCTAAGTAGACCACATCCACCGCCTTGTCCCGATCGTGCTCACTGAACACGAAGTGGAAGAATTCCACAAGGTTCGTCAGGCATGACCGCTGCCTTCGGAAGCCGTGCTGGGAACTACTCAGTAGCAGCTTTGACTCTAAATGCGACGTCATTTTGTCCACCATGATGCTTTCCATGAGTTTACCGACTATCGAAGTCAGACTGATAGGTCGATAGTTCGACGGTTGGCTACGGTCTCCTTTCTTGAAGATAGGAGTCACCTCCGCTTCCCGCCACTCTCTAGGAACGGCTTTGGTCCGGATTGACATGTTGAAGATTGCGCTCAGGTGTCGTGACACTTGATCGCGCACTTCTTTCAAAACTTTAGGTAGAAACTCATCCGGGCCAGGTGAATTATTCGTCATTAGTTCAGTGATCTTTTTTATTTTTCCCTTAGTGAAGCCAATATCCTCCAGCTTTTTCCCCCCGAGTAGGAATCCGTTGGCTGGGGGATGGGACCACACTCTTCAGTAAACACTGAAGCGAAGTAGTCGTTGACGAGGTTAGCATTTTCTGCATCTGAATGCTTTAATGTCCCCTCCTTGTTCCTCAAAGGGCCAATCGTTCGACGGATTGGTTTACGGCTGTTTACATATCTCAAGAACTCCTTGGGATTCTCTTTACAAAGTCTCGCCACTCGGAGTTCCTCAGACCGCTTAGCCGCCCTTATGTTGGACTCGACTCTCCTGGATAGCCTCCGGTATTCGTCAGTCACCCGAGAACTTCGATTGCCGGTACACAATTCTCTTCTCCCTAAACAGTTGGCCGATTTCTCGATTAAACCACTTTGGTTGAACAGAAGACCGACGGGGACATTTCAGAGGGATGAAACGCAATTGAAGACTCATGGATGTGGTTTTGAAACTCTTCCACGAGTCTTCAACAGCCTCGTGTGTGTGTGTGTGTGTGTGTGTGTGTGTAACAAGGAAACAAATTACCCTATAAGACCTTACGGTCCATTCAAAGAGGGTATCTTTGGACTAGCAGTCGAACGGGCACATCTCTGCTCAAATGCTTTACGTCTTAAACGGCCACTTTTCAAGACCCTGTTAGTCTTGACTTGAACTGGTCAACAGATTCACTGTTGACAACTTCCACTGGAAGTACGTTCCAACTACCGCAGATACTGTATGTAAAAGATTTTCCACACAGATCGCGGTTGCAACGCTTTAGTTCAAGTTTAAAGCCGTGATTTCTTTTTCTGCTCTCAGCAAGTGTGAAAATATCCCTGTAGTCAACACTGTCGAACCCTCGAAGTATTTTGAAAACTTCGATGAGCTGACCACGCAGTCTACGGGTTTCCAACGAGAACATATCTAATTTCCTTAATCTATCTTCATAACTTTTATGTCTGATAGAGGGAATCAGTTTGGTTGCCCTGGTTTGCGCGCGTTCCAATCTCGCGATGTCCTTTCGAAATGAAAGACTCCAAAATTGTACGGCATACTCCAGGTGCGGTCGGACAAGTTAGTTGTACAATCACAGTACAATCTCCTTGTTCCGATATCCAAACTGGCGCTTTATGTAGCCTAGCATCCTTTGGGCCTTTTTCTCCGCCTCAATGTACTGTTTCGAGAACTTGAGGTCACTAGTGATTGTTACACCCAAGTCCTTCTCAGTGTCGGTGGATTCAATAGCAATGCCCTTAAGGATATACTGAGATTGGGGATTTCAGTGGCCGAGAGAGAGAGAGAGAGAGAGAGAGAGACACACACACACACCGGCTCGGATTCAGCGAATAATCAGCGAGAGCAAAGTTTGTGCAATAAAAGGAAAAGGTGGCATCTTCAAAAGAAAGCCTGGGTAATTAATCCGCCCGAGGCTTATATACACCAACGCGTTTTTCTTCTATCTAAACTGGAGCTTGAATAATTGAAAGGAAGCTTGTATACCGAAACAAAGGCGTGTATGATCCGACGGAAGCTTGTATACCCCGCCTTTTTTAATATGCGAACATGAGATTGTATACGTTTACTGTAAGCTTGTATGCAGCACGAAAGACGTGTATAATAAACCTGAAGCTAATATACTACAACGCGTTTTTTTATACAACTGAAGCTTGTATACCGCAATGAAGGCGTGTATAATCTACCAGAAGCTTGTATACCCCAACGTCTTGTTTTAATATGCTAACATGAGCGTGTATACTTCACCGACAGCTTGTATATCGCAATAAAAGCGTGCATAATCCACTGGAAGCTTGTATACTCCAACGCGGGTTTTTTTTCTACTCAAACAGGGTCTTGTATAATCCAATGTGAACTTAATATATCTTACGGGAGCTTGTATAATCCCCCTAAACTAACAATATTCATTGGAACTTTAATATTCTCAATTATTTATTTTTTTTTTATATTTCAATACATAAAATTGGTTGGTTTTGTAAAAATGAGTGAGGGGTGATTGTCAGCGCCGTGGTCGGGAAATTTCAAGCCAAAACTTCTGCCATTGATATTCTCTCAATTTTTACCATTTCCTCCTGCATCCTTCGCTAAAGTTCCTTCCTCCTTTGGTCAGTTTTATTTTCCCATCGATAATTCTTAATCAGGATTGAGACCCTTCCCTAAGGGGAGGGGGGGGGGCTATAACTTCGTGAGCCCCGATCATCTCTCCTCCAATTTTCCGCGTCATCCCATTTTCATTCTTAGTTTCTCCCTCCCAAAAGCGGGTAGGGGTCTCAGGTCTAACAAGGGTCAGCCTGCTACAGCGGACATCTGTAGGATTGCACGCCCTCCCACCCCCCAAATGGAAATCTGTGGCTATATATTTCCCAGACCATTTTATCTTCATTTTCTTTGCAGTTTTCTCTTTACAATCATTCTGGCGATGGTATCGTTGGTCTTTACTTCTTAATTTCAAATAAATAACATCAGTTTAGTCCTTAAGGGCAGAGAGAGATATCTGAGAGCAGGAGGGCGCATGAACAGCATAAAAAACAATCCTAAAGGGAGTGAGAGGGCGACTCAATAACAGACCGATTTGAACCGCAATGGTACATCGATAATTTCAAATCCTTCCATTTAATTGTATAGTGAGATCTCACGCCCAAGTATTAAAATATTAAAGACCTATTTAAGACACCAATCGTTTATTATCCCCGTATAAATTGTAATCACAACATGCTAAGAAGTAAATAGATTAGAAAGCAGACTGATTTGGGGTCATTATTTTTTCGCAGATTCCGCATCAAACGATTTTATTTCCTCAACTTTGAAAATCTTGTTTTTTGGGCAGGATTTTGAAGAGTGACGCCGTGGTATGCATAAGTTGGTACTACTACCTTTGGAGCGTTTAGGTCTGCTCGTATTTGTAGCTTCAGAACGTATTCTTTATCAATTTAGTCTTTAGAGCTTCTTCTAAAGCCCTTCCCTATATAATTTGAATCTAGAGGTAGTTACAAAGTCTTTATCTGTTATTTTGGTATCTTTGTAACTATTCACTAATCCATATGATTCTTTAACATTTGTGAGGTCTTCTAGGCTTCTTGCTAACCCTCTATTTTTATCATTTACATCTCTGTAGGATATTGCGTAGTCATTTGTCATTTTGGAGTCTTTGTAACTCATTATGAAGCTTCATTCTTTATTATTTTAGTATCCCTTAACGTTTCGCAAATCCCTTTTTCTCGTCTTTGCAGTTACCCAAGAAGTCCTATTCTTTGTCATGTAGACGCCTTTGTTCTTACTCACGAAGCCCTATTTATTCATTTACGAGACGCCAGTCACTTTCTCAGTCTCGGCGAGTCCTTCTTTGTTGAATAACGACGATTTTTGCCGTCTGGCGCCGGTGCAATTTCGCCCGGCTTCACAAAGACCTCGGGCCAGAGATCTTCTTATTACCTTTGCCTAGACGACGTCGCGAATTCATTTCTATTATCTTTCACTCCGCGTCAGGGGAGGGGGGGGGGGCTGTCGTCTTCCCCCATCTTGTACTCCACAAGCCGCAGCTCCGACCCATTAGGCTCTTCTCGGAATCCTCTTATCTGGAGGCGAGAAGCGCAGTCAGAATGGGAGGCCAAGAGGGGTTTCCTTGGGCCTTTCCCTCCTCCGGAGGAGACTGGGGTAAGCCTCCAGGACAGATGGAGTTAGGATTCCTCTCGCACAGACCCGGGTCTCGGATCACCCATTGAATGATATACATAAAAGGTGAGAACGGAGGCATCGAGTGAGGGTATATGGTCGTAAAGGGGGGACGGGGATACAGTAGTGAGGGTGTTAGGAGTAGAGCAGATTCCGCTCTTGATCCTACCCATAGCAGGGTTACGAGGGCTACCAAGCTTCTAAATGGATCCCTAAACTACATTCAGACACTCAGCACTGACCCTCTCAGGGTAGGAACATCCCCACTTAAAGGTAAAGCAGGAAACTGGAGCCTCAGTGCTTGTGAAGAAGAAGGCCACCCTCAAAGGCCCTCGTACAGGCGGGTGGACATCGAAAGAGGCCGAGGGGATGCCTTTGGGGAGATGAGGGTAAGTTGGGGGTCAAGGGACGCCTCATAAACGCGGGCACGAAGTAGCGGTAAAAGGGAGCCAGATTTTAAGTGCCGTTATCAATAACAAAAGATGGCACATCTCTGTAACTGTTATGTGTGTTTGTGTCGTTATAATATGCGGTCCACCGACATGTTTTCTAGTTCTAATATGCAACATTGTATTGTGTAGATTACACATCTTATCTAAACATTGTATTTGTAGCCATCGAAGACCCATATTATTAGTGGTATTTGGTTTCTCCATTCTTGTTCACACGCCCCACAGGGCACTGCTTAAGAGCCATCGCTAACTCATCACAGGGAGTGATGCGGACTGTAGTTCGAACGGTATCTTAAACGAGGCCCGGAGTTCGAATCCTCGCCATCCCCAATTTCAAAGTTTTCTCTTGTATTAAAAGAATTGATGATGGTAACAGATTCCCAAAACGTTGCGAGTAACTAAAGTGGTTTTCTTCGGGTGAATCTTTAAGGCCGTGATTCCGTACCTTCTTTACTTCATGCCCCACCCCTTCCCCTCCCCAAGGATGAATTCCAAATATTAATCAATGTTATTTTTCTATATTCATAAACACTGGATTACTTTTACAGTAATTTTACACGAATTTAATAGCAATACAAAATATTTTGTATATTATGTACAAACCGTAGCTGTAGTCTGTCAATCTGTGAACTAAACCCACCTACTCCTAAGTTTTCCCCTCAGGGGGAAATTATCCTTTATTTAAGAACCAGTGGAGTAAGTTCAGGTCAGAGCGAGCTTATAACCAAATAGGTATATTACCATCACTGCCCCCCCTCCCTCCAGGGGGAAGCGTAAATTGTGGATGGAAAGGGTAGGAGAGGTGCACCCCATTTCGCACGCCCAAATTAGTTAAATCATATTTTTCAAACTGTTTAGGACAAAAGTATGTTAACCATGATGGAATATATGTTTAATAATCCCTCAAATACCTTTGGATGACTGCTGCTAGGCTTTACTGTGTGTTGTGTCTTGCCAAGTAATATTTTTCATAAACTGTGATTTTGGACAATTAATTAGGAATAAAAAAAAAGTGTTAATGCGAATAATTACGCGATATGAATAGATAAAAATTAAATATATAAAGTTAATTAAACTGGTAAAATTGGTGGAAATTTGGCACCAGTTTTGAAACAAACCCGTTTCAAAATGTTTCGACAGCGTGCTTGAAAATTAGAGATGGGACGATTAATTGGAATCGGAAGAATCGTTAATTTGGGGGAAATCGGCATCGGATCGCTAAAAATAATCACAGTTTTCAGATTCCAAAAACGATTCCTTCAAAATTTCAGTACAGAGTTTTTATTTCGACAGTGTTTTTTTAAGTTTTTAATTTTCTTTCCTACTTACCAAATATCTGAATCAAAATTTCAAATATTTCCCGTTAGTTTCAATCAAGTTATGTATCTACTCATCTGTCCTATTATTCAGTGAAATTATAACGTTAATAAGTTATTTACTAATAGATTTAGATTAGTCGACAAGAATGCATCACTATTTAATATCAATTAATATTGAAGATCTGACTATAAGAAATGTATTGTATGTTTAATTGTTTATATGCGTGAAATGGAGGCCTGCTCAGGGCTCAGGCGTCATTTAGAACAACTGATACAATACAAACATGTTCAAGCTTTGTCCAGCAGCGCTGCCGAAGTTGGCAGGTTCGAACAAATTTGGTACCGTTTTGACGTAAAGAAACACTTGTTTGATACCATTATACTTTTGTTTTATGTTTTAATTAGATTTGGTTCGATTTTACCAATTTTGTTGTTTTCAGAATAAGTTTTGGTACTAATGCTAAAATTCTTTCGGCAGCGGGCAGCCCGTAGATGTAAGTTATGCTGCACTCGCTTCCTACTCCCAGCCTATGTTAAATGTTGAGTAACAATATCATAATAGCTGAATATTAATAGTATTTAATACATTAGTCGTTATTAGTTGACATTATCGAATTAGTCTGATTTGAATTACAATTTCCACATAAACTGTGCATTATTCGCTATCAAAGATATAAAAAATCACTTGGTTGTGACGACTGACGATACCAAACTTCCAGCATAAGGCACTAATATCAGAAGATTAGTTGTTAGCAGATACTATGTAAACTTAGGCACAATGTTCATCTTACATTTATTTGTTTACTATATTCTATTTAGTTTATGTAACAACTAACTTTAGTAATTATTATTGAAGTATCGAGTATTATTATTACACAGAAGGAATTATGAATCAATATTCTATTTTGTGAAGGAATTGGAATCGGCATCGGAATCTTAACTTAAAACTGAAATCGGACTCGGAATCTCAAATTTGGGGGGAATCGTCCCATCTCTACTTGAAATACCTCAATAACAAAAAAAAAATCCACAAAATTTCGTTTATTTTATTGGTAAATGTCCTATCTAGTTTATTTATAACTAAATATACTTCCAAACACTCCAACACTCATAACATTGGTCCCGTCTGAACGAAATTCAGCGTAAAGCATGACAAGACTAATTGGGGCATCTGTACCTTCCTACACTTTTTTAACTGATTTCTCTTATGGGTAACGCCCTTGGGAATCTCGTTCTTTACGCCATCTTAGCCATTGATAAAAATCAGTAGTACTCTAGCTACCATCAAACAGTATTCATTAATGGATTCTCGAGGGAGCAGTCAATGCAAATTTCTCTCATACATACACAAACAAATACGAAAATAATGCTAAAACTTTAGCTCACATAGAAAATGTATCTGCCCAACAATGTCAGACTAACGTAGGTGTGTAAAACACTGTCAGGCTTGGGTAATAAAGTGCACACACACACACACAATATATATATATATATATATATATATATATATATATATAATATATATATATATATATATATATATATATATATATATATATATATATATATATATATATCAAAACACGCTTCTATCACTAACATTACTGCAGTTGACTTCAATAAATGTTGCATACAAAATACCGCTAATCAAAAAAACACATGATTACTAGCTCATGAAGTAGCAAGTCACAATTATGCAAAAACACAAGATAAAAATAAACCAAATTCCGAGCGCTTTTGTTTTTATTTACAAAAGCGGTCAGACTCTGCTTTCATTTTTTCCTTGTTGGGTGTTTTGCATATGCGCACCAATTATCGAGCCGGGGCTCGGGTACATTCATTACTCGCCTACACACGAGCTCAATCCATTCGGACTGGGCGCACCAGCAGGGTTGCCACAACTGGTACTAAACTACCAGATTTGGTTCTTTTAGGAGTCTAAAAGAGAAAAAGTAGCAAATTACTACAAAAAGAACCAAATCAAGCCAATTATATCATGTATTAATTTAATTAAATTATTGCCAAGTATGATGAGAGTCTAGTTATTTAAAACATAAATGGTTCTATTTCACTAATTTAAGACAAATTCTTGTATTATCTATCCCTCGTAAAATTTACATTTGGTTCTTTCTGGTACTTTTTAACTCCAAATTTTGGTTCTTTGTAAAATTTGCTTGTGGCAACCCTGCGCGCCAGTTGTAGGTCCTCGGCCATGCATTAAACATGAATGGAAATTGCTTCCATTCACAGACAGGCCTTACGGAAACACTCGTCCCTTAGAGCAAATTAGGGCTTGCAATTCTGTTATTGTTTTCGTTCTCTTTTTAAATAAAATAACCTAAAATTAGGTTAATTGCCAGACGAGACGGACCCCCATTAATTAAAAAAAACCCTCCAGGAAAGGGTGCACACTGATAATGAGCTGAATCCACACGAAGCCCTGGGTGTGTACTATCGGATACCTTAATCTTTCTTGCTGTTTCTTTAAATCTTGATGATGGCAAGGAGTGTAATCCAACGGGAATATTCACTGAGCAGAGGGGTACAGACAAAAAAAAACAAAACAAAAAAACAGAACCGTGTAAAAGAGTAAATACATATTTTACTAATTCGCCCCCTTCCTGCAAGGGAACTATTATTATTAGTAATTGTAATAGCGGTAATAAGAAATAATATCAATAGCGATTGTTAATAATTTGGCCAAGCTGTAACCCCGATCTGCACTCTTATTAAGGCCTATATTTTCCATCCAGCAACTGATCACACCCGATGTGTCTTAAAGTCATTATGGTCGGAAGCGGGGTTACCACTACTCTATGCCGTAGCCGTAGGCCCTTAGCACGCTTTGATTCATTTCCACCAATCACTCGGCTCGGGAGTTCAATTCAAAATTTCCCGCTCCAAATGGAGCGCGAGAGCAATGCAGACCTCTTTCGCCTCCCGGACTCGTATTACTTTCCCTCTTCTATTTTTTTATTTATTCCTAGTTTCTGTTTACGCTTTTCTTTCACGTAGAGATATTTATTCCTTGAATTGCGGAGAGCTTTAATTTTTGAATGCATTTATATTTTTAGGCTAACGTAATATTGAGATTTATACTTTATAATAGTTTCTATTTTGCTGCATTGTAAAAGTAGGGATTTATTGTATAGTTTGTAGGGAATTATATTTTTTTGCGGGTTGTGGTGATATATATTTTGTAGGGAATTGTATTTTACTGCAGGGATTTTAATTTGTAGGAAAATATAATTTCCTACAAATTAAAATCCCTGCAGTAAAATACAATTCCCTACAAAATTATATTTTACTTCAGGGTTTTGATTTTAAAGAGAATTGTATTTTACTGCAGGGATTCTTTTGTAGGGAATTGTATTTTACTGTGGGGATATTTTTGTAAGGAATTGTCTTTTACTCCAGGGATCTTTTTGTAGGGAATTGTATTTTACTGAAGGGAATTTTTACATGGAATTGTATTTTACTGCAGGAATTTTTATTTTAGAGGGAATTTTATTTTACTGCAGGAATTTTTATTTTAGAGGGAAATGTATTTTACTGTGGGGATTTTTTTTTGTAGGGAATTGTATTTTAGTGTGGGGATTTTTTGTAGGGAATTGTATTTTACTGTGGGCATTTTTTTGTAGGCAATTGTATTTTACTCCATGGATTTTTTGTAGGGAATTGTATTTTACTGAAGGGAATTTTTACATGGAATTGTATTTTACTGCAAGAATTTTTATTTTTAGAGGGAATTGTATTTTACTGAAGGGAATTTTTTTTTTAAACGAATTTCATTTTACTGCAGGGATTATTTATATTGACATGGTAAGGGTTTCTATTTTATCATTAGGATTTTAATTTTGTTGGAATTATATTTTATTGCAGGGATATATATTTTACTGTAGCATTTTATTTATTTCAGATATTCTATTTTAAGCAGCGGCTTTTAAAGCTATACAGATTTATACAATTCTGATTTGGGGGCATTTCCAGCAAAAACTTGGGAAAATACTGAAAATGCGTCCATCAGCACTAAAGCAACCCATCCGGTGTTGCAGTCCTTAAAATGAGGGACCCATGGTCATTTTTTGAGGGAGGGGACCGGAAGACTCGGGTCATGTCCCCAGTGCAGTTGAATAGGCGCCTGAGTTCCACCTCTCGGTACTTTGGTGCGAGACCCAGCGGTTTAAGCTTGGGGGAGGATGCGTGCTAATTTGCGCGCCAACCACAGAGGGCCGATAGTTTTCGGTCGCTTAAGGAAGGAATGCGTGCAGTTCCATCCTCTCCATCCTACAGGCACAGATCCATTTGGGCGGTGGTCTTTGGAGGTGCGAACTAAGAAGTTAATAAATTGATGATGAAAATATGTCGCCCTTGCTCATTGGTCCCGTTAGCTATATATATATATATATATATATATATATATATATATATATATATATATATATATATATATATATATATATATATATATGTAGTTAGGCCTGAGGAAATAACTTTGTTCACTCCTTTAAGGAGGGGAGAAAAAGAGAGGGATAGACACTTCTTATTTCTAAATTTGTTTTTATTCTTGGGACGGTAATGAGTAGATTTTGCTTTAGATAAACTTTGATTGATGACGTGGAGGGAATAATTTAATTGAATGGAACTGCAGGTTATATATGAGAGCAATACGACGAGAGGATTTTGTGCCTACGAAATACACCAAGGTACGTAAATACACAGGGTACTTAATATTGCCAAGCAACTCTACTATTAGAAGACTTACATTGAGTCCAGCAGTTGAACAACATGATAGTAACTTTTTAATCTATATTAGAAATAAATTTCAATTTTTATCACAAAGTGACATAACTGTCATATTTATGATTGATGAAATTCATATTAAACATTATTTTGATTACAAAGCAGGCAATGTTGTTGGTTCGGGTTTCAACAGCACAAAGGCAGCAAATAGTGCTTTTGTATTTATGATAAGAAGTTTGCTCTCAAAGTTTAAGGACGTTGTCCACATTTTGCCAGTTTAAACGTTGAAAGCAGAAACGTTGCATACAATAATAAAACTAGTCATTACTGGATTAGAGCAAATAGGCTTCCGAGTCATATGAGTTGTAGTAACAGACAACAATGCCATCAACAGCAAAAGCCATGTCATACTTTCACACTCCCCCTCTATGTTCCACTGTATATCGCCACCCAGCACAAAATTCTAGACCTTTGTTTTTCTTGTTTGATTCTGTACATATATTCAAATGTATTAGAAACAATTGGCTTAACCAGAAAAATGGTGACAAATGTATGGAATTTCCCCACTTTTCTTTAGAAAATGTATGTGACTCAGTAACTAGAATTTGCAAGGCTCCTTCTACAACACTAAAGAAACTTCACTCTGTAGAAGCAGATTCTCTCCTAAAATATGCTTATAAGCTTACGCTAAAAGCTCTGTCACCTTCAACTATGGAGAGGCAAAATGTCAATTTAGTTACTCATATTTCCAATGAGTATATTGTCCAAGCATTACTAACTCTTGGTAAAGTACACAAGTTACCTGCTTTGAAGATGTTGCATATTACAGAGAAATAATTTATGTTTGGTGGACAATAATGAATGTAAAAAACCCATCTAAAGGTCTTCGTCTTAAAAATAAATATGCTCCCCCTCTGACGAATGACGAAAATAATGAAGGATATTTTTTCTTTCATTATTTTCTCAAGTGGCTAAATCTCTGGGATTCCATGACGGAGGTGACGGGGAAAACTTACTCGTGAAACCTTTAATGCTCTCAAACACACAACCACTGGTATATTGCAACTAACCGATAACTGCATACGTGAACTTAACTGGAAGTATATTTTACCTGGGAAATTCCAGACAGATCAATTGGAGGGAAGGTTTGGCACATATCGCCAGCTTGCGGGTGGCAATTATAACATATCAGTTCAGCAAGTGTTCGAGTGTGAGAAAAACTGAGAATGATGTCTGTGCTGAAATTACCTTTCTGCAAAAAAAGTGTAGAGTTGAAAATATTTGAAGAAACGAGTTGGGAACACATGGAAATAACTGATTTCCTAAATTTGGAGAAGTATGATATAGACATCACTGAAAATGATATTGAAGATTGTATGGGGTATCAACAAGTTTTTACATACATAGCTGGATATTGTTGTTTTAGCGTTGCAAAGAAAATGAAATGCGTATTGTGCAACGACCTTCTTACCTGCAATGAAACCATAGAAAGTTTACCACAAAACCATTATTATATACGTGGTATTAGCAGAGGCTCACTTTTATATCGTGATGACGCTGTAGTAAATATTATTATGTATAACTATTTAGTTATAAATAAACTTACAAAAGATCCTCAATTCAGAAAATCACTTCACTCAAGGACTATTGCTACAGAAGTAACACTCAATGAATAATTGTAATAATGGTCATGACAGAGAAAATTTAAAAAATGCTGCTGTGGGCCTCAACCAATACTTTCCTCAACAACTTCTGTGCTAAGGAAAATGATTTTATTTGTGAAAGCAAGGCATCAGGGAAAAAAAAGGAAGCTGCAGACTATATAATATGCCTATATGTGAACTGTCTGCCTTAATTTTAGAAGTATTTAGGATGCCCATATTTGTCAATAAAAGTAGGAATACATAGCTATTATCTTTTTTATTTATCTTCCATTGTGTTAGGATCAGTTTGATTATAAAAAGGTAATTTCAGTATTTTCTAAGTTCATAATCGTTTTCTAATGTTAAAAGATGTTATGTATGAAACTTTCCTCTCTGACTAAAAGATCTGTGTTCCCACAGCGATCCCTCTCTTTTACTTTCTATACACACTTAGCTTAGCTAGACTAATTTTTTGCATAGAAGCGGAACAGTACGGGCTCTGTACCTAAATCCCCTAGACTGAACTCCAAAAGGTTCGTTTTTCTTTCTCTTCAGCAAAAAGTCTTAACTATTGAGCCTAAATCTCGGACCGAGGCTGTCCAGCAGAAAGCCGACAAGAATTCATCGAGTTAGGTCGGTGCGCAGCGAGTTCTATCCCCGCCAAACCCTACCATAAGAGGAGCACCATCACTTGTGTATCTTATCCACGACCTTAAAAGAGGGGCGCTGCTAGGACTAGGCCTCACCCGTTGCCACTGTTAAAAGAGGGGGACATTATTCCAGTCCACGGAGTCCGCCCCCCCAACAAGGTGCTGGACCTTGTACGAGCTGAAATTGCACCCTTACATTGACATTCGTATGGATGAAACGCTATGGATGCATCGGTGGATGCTCAAAGTATTATCTTGACGGGTATCATCCAGAGATGGAAAACCTCAACTCCCTTCTCCCAAATGCAGGGTCGGTGAGCAATCAACGCCACTGAACTAACCCCTCTATTGATTCTTCATAGCGATAAAGCCTAACCATGGAAGCAAATCACCGCAAAATCGGGATCTGCCGATGACCCGCGTTTGAAAGATTCGCTGACGAATACAAAGGGGAGTGATGAAATTCACATGAAGATCAGAATGACAGGCGCTAGCAAGCACGTAGGTACCAGGCGCTGGTCCTCGCTCCGAGGGAAGTAGTCTTTAACCACCAACAAACTAACAAAAAAACCTTCGCAGCCCAAGGGAGGACCATACATTCCGCGTCTATGAAGTGTGGATATGAAACGCCCTTCGGCTGGTTCAGAGACGGAAGAATGATATGTTGCTTGCGCGGAGAGGAGAAAGGGGGCGACAGCGGTGTTATGAACAAAAGAAAACCGAAACCAATGAAGGCATTTTTTACCCAGTGGCGGAAAAGTCAGAAAGACGCAAAAAATAAACACAAGAAAAGGAGTAAAAATAGAATAGAAAACCAACGACAACAACCTTGCCAGCCCTACGTCCTGGGGCTGATGGAGCGTATCATCTCCAGGATCGACTTCGAACAACGAACACAAGAACTCAGGAGTGCGAACTGCATAGGAGAGAGAGTATGACGCCCCATGGCTGTTCGGAAGTATCAATGGATGCCAATATTACTTACACAGAATCGGGATGAAGTGTATGGAGGAAAACGAGTATTACACCATAAAATGTGTAAAAGAGATCAAGAGTGTGAAGATAAGAGGAGTGAAAATGTGTGAAAGATACAGACACGCATGGGGTGAATACTGCACTACGTCGAAGGAAAATACACATGTATGGCGGGAAATGATTACACGACCCGCATACACCCGACGAGCGTTCATGAAACGGTTAGTAGGCGCTCACATCGCCGCCACACAGAGGTGAAATTACTTAAACAGGATGGTTAAAAGGGGAAGGTTGAGGTGAAGCGCGGTTGTGTGAAGCCGACCCTGTCTGTGATGAATGGGTCCTAGCGGCGTCGGCGGGAAGTGTGAACGAGTTCTGATAGCGAGAATGTGTGGTGGTGGGAAACGAAGTGAAAGAAGAACGGGTTCTGGACGATAACCTCGGCGCAATTCAGGATAATTATTGCCATCTTGTATACACAACCCCGCGAATGAAGCAATACATGTATACACAACGATTGCGTGTATACATGAATAGAGCCCCGTTATGGTATTTATACGTGTATGCATACATGCACTCCCTCGAATAACCATGTACAAACCATATTTCGTATACATGTATATAGAGAGAGCCCTGTGATTGCATTTATACGTGTATGAATAAACGCATGCACAGCCCCATGATGGCATTCGTACAATATCCTATTCCTGTGAGTATGCATACATGCAGACTCCCTCGAATAACTTCATGTACAAACCACATTTCGTGTACATGCATACACATCCCCTCTAATTCATTCATATACTTTTGTATACGCATAAATGTATCTAGTATATACAGACCTGCGGGGGCATTTATACGTACACGCCATGTTTATGTGTATGCATACATGTTTAAAAGCTATACGAGGGCGCGAGAAAGATCTCGTCAGGGTCGATCAACGAGAACATCTTCACGCGAGTACCAGTAGAAATCCTTGCCGGGGCGGGGGAGGGGCTTGAAGAAATTTAACACCATCCACACCCTTAGATTGGGAAAGGAGGGAACAAAACCACAAAGCTACATTAAGAAAAAGATTTGTACAACCAAATTCAGACACCCTAAGAACTGGGCGAGTACAAAGTGATGAAGTTGGTGTGAGTGATATGAAGAAGAAACAAAATGGTGAAGGGAGAGTAAAAGACTTGAGAACTGGGCACGGTAACCAATGGTACAGGAGTGGACTTAACGAGAAAGGTTCGCGTTAAATCCATTAGTCTCTCGAGCACGTTGTGTCAACGCAGCTGTGTACATGGAAAGAGGGTCATTTAAAATTCCCCACAACGAACACCGTCACGAAATGTTAAAAAAAAAGTACTCAATATTCGAAAAAGAGGATCGATAGGATTCGTGTAGGCTTTGGAAAGGAAAGGAATCATTCAACATCACGGACAACGAAAACTCTCGTGAAATTTATGAACGTTCAAAATTAGTAGTGAAAAAAAGCAGAATTGGGATGTACGCACAAATGAGAGAGAAACTGGGCCATTTCAAATCCTCGGCAATCACTGGAAAAGAAAGCGGGAGGGGTTTTACCCCTGATCTCCCCTGGAATGAAAGAAAGAAACGAATAAAAGGTGAAGAAGGTGAATTGAGTCTTGCATTTGTGACTTATTCTCGAGTCAAATTCGGAGATTTCCTATGCTGCGCCATCTAACGACCTGGTACGAGTTATCTCGTCTCTCGGATTCGATTCATCTATCAGGTGTGCCTCAAGGTGTCGGGTTTAGGACCTTTATTGTTTAGAGCTTACTCCCTTGCCTTGCGCAGGTCTGAGGGTCTCCTAATGGCTACGTTGAACAACTCTTTTACGTCGTTTTTTCCTCGTGAACGAGACACCGTCCTGAAGACAAGGCCACCCCCGAACGGTTCATGAAATCCGCATAAAGAACAGAATGACAAATCAACGATGGTGAATATGAATGCAGGAAAGGGAGTGATAGCGGGGTAGTCCCATCATCCAATAGGTGGCCCGACCCTCACAGTATACTTTATGCCCGCGCTCGCTCGGTGGGATTGAACCCGACGCCTGGATGTCAGAAATCCAACGCCGTATTATAGGCTACAGATAGTGGCTGGAGGAAGAGGAGATTAGAGGGTGGGCAAAATTGAGGTAAAGCGAGGAATGACTAGGCGAGAGGTAGATTTGGTAACTAGCCAATGCCCCAAAGTTTTAAATGATAGGAAGGGGATGAATTTGCCTCAAATTTAAAGCGCAATAGAAATGAGATCATATCACGCCGAAGGTTCGTAGGGAAGAGATGTATTTTTTTTATTTAAAGGGCTCTCTGGCGACTACGAACAAGGGCACAAGCCGTAAGCAATTTAGCCTATAATTAGGCGTTAAAAACAAAAGGACACAAAAAACAATAAAACAAGTATCATGGCACACTCTTGCCCCCCTCCCCAAGTGTATATCGAACCTTATGCTCCGTTCATCTTTCACAAAAAAAAAGAAGCAGAAGGGATGCTCCAGCGTCGGAAGGAGAGCCTCTTCAACCCGGCGCCCAGAGCAAACACAAAGAAGACAGGTCAAATAAAATGGAGGAGGCCAGGCTCCTCCAAGAAGTCAAATAGGCCCCAGTCTGGTGTACATTCTCCCAAAGACACTAGGGCCGGGAGGCAATATTGCGGGTGTTGGGGCCGGAAGAACACATATCTAAATGTCATCTGATGGCCCCTGGCGAGCAGAACGCATTTAAAACCTTGTATCTGGTCCAGGGTATAACTCGTCTTCTGGCCTGATGTGCCCAAGTGGCATTTTGTTCTTCGTGATCATCATCATCAAACTATAATTTAAGAACGGGATTTCTTTGATTATTTGAATAATAATTTCATCTTAGTTTGGTTATGACTTTTTTGTCAAAGTTATTTCTAATAATTCTTTTATAATATCAAAAACAAAATGGTGAAGTTCAGAAATAAATATAAGTATCGAAATTTTGTGAATTTTTAAAACCTAAATGGTGAAGTTCAGAAAATGTATTTTTATATATCTTCTTCTATAACTCTTTATTTTATCAACGTGATATTTTGAAAGGGGGAAAAATTAAGTTTAGAGTTTCTTTTTAAAATTATTATAATTGGCGAAGTTCAGAAAATATATAAAAATTTAACCATGGCTGCTTTTTTTTAGATTTAAAATTTTAATCTTGGGAGCGAAGCGCAAGCTGGCGAAGCCATTGTCTGATCTTCTTATAATACGGTCGTTTCTTTAATGAAATCCAAAACGAAAAAGACGGGAATAAGTTTAAGAAAAATTGAAATACATTGACCGGGACTCGAACCCGGGTTGGACTGACACCCGGGTGCTCTCACACTGAAGCCACCAAATTCTTTTTTACTCCACCCAATCAATCTTACCCCCAGGGCCGGAAAGGCACGCAATGCTTAAGATGTCAGCTGTAGCATGGTTGGCAATGGTATCTGCTCCCCGACCGCAAATCCAGTAGCTCAAATTAGGCTTAATATGGCCACCCTTGCCATCACACCTATAAAATTACGTGATCTACCTTTTTTTTTTATTGCGCTTTATCGTTAAGGGGTTACAGTGAAATAATGGGTCATTATTTACTTTACCGTAACTTTTTTTACATTTTATTACTTCTTTCTATTTGTACTTTGTTCTTATCTCCTTTTCTTTTTTGTGGTAGGGAGAAGAAATATTACCTGTAAAACCGATTCGGTCAAAACTGCAGTAAAACCTCTATTTTGCCGCATTTCGTTCGCCTCCCAAAATGAAGAACAGATTTGAACAAAGCACAAAAAAAATAAATAATCTGAGCTAACATGACCTAACTTTCAATATTCAAATTACTAGTTTGTGAAACTATACAAAACTTTTATACCAAACAAGGGAGGAGGGGTTTCGTCTCACCCATACCCCACGATTTAAAAAAAAAAATTAACTGAGTATAAACAACTCGAAATCACAAAACAAGTCCCTATTTTGCCGCGATTCGCTATACAACTAACAATGAAGGAACAGATTTGTATTAAAAAAAAAAAATCCAATGAACGGAAAACTGCCTAATTAAAATAAGAGGCAAATAGGTGAAAATGTGTAAGTTCGGTCAAAAATTATTCTATACACAATGGTAACGTTAATGCACCAATTTTTTTGGCAAAAAAATACTTCTTCACTGTGACGTCTTCACAATTAAGGAGGAGAAAAAAAATATTGAAATTCAAACTATTATTATATTGATTATAACATCGACCACTCACTAAATTCTATATAGATGTTTCGCAAAAATGTACGACACAATTTGAATGATTAAATTTGTTTTTAAGTGATTACGGTTTTCTTTATATTAAGCGAATTATGTCTTATTGTGTTCTTATTTTTAGTTTTAACATTTTTGATAATGAACTTACAATAAAAGTGTAGTTCAAAAAAGTTGGTAGATCACGTATTGAAAGAGCCCTATTACATTTCCCCCTCCCTCATCCCCAAGTAGTCTGGAAGTGCATCTCTTAATAGGTGAAAGTATGGTGTGCTGAAGGTCTAAAAGATCCAGGTTGCAGGATGGGCAAAGGGTTCCTATTAACTGACACAGTAGCGTTTTGTCGACTACGAGGGGTAAGGACATGAGATACGGCTCCTCATTATCCTTGAATCCCGAAAGAAAATAATTGTATTCAACAATAAACCAAATATCTTAAAATCCGTTCCTGTCTACGCCTAAATCGCACCCAGAAACTGGTTAAAAATGACCAGACAAACACTTTTGGCAACATCAGAAGGCAGTCGGTTTATCAATCTGATACTGTATTGACAATTACCCGAGCACATGAGCACCGGCGTACGAGAAAACTGGCCACCCTTCAAAAGGCAATAAAAGGGCAAGAAGTCTTGTTTATGTCCGCGGTGATCGTCTTAACCCACCATATGACCAGTCCATGAATATGGCCAGTGATAAAGACCAGTAGGCTAAACGGGGTTATTCGAGAAGTGGACACATCGCTTACCTCTTGGCCTGATAAACAGTGGGAGGGATCTCGTTCTCTCTTTGATGATCTCGTAAATAGGCTCTCCTGCGTAACCATAGCAGCCAGGACGCTCCGCGTACTGGATGTCAAAAGCATATCTCCTAAAGATAGGCATTTCTCCAAGAAATGTTCCTCATCAACATTTATGAGGTCATTTTTGGAAGAGGTCGTCACTCAAATTACTTTTGTCATATCAGATTCGCTAACACCACTCAAACGATATCTACATATGTAGGCTAGTTTTTATGATACCATCGGGCATCATAAAAACTAACTACACGTTTTGAGAAGAATTCCATGCGGTTTGTAATTGGAAAAACTGAAATAGTTGTCTAAAATTGATAAATGACTAGTGGGTATTTATATTAGTAAATAACTATGATTAAAACATTTCTGGAAGCAGTGTGACTGCGAGTTGTTGAATAGTATCAGCAATAGATACAAAAATTATAAGACACCCTATCTCCACACCCTTTCAAACTCAATTAACACTACTGGCATAAAATGCCCCAGCATCCGCCACGGATGAAATAACATGAGCTTTGAATGAATTTAAAGCGAGGTCAGAAGTAAAATGTTTACACTAATTATTTTGAGTTGAACGGAGTGAATGAAAAGGTGAAAAAGCTTATTTTTTTCTCAAGAAATGGAAAAATTACCCCATTACAAAATACTGTAACCCATTATTTAATTGTAAGTGAAATCAGAAAAGTAGTCTCGTATATATGACTTTTTCAACATATTTGCTTTTCAAAATATTAGACAAAAAAACACCTATGGATAATTCCAATCGTGGCAACACTCCTGTATTTGAATACACGCTCAGAATTCACAGCAACATATATGTGTAAAATTATACCGATGCAGAACACGTTCAGCGCCGAATGTTATCTAAAAAAAAATATAATGATTATTGAGAAAACTGCCTCAAGACTACTTTGTAAACTGGACAGGTGAAACTGCAGTCAACGACTCAGCAAAACAATCTGTATGGAGAAAGCCGAAAACTCGAGGCTGGGTAAGCAACCAAACGACCCGCTGTTAAAGCGAACAGTTCTTGAAACACACTTTCATTCTCGTTCTGAAAATTGGGTTAAATCTAAATGCCTTGTGATTGAAATAATTAATTGTATACGATTAAAGTGGTGTAATGCATAGTTTTGAAGCATATGTTATTCATTTATATCAATACATTATTTCGAAATCATTATTCTACAAATATTTTTTAGAATTCACGATGCATGTGTGTTGCAAGATGGTATCTTCATTCATTGAAAGAAATATTAGTATCTGATTTACATATTTCTCATTCATAAGAGAGCATCAAAATTACTGTTTTTTTATGAGTTTGCTTTCAGTCATTGTCTTCCGAATGGCAAGTGCCAAGATGTAGTCGAAATTTAAGTTTATTCATAGTGGATAGTAAAAAAATATTTTCACAGGGTATCTCATTAGCTGTTCGACTACTTTTAGTTTATGAATTGTATTTTGAAACATCTTGAAGGTCAATTTTAAACGTAAAAAATGTTCATTACCAAATAACGAAAAAACTAGGCCCATTTGGTGAATTTTGCCATAAAAGAGAAATATCGAAATGACAATGTATGAACCAAGTTAATTTGACGCTTTCCAGGCTGTTCAACCCATGCTAAGGAAAAATTTACACGTACGCACACACTTTACTAACACGCCGTTCACATATGCCCTAACACCACAGTGGTCGTAAAGAAGTGAACCAAATAAACGGGTTATTAGTGGTTGGTTTTGCTGCCATTTTCAGCAGATTGAAGTGGTGTCAGGAATCAAATGGCAGATGGAGCTAATTTTGAAAAAAAAATCAGTTTAAGTTATGTACGTAGAGAAGAAAAGGTTTGTTACGAAAAGGAAGGTGGGGGGGGGGCAAAGAAGAAGTGGATTTAGGAGTGTTAATTAATAACCGAAAAATAACTCAAAAGGATATACGCCCTTAGTGGAAATTCCACCTGCGATGACAGCGAAATTAAGCCACGTCGACCGTGTTAAGTCGCTGGATGGAGTTTTTACGTATAGGGTCTTTCAACAAGGACGTTCGAGCTTTGTCAGGTGATAGTGGCCATGTTGTTAAAGCGACATCTGGCAACCTCACTGTGAACTGTTCGGTAGTACTTGGCAAGTCACGATGGAAGGTTATAGCGTTGAACAGCGTGTGCAAATCATCAAATGTTATTATCAAAATCAGTGCTCCGTTCGAAAAAAGTTCCGCGCATTGCGTGATTTCTATCCTCGCCACAATCGTCCTGCCGAGTCCACTGTTCGACGCTTGGTGGCCAAATTCGAGGCAAAAGGGTCGATCAACAATCAGACAACACCAGTACGTCGTCGAAACGCAAGGTCTGCTGAAAACATCGCTGCCATAAATGAGAGTGTACGGGAAAATCTGAGGCAGTCAATTTCTCGTCGTTCACAAGAACTTGGCCTTTCTGCGACTTCAGTTTGGCAAATTATGCGTAGGGACTTGGGTATGCACCCGTACACAATCCAACTTACCCAGGAACTTAAGGTAAACGACCTTAGACAACGCCGTGTGTTCGCTGATTGGGCTCTAGAGCAATTGGAAGTTGCCCCAAATTTCCCCCCCAAAAATCATCTTCAGCGACGAGGCCCATTTTTGGATGAATGGATTTGTGAACAAGAAAAATTGTCGGATTTGGAACGAAAACAATCCACGTGAGATACACCAGCACCAATTGCATCCCAACAAAGTCACTGTTTGGTGCAGATTTTCGTCTAACGGAATCATCGGTCCGTATATTTTTGAGAACGAAGATGGGATTGCCATAACCGTCAACGGCGAGACCTACAGATCGATGATAAGCAACTTCTTGTGGCCTCAACTGGATTATATGCCTGATATGGATACTGACGATATGTGGTTCCAACAGGACGGTGCTACGTGCCACACTGCGCACGCCACGATAGACATTTTGCACCAGCGATTTCAGGACAGGGTCATCTCGCGCGGCTGCGACGTCACTGGCCACCGAGATCATGCGATTTAACGCCATTAGACTATGCGAATAATCCGCAAACAGTTGATGTCCTCAAAATCAACATAACGAACACCATCCAGCAAATTCAGCCAGATTTATGCGACAAAGTCATCGAAAATTGGGCCTCCCGAATACGTTCCACCAAGCGAAGCCGCGGCGGACATTTGAACGTCATATTCCACACTTAATGCCATAAAATGTACTTTCAAATTTAAAATAAATTGAGTGCATATATCCCACACAACTTGTTTTATTTACATTTAAAAATCGAGCGACCTTATTGAAGACCCTTTAGGTATACGTCTCGGAGCAAATCTTACGTTAGGATGTTTGAGATTAAGGAGAAAAATGTAGGCTCCACAAGATTAGGAAGAAAGGTGTAGGCTTCATAAAATTAGGAAAAAAGGTGTAGGCTCAAGATTAGGAAGAAAGGTGTAGGCTCCACAAGATTAGGAAAAAGGTGTAGGCTCCACAGGATTAGTTTAACCTGCTTCCCAGTAGGCCCGATGGGATGCAATATGTTCGATTGATTCCAGCCAAAGCAGAATCAATATATTAAATTGTTTGTTTGCGGGAGGGGGGGGTGTATAAATGGGTTAATAAGAAATTGATGTTTTTAGAAGACATAAAAAAAATGCTTTTTAGAGTTGTTTAAACTTTTCCAAATTTGCTGGAAACTGTTTACTGCTAAGTGTAGTGATGTTTCGGTCTTTTTTTACGCTGTACTAATGCCTAGGCATCCATTAAGCTAGTAATGCCTATGCCTTTTTAAAGTTACAAAAATGGTGTTTGGTCGCCACATGAAGTCTCAAGGACAACATGTACAGCGTGTGAATTTCGCCCAAATCCCTAACCTCTATAATACTTTCAAAACAACTCCCCCAAATTCAAATAAAGAAGTTCTTGCACAAAAGAGTTCATCGCAGCTGAGCTGCCCACGTGGCGCGATTGACCCAAGATGAGTTGAAGAGGGATTTCCTTCTGGTTGTGTGGTATCAACTGTGAAGCATGGAGGTAGTCCTATCGTGGGGTGGAGCTGCATGTTTTCATCGGGGCTATGGGAGATGTTTTTATGCGAGGGGAAAATGAACTACACAACTTTTTTATACCACCATGTTGTGGCCAACTTTAGAGCCATCTACCCGAAATTGCATCGCAGAACACTATGAAATGAAGTTATATTTCAGCGGGAAAATGCCCCATGCCATCCAACCATACCAAGAATTAGTTTGGAGAAATGGTGGCCACCACACCTAGCTTTAAATCAAATAGAACGCTTGTGGTAAGTGCTTTGAAAAGCAATAAATAAATACCACAAGTGCAAATAAAACCGAACTGTATGAAAAACAAGGTCTGCTGACCAAAAGTCTCGAGCTCTCACTTATACTGATATATGACCTTACGATCTTCAAAACTTTCAATAATTCACGGACTAAACTTGGGAGGACTTTGGCAATTATATCATTCTAAAGTGAATGTAAAATAGCATAGGGGTTTCAAATTTCGTTAGAATCGACCGAATAGTTATGATGTTACTGCCAAAACAAAATAGTTCCCGGGTTAACCTTGGGAGTAACTTGACAATTATATAATTCGAAAGAGAATATAAAACAACATAAGGGTATCAAATTTCGTTAGAATTGGCCGAATAATTATGATGTTATTGCCAAAAGAATATAATTCCCGGGATAACCTTGGGTGGTGGTGGTGTAGGTGGCGATGGTGTTGGTGGTGGCGATGGTGTTGGTGGTAGTGATGTAGGTGGTAGCGTAGGTGATGATTCGGAAGAGAATGTAAAACAACATAAGGGTTTCAAATTTCGTTAGAATCGGCCGAATAGTTACAATGTCATTACATTTTTTTTTTTTAGAGCCCATCTAGCGACTGCCCACTTGGGCATAAGTCGCCGGAAATACGACAGCCTAGAACTCGGCTACTTTAAAATTAACAATATTGGAAAAACTAAGCAATTAAGAAGCAATCTCCGGCAGCGGGGGAGGTCCCCCTCACCTCGGTGCAGGAGGGTGCAACCTACAAAGAGAACAAACAAAAACCAAAATAAAAACTACTTAAATAAAGGGGAGAAGCCCGGCCTCCCCCCGAAAGTCAACAAGTCCACAAGTCAAAGTGCACGAACTCGTCCCGAGTACAAGGGGCAGGCGGTAGCGACCCCGCCCATCCCGGTACCGGAACAGGTAACGTGCGCGAAGATCACCCAGACTGAGACATTCGACAAGAATGGGCCGAACAGTCTGGGGGACGACGCAGTCGTCACAATAGGGCGCAGACGAGCGCTCCATCAAATGGTGGTGCGTCCCGCGAGTGTGTTCAATTCGGAGACGACAGAAAGTGACCTGAAGCCGTCGCGGCATTGGGGGATAGGTCCATGGGAACAGTGGCGGCGCAATGGCACGCAACTTTAAGTTCCCTTCGACCGTCTCCCATCTTCATTGCCAAACAGTCCGAAGAGCTGCTCGTATTCCTGCCATGTAGTCGGTGTGAGGAAGAGCAAAACGCTGGTCCGGTCGCAGAGTCCTCGCGGACTCTTTTGCGCCCTTATCGGCGCGCTCATTCCCCGCAATTCCTACATGTCCAGGAACCCAGCAGAAGATAATCTCGACATCCGCCCGCTCGTCAAAACCGTTGCGTCACGGATATCGCGAAACAGGGGATGCGGAGATTCCAATGCCCCGAGAGCACTCAGGGCGCTTTGTGAGTCGCTATAGATCACAATCCGCTTTTCGAACAGGGCACGTCGCGTAATCTCTCGTACCGAGTGGTGTATTGCCAGTGTCATTACAAAAACTAAAAAAAAGGCGTGAACTAAGAAAAAGTAACAAAGAAAACTGAAATACTAGAATATATAATAACATGCAACTGACATTAATCGGGAGGCATTAGATCTAGGTGATTAACAATATCCTTTAAAATGAGGTTTGAGACATAGGGACTGCATTTATGCTGCCCTTCAGATAAATTGAAATTTGGAATTTCTTTGATCAATGAGGATTCGATAATTTTTCTTTTATTATAATCCTTACAATGGTGAATTATTTGTCCACTAAAGAAATCTATTATATGATTGGCGTTTTTTACATGGTTAAAAATACTTGAAGCATAGCTTGCTCTACGGATATCTCCCCTATGTTCGTATATACTTTTGTCTAATGACCTTTTGGTTTCTCCCACATATGTAGAAAGGGGAAAATTGGGGCTTTATACGGGATTAAATAGATGCCTGCATCTTTATTTGTCGATTTTGGCTCAGTGGAAGGGAAAGAATTTCCGATAGTTGAAGGATATTTGAAGTGGGCCAGGTTCCACAAAATACTTATTTCCAGCTCGTCGATCAAGTCAGCAAGGACCTGACCCCTGGGATTGACTGTCTCCCCAGAAGGAGTGTATACCGTTTAAATCCCCTAGGTGTAGAAAGGACCTCAGCAACTGGTTAACGATGCTACTGTCTGAAAGAGAAGAGCGGAGACATCATGCCGGGTGTAAATCGCGCATCCTCCTGCCCGGCTTCCAGCCCGTGATGTTTTGGTTGCAAAACCCTTATAGCCCGGGAGGGTGAGCAGGCTGCACACGCCCAGCCTTATCTTTTGCAAAAAGATAGCTAACATGGAACGGGAAAGAGACGAGCTCCGCAGGTACTTCCAGTTGGTCCATAGTCCGCGGCAATTCATTAAAGGAATATGCCCTCCAGGCCTAGCTCGGAGGAGATGCTGGAGCTGTCTTCGAAGATGAGAGCCACGCGGGAATGGTTGTACGCCTCCCGGAGGCAGAACTCCGGGTGATGTCGGTTGGCCGAGCAAAGCGCTGTCGCCTTCGAGAGGTTGGGCGGTTTCGGGTAACAACTCATGAAAGGCGAGCGGCAGTTTCGCCTTACGGGAAGCGGTCATGCTAGGGGAGGGGGGAGGTCTGGTTTTAACCTAGGCTGGGTGTGAACCCTTTATACCACCAGGTCTACCATGGGAACGCCCGGGGTGAGTAGAAACTGCAGAAGGATTCCGAATGGGCGCGAAAACGACTGTGCTCATAGGCCTTGATGGGGCAAAAAGCAAAGGGTGGTTTTTTTTTTAATTGAGCCATAAGACGTTCCAGCGAACGCCGGGCGCGACAGGACGAAGTCCTAGCCTCATGAAATGAGAGAGGATGCGCAGCTTGAACTGCTTGGATTTCCTTCACGAGGAGATAAGCTTCTCATTGTTTCAAAGAAACGGGATGTGACTCTCTGCAATTGACACATTCGGCCATACATGATAGGCACTTATCGTGTACGGCCTTGGAGCAACTTATACATACTTCTGGTAAGCCCGACTTTGCGCGCCTACATGAACGATTCGTGCACGAATGCCTTCAGGCGCCAGCGATACCAACCGGCACTCACCGATTCAGGGAGTCTGTCCCGGTCGCACTTGACGAAGAATGTAGGGGGGGGGGGTCTCGAGGTTCTCCCTGTTTTCTCATCAGACGTTCGACCTTGACTGCTCTATGATTGACGAGCTCTAAGAGGATGTTTTCTATCGACTAGTCTATGAGTTCCCTCGCGTAAATCACTCCTTTCACGAAGTTCTTGATAGAGTGCAGCGTCACACTCACCGGCACCGGCGACCTATTAAGTGTCCGAAGGGAACTAATCATGAGCACTTCGTAAGAATCTGACGCATTCGCTAGAATGTTCCCGTCCGAGAAACGGGGCACTTTCAGCTCTCTATCAATCAAGCTATGTAGTGCTTTCATTTGATGGATCATGTTGCACTTGGCCAACGTGCTACCCTTAGTGGAGCGAATAACCAGAAAGTGTTTGAAGCCAGCGGGTTCGAAAACGTCAGGTAGTCTCAAAGAGGGACCCCAACGCAATCGAGGCTCCGCTCAGCGCTCTTGCAAATTCGGTCTTATTCTGGACCCCTTCACCCGAGGGCGTCTCGAGGCCGGACGTGCCGATCTTGGTCTGGTCGGTTGCCGAAGCGGCAGCGAACTCTTTCGTCCCCCGAAGCCCCCACGCAGGGAGAGTAATCCTTAGTCCTCTTTGTCTTATTCCTGTCCTTTCTGTTTTGGGGAGAGGAGGATGGGGAAATGAACCTGCTTCGTTGCACCAACAAAAGGAGCCCCTAAGCCGAACGGACCAGGCACAGCAAGATCCTTCTTCGAGATGAAGGTTTGGCTCTCAAAGGGGTACCAGCCGGCGGAGAAGGTCCCTCCTCTCCTCGCGCAGGAAGAAATTCTTACCTGTTTAGACAGAGCTTTGCTCTAAAACGCTTTCCGGGAATCCTTTCAATGTTATCTATTTGTATGTTTATCCCCTCAGCCTCATTCACTCTCTCAAGAAAATTTATGAGCTTTAGGAGTTTGAAAAGCGGAATGGGTTGTTTGCAGAGTACATAAAAACATTTCTAATAGAAAAAATAGAAGATTCTGGATTCCGGCAAGGAGTAGATGGAGAGGAGAAAATCGAATATGTGAAGAGGATGAATGAGGCTGAGGGGATAAACATACAAATAAAAAAGATCAAAAGTATTCCTGGAAAGCGTTTTAGATCAAAGCTCTGTCTAAACAGGTAAGGATTTCTTCTTGCGATTAGTTTTCTCCATTGATCTTATTTAGTTGATATATTACATTTTAAATGTTATTTTATGAGTATTAACGCAGTGTACACCGAATATGAGGTCAATAATTTTTAAAAACTTGAAAGCAATAATAATAATAATAATAATAATAATAATAATAATAATAATAATACAAAAAAAACAGCTCATCCTGATCATATTTTCTTCCTTTACAGTCTCTGGGAAAAGTGCGCTCAGAGGATTCGCGGTTTGAAAACGGTCATCTGTGGTGCGGAATATGATGTTCTTTAGCTAATCAAAAACGACGATTACATTGTGAACTCCTTGGATGGCGTTGGCAATGCGTTCACAGCAAAAATGGAGAATGCCGAACATGTAAAAGTTGACTACCAAGTAACGAATCTTCCAAATGTAGCATTCACAACCGCCTATGATAGAGTCAAGGTCTACAACCTCTTAGACTCGTTGGGTGAACGGTTGTTGTACTGTAACACAGACATTGCCCTCTTCATTGCTATGAAAGATGACCCACAACCTCAACTTGGAGAATTCATAGGTGATCTCACTGATGAGATCAAAGATGTGCACAGTGTCGATGCGTATGGAGATTCATTCTGCTCTACGGGCCCCAAATCCTATTCGGTACGTATCCAAACGACGAGTGGGGTGAAATATATATTTGTGCTAAAGGATTAACCATTAACCCTCAAACGAAGGATATAATCACTTATGATAATATGAAACCCCTAGTTGGAGCCGATGATGATAGAAAGAACGCTGATAGTCATATCCCTGTACCATTTATGGGTTTCAGAGCCGAGGAACACGGTGGAGTGAAAGAGGTGAGAGGGGAAAAGGTTTTGAGAACGACATATCGTAAACGAGTTGAACTATCAGGGAGTTATCGAACCATATCTTTCGGTTTCAAAGCTATCTTACATGACATTTTTTTAAAAAGTTATTATACATTGAATCTCTGTCAGCTATTAGGAAATCTTTATGTATATTATTTTTTTAGCATTTATAATATTCTCTGATTAATATGAATAAAATAAAGATGAAATAATACGCGTTATATTACTGTAGGGAAATCGATATCCCACCCTAAAAACTGATGCCATGTTCCTTCACCACAACGTCCTGGCATTTGGCAGAGTAACCCGATTACTTAACCCCTTTCCCTCTCTCCCGTCACCTCGAGGACTACCCGAAAGGCTTTCGCACAACCACGACATGCACTAATCATCATATTTCGGGTCCGGCGTGCATAAAATTGGTTAAACCGGCAATATTTCCCCTAAGAGTTAGGATTTTATTTCACTTCATAGACCAAATTGGAGGAGCGTCGACCAAAAGCCAGAAGATGCCTTTTGGGCTAAGTGAAAGACGCTTGGAAAAGCGCTGTTAGAGGAGTAAGCTTAATTCTGAAGACCTCATCCCTCCCCCCTCCTTTCGCTACCCCCAGTGGGGTGGTGAAGTATATAGGCGGATAACTGTAGAAGAACAAGGAAAATCGAGTTAGCGATCGAGACGACGAAGTCCGGCTAGAGTGCCCGGCAACCCAACGAAAGGAATACAGAAGAAGCTCATGCTGAGCCAGTTCCTGGTGGTCACACCGAATTTTAATTTAGCTTGTATTGAGAAACAAGCTCAATCATCTCTCGTCAGAGAAACCCCTATCCCGGTTTACAACAAAACCCAGAGATAGTCCTTGCCATTGAGGAATACCCTAAAGTGAACTACCTCAAACACTCCCCATTCGTCAAAGGATTCACTTGTTTGCTCATCGCTCGTCAGTGCGAATCATTCCAAGATTAACCACAAGATTGAAAGAAGCATTTAGTAAGTCTCACTTAAACTCGTGTAATTCATAGCTGTATAGTTTGTTTTGTTAGATTTCATTTTTTTTGTAATTAAAAATCTATTTTCTTAGCAGTATTTAATTCAATCCTCGAAACGCTGAGCATGTACTAGAAATCCTCAAAGATTAAAATAACTTAATAATAATATTATAGCACTCTTAGAGAAAACGTAATTAAGGAGTTTTTGAAGTACGTAACAAACCTATACGTACGTACACCACTCGGTCCTTGCAATACCACGACAATTACCAATGTTTTAATTTTTCTACAAAATAACAACACAATCTCTTGATTTCGTGAGGAGAATTTTTTTATCCTTGCCTCTTCAATCTTTGTTTTCATCATATCCGTGAGCTGATGAGAATACCATGAGAGAAAGCGAAATAACAGGGGGTTTATGTCAAATATAGCGATATTCACTACTTTCTCACCATCATTCACCATGTTAGAATGTAATAAGCAGAAAAACATATCCCCTCATGTACTGTGACGATCAGATAGACCTCCTACAAAGAAAAACTGATCCATAAGTACGTTTTTTAACTTTTCACTGATGATTAAATCTTCTAAATCCATAAACTGGAGATGTTCAAGTACTTCGTTTTCGTTATTGTAGTTGAAAGGTGGTTGGGCTGACCCATTATACAGATATTCAATCCGATCAATTGGGTGTTCATGAATAAGTCGACGAAGATGAAAGAAGAAATCAACCGTATATGAATAGTCTGGGCAAAATTTATAATCCGATCCACACACATCTTGGGTTGAAAAATATTTACTAGGTCAGGTGTGACACAGTGTGGATGGGGAAATCATCTTAGAACGTGTGACACACAGATAGGTTTACTGACAAATGATTTAAAATATGGCAACTAGACGGACCAATTAAAGGATTGTAAAAAGTTAAGTGGCAACTTCACTCATATGCTAATACGAGACAATAGATGAAAATTCAAACCGCGTTAAAGATACCCTACCGATTTGCCATAAAAAGGTCGCTGACCTTGGGAGAGGACGGAGTCTGGGAACATTTTGACGACAAACCAATAAGGGGTGGGGGCGTGTGTGTGTGTCTAGACTCGGATTCCCAAGAAAAAAAAGATCACTGACAAATTTTCCCTATGTAGATCGACTATTTATGCCAACCAATAAGAGGGGACGTGTGTGTGTGTCTAGACTCGGATTCCCTCGAAAAAATCACTGCCCTAGGGGCGGTGGGGCTGGGAACATTTTGGCGACAAACCAATAAAGGGGAGAGGTAGGCCAGCTCATGGGCTTGTATGCTCGTGTATGTGTTTGTATGTGCGTTTGTGTAGACTCGTGGTGTCTAGTCCATTAGAAAAGGTCATGTGTATATATGCTCGTGTATGTGCATGTGTCGTGTTTGTAGACTCGGATTCCCTCGAAAAAAAATATCACTGACATAGGGGGGGGGGGCGAGGTTGGGAACATTTTGGCAACAAACCAATAAGGGAGGGAGGGGGGGTCGGGTCCATTAGAAAAGGTCATGTGTGTATGCTCATATATGTGTGTGTACGTGTTTGCATGTGCGTGTGTGTAGACTTTGGGGGAAAAAGTGCGGGCAGAAAAGGTTGAGGGAATAATAATAATAATAGAGAATCATGATACTATTGCATTCTAATGTACCTTATTCATTGTATTGTATTCCACTAACCTATTTCTTGTTTTCTAGATTATTATCACTGCTGGTCTTTGAACCTAAATATAGATTAAAGCAAATGGTGTTGTACTTATTTATGACAACAATTTCGTTTTAAATATAATACAATATATTTAAGGGAGTACCGTTACAAAGGCAAAACACCTAAATTCAGTCATGTCTCATACGATGCCCAGCGCCAGATTGTACAATAACTTATTCAAGCGACACCCTGGCTGAGATCCTGCTCCGCCTGATCGAGCTTCACGAGAGGACCACTCACCCGCCTGCCCACGACCCCACACCAGCACTCGCCTCCATCACGGCCAAGACAGATAAGGTGAAGCGACCTGCTATATCGGCTGCTGGCCCGAGTGAGGAATGGGCATATTTTGAACAGCGATGGTCTGACTACGAGGCTGCCACATGGCTGGAGGGCCCTGATGTGTTTTTTCAACTACTCTGCTGAAGAATAATTTAGTCGAAGAATGCTATTTTTGTTGTTTAAGGAAGAGCCGTCTCAAACACGTAAGGATTTGGTGAAACGTCCAGGAATTATCCCAAAATAAACATATTTTAAATTTATCAATTAACTACAAAAACAAACATGAACCACAGAAATACTACGAATTTAAATACACAATACTGACGTCAATAAGTTTTCAAGTAAGGCTTTTTAACTTGACCTTATGATGTTGGTTAACTCGCTACTCACTTCAATATAAAAGAAATAGGCTAATTCTCTCTACTGGAGTTTAAATACCTTGGTTGCTCTGGCGGCGGGTTTGAGTCTGACCTGGAACTCAATGAGCCCAGACACCTCAGGAATCCGATGGGTTCTTTGACGCGTGCCTCGACCAGATTGTGGGCGGTGGGCGGGATATCTTGACAGTCACAAGGGACTTTGGCGATTGTAGCAGATTGGGGTCCACACGGTATTCGGGATGGGGGTCTTCTTCAAGCGCGAGAACTATCACGGTGCTTTAGGATGCACCAGGATAGGCGGGGTCCCTCTGACGAGAGTAAGTTGAACTTGGTTCTTAAACCAAGTTAACTTAGAGTTCGGTGTGACCACCGGGTAACTGGCTAAAGGAGCTTTTTCTTCTTCGTTTCGGAAGTCCTCAAGGTCAAGGACTATCACAGTGCTTTGTGCTACACCAAGATAGGGTGGGGGGGAGGGTTCTCTGACGAGAATCAGTTGAACTTGGTTCCTAAACCAAGTTAACTTAGAGTTTGGTGTGACCACCGGGTAACGGGCTCGAGGGGGGGCTTTTTCTTCTTCGTTTCGTAATTCCTCAAGGCGAGGACTATCACGGTGCTTTGTGCTACACCAGGATAGTGGGAGGGGGGTGTCTCTCTGATGAGAATAAGTTGAACTTGAACAAGTTAACTTAAAGTTCAGTTTGATAACCAGGGACTAACTCGAGGATGAGCTGCTTCTTAGTCCCCTTGGTAGCCCGGCCTCTCTTGCCGGGGACTTCGTAGCCTCGTTGACTCACGGATCCTACCCCGTTTTTCCCAAGTGTTTGGTATTTATACCTCGTCACCCCAGTGGGGTAGGGGTAGGAGGGTGGGGGGCTTGTGGAAAGGCCTCAGGAGGGTTGTTACTCTAACAGTTTTTCTCAGCAAGTCTTACCTCTGGTCCAGCTGGCCTTTGAGCTTGAGAGAAAAGCGTCTCCAATTTCGTACTTGAGGTAAAATTAAATATACACTCGTAGGGGAGGTCTTGCAGTTTAAACCGTTCGGTTTTTCATAGGAACGAGAGGCAAGGGGTTGTGTTTACGAGATTGACCCAAGGTGCCTGGCCCGGATGTTTCTGCGGTCAACGTCCCGTGTCTCAACTGGGAGAGGAGGGAGAGGGTCAATTCCCCTACATACTCGAATGCTGCAACGAGTCCCCAGGAGAGACCTCACACGGACCTTTGGTGCCCTTGTCTCTAGCAACGAACATTTTGTCCTCACCCACATCAAAACCCTCGCTGTGCGCCAAGAGAACGTCATGGTCCTTGAATGCAGCTGCAGCAAACACGCCATAGCCGTGATGAGCCAGTAAGGGCCTTCTCTGCCCGCCTCCGCGGTCAGGCTGGTGTCTGCAATTTCACGGTTGTTTGCGACTGCGACTGCGACACAAAAAATCGATTATAGCGACATCATGGTCAGATACGCCCTCCCCAGAGGGCTCGAGGAAGAAGAAATCCACCTGGACATCCTTGGAAAGTCGAGACAAGACATGTCTCTTGAGGAAGTTGTCAGGTACGTCGAGGACAAGGAGAGTGGCAATGCATTGTCGGCCGCCAGATCGTACAGGCTCCGAGAGAAGGGACGACTGCAGGACAAACTGAACAACACCAAATTCGTGACCCCACCCTGTGGCCACTACAGAAGTCTTGGCCACGGGCGTAGCTGGCAGGAACACATGAAAAAATGTACGGCATTACCTCGAGGACATGTGTCGCCAGGGGCAAAACTCGAAGCGCACCACCAGGCCATCCGCACTGCGGACTGATGAGACCATCACCTTCAAGACTCTGTGCTCCATCAACGGCGTTCTGGCAACCGACGGACACCCACCCACGCTGGAACATCATGTATAAGATGAATTATGTGACGTGTGGAGACGGGCTTCTGACCCTCATCCCATTATCAACATCTATGTCCGCGTCGCCCCATCTGACATCCGTGCCCTTAACATCAAGGACTACCCACGAACCGCAACTCCTTCAACCCGCTTCCCTGCTATGGCCACCACTGGATGTCAGTCGTGTCTCGCTGGAACAAAACTCCTCTCCAAACTGAGTCTGGAAAGGTGTCACTTCATCCCTGTCACAATGAAAATGACTGCAGCCAATAGCCATGCCATCGACATCACTGGTGTCCTCATCCTGCGATTCTCTGGGACCTCCCTCTCTGGTGTATCTCATGAAATTCGTCAAATAGGATATTTCACAGAGTCGTCTTATAGATTGTTCCTCTCGAAACAAGCCTGCATCACCCTAGGAATAATTCTCAGGACGTTTCCCACCATCGGTTAGAAAAACTAATCTAGCACCACCACTAACGCAACATCGCCAATGGCTGAGCCATGCGGTTGCCCCCACCTTCAGGAACCACCAAGACCTGCCACCTCACTCCCAGTCCCCACCACACAAGAGCACCGCGAGACACTGCAAGGGTGGCTGGTTGAGTACTACAAATTCATACCAGTTTACTTGTCCACTTTAAAAAAAACTTAAATAGTTAAAAAATCACGTTCTAAAAGTATAGGGTTATGGGGGATAATAATAATAATAATGATAAAAGGTAAAGTAATGCTGAGAGGGGGCGAGGAGAAAGCGCACCAACACTTTCCCAGATCCCAACTCCTATCAGGCTGGGAGGATGTGCAGCAGCTCCTGTAGGTACCACGCCGTGAAGTTGAGAAAGAAATGAATACAGTGATTTTGTGAGTTTCCCCTTTATATATGGCAATTTATATGAAATTAATATAAATTTCGTTTGTAAAAAAGTTGTCATTTTGGTTGCTTGGAAATAGTGAAATTGTGCAGGTTGCAGACATTTCACTTAAATAAGATTATCATCTGGCTTTATTTAATTTAAGAGAAGCAAACGACCGTCAAAAGCCATTTGGACAAATCCTGTTTGAGACGGCAATGACTGGTAGGAAATTTAACTAATATTTGATTTTTTTGTGTATGATTTAGGTGTATTTTTCATGCATTTCCACATTTCCCAGCAGAATGATTATTTTTTAACTATTTTTCTCTCCGTTTGCTACGACAGAAAGTTATCATCATCATCACTAACTAACTATAATTAAAGAAGGGGATTTTTTGAGTATTTGGATAATAATTTCATCTTAGTTTGGTTATGACTTATGTTTTTTATCAAATTTATTTCTAATAATTCTTTTATAATATCAAAAAACAAAATGGGGAAGTTCAGAAATAAATATAAGTATCGAAATTTTGTGAATTTTTTTAAACACAATGAATTACAAATGGTAAAATTATTATAATTGGCGAAGTTCAGAAAATTCATAAAAATTTAACCATAGCTGCTTTTGTCTAGATTTTAAATTTTAATGTTAGTAGAGAAGCGCAAGCCCCCTCCACCGTAGGGAGAGTGGCGAAGCCATTGCATGGTTGATCTAAATTTTATTGTAGGAACGATTTTTGTTACCTTGGTAGGGGAAAATTTTATTTAATTCCTGACGAATAAACAAAATGTTGGCACTATTCTTTGATATCAATAGTATTTGATGGTAATGAAGTGGTTAGTTTGGTTCTAATGATAATGGGGCTGTTCAGTTGAGATATCACTGCGTTTTTTTTAGCAGTACTTAATTGGAAGCAACAGGAAATTAGTGATAATTTGCACGATGTTTATGAACACAATACCCAGTGGCGGTCCTAGTTTATATGCTACTACCCTGAGCGAAACATCCTTTGAACGCCCTTCCCCTTCGGAATGACACCCATCTTCCAACATAGAGAACTAAAATTGATAAATATTCCAACAATTATGGACAAACCAACTCTAAACATTTAAAACTACACACATGTGCAATTGTGTACATAAAAATGCAATAAATACCAAAACTAAAATATGTAACAAAATTAACATGAATAAAAAAAGTTTATAGAAATGAATAAATAAAAACAGTATAGTGGCGTCACTTCGGTACTGGGTGCTTCCTCCCCCGCCTGGACTGCATGCTGCCCTAGGAGGGCAGAATGCCTATTTAGGCATTGCCTATGCCTAAATCCGCCCTTGACGATACCACTAAGAAAACTTTTATTGTAGTTTAGAAAATGACGAATGGTTATTGATAATAACGGGATCGTGAGGTTATCAACCTGAAGTAACCAGGAGAAGATATATGTTGCTTCCCTAGGCTCCATTGCTAAGGGATCTTTGAAGTCGGTCTAAAATGATTCCGCCGAAGTTGTCCTCTCTCGAGGTTCTGCTCGGAGAGTCAAATTGAAGTTAATAAAGATGATTTTAGGCAGAGAATAAGTGAGTGAAGACGTTAACTGATCCCTCAATACGATCTTGATCATTTGAATCGGCTTCCTCAAGGATCAAGTAGGCCTCACGTCCAACGTAAATGTCAGTTAGCAAACTAATAGGTACACTTGAGATGACGGGGTGGGGGGGGGGGGCTAGTGCATAATTTCAGTGAAGTTTCGAAGATCAATGAGCCATTACACCATATTAGTGGATTGATTTATGCGAACTCGACGCAGAGATGAATGACAAATAGAAAAAGCAGGAAAACTTCATCAACGGTGTTTATCTTTAATCCCGACAATAATTTGCTAATAGGTACGAGCGACAGGAATTGTTATTGGAATTTCGATGGTAAATTCTCGCTCATCACTTTATCCTCTATTTTAGATTGTTTTATGTCTAAAAATGAAAGAACGCTAGAAAGAAACTCACTTTACCATCAAAGAAGCCTTAGAAGAGCAGTACTAGGTTGGTTAGAAGCAGACATATAACTGTTGCAATGCTGGAACATCGCCTAGAAAAAGTGTAATACAACAAAATTGAGGTTAGGTTTAAAAATAAATATTATATTACACGTATGCATTGTATTATTTTATTTTTCAATATGCCCACAAACTGATTTTCTTTCTTTTTTCTAGATTTTAAGATTTAGTAATATCTGTATACCCATTTGGGAGAAATATAAGAAATTCACATATTTAAATAAAGTTTATGCATTTTTATAAATATAAATGCATTTAAATATGAATTTGCGTAGATAAAATATATTGATAGTTATCTCTTTTAACAGGAGCTGGCGTCGGAGTCCTAAGCCAGACTTATTATTATTGCCACATGTCACCATCTTGAAATATTCGGAACTGATAAATTTGCATAATCTTGAATATTTTACTGTGGCTTAAAATTATAACCCAGATGACACACAGAGACAAGAACTATTATTACATTTTTAGATTTTAAATTTAAATATGAATTTAGACTTTGATTATAAGACTCAGAGAAGAGCTATTTTTACGTAAAATTCTAATTGTGACAGTTGGCCCTGGGCTAAGTTGGTTTGAAATAGAAATTTAAGCAGTCTTCTGTTCAACAGCAAGGAAATACCGAATGGAAGGTAGAAAAGGCAGAGAAGACGTTTAACAGAGGCAATATATAAACACCCCAATGCAAATGTACCCATTAGCTAAATTTCATTGAAATTTAATATTGGTTTATCAATTTAGCTTTCACCCTTCCTGATAAGTGTGAGATAAGAGGAAATGACCGAAAAGTGGCTTTTGGTGGCTTAATTCTTTCTATATGGCAGGTGTGAGAAGCCACGATGCCTGCCAGGTGCAGTGGCGGCGGTCATCGAGAAAACAGTTAGGTCGAATGGGGAGGACGACCAGCCAGTATTAGACTAAGGAACCCTTCCTCGCACCAGACACGCACCTATGACTCACCTCAGAGCTACAACCGTTGGGAGAGAGCAAATGGACTCGCACACCCCTACACACGCACATCCGCTGGCCGAAGAATAGGGGGCCCAGTTTGGGGCCACTGATAACTATAACAAAATATTAGGTAAAATAACAAGGATTAATACTTTATTTGATGCTTCATTATGTAAATCATTAAAAATTACACAAAAAAACACTTTAGTAATATTTTATTACATAAATCAATTTAAAAATTACAGGAATATTGTGTCGACATTTCAGAACAAAAATAATCAAATAAATTTTCCTGCTGCCGTTCATGATCCATAAATTCCTGCAAATAGAACTGTAAGAATATTTTTTTGCATCCAAACATGTTTGCTCCAATACGATTCTATGTACATGTTGAGTATGATGGACAACTTGTTCCATTATCAACAAAATGTAATGAATGATTTACAGTTTTATGTAGGTATATTAGGTTACTGATTTTTTGGTAGGCTTTCCATTAGTCTGAGTGCCCAGTCGAGCCTTGCCTAACGGCCTTTTTTTTAATTGATTTTATTAAGAGTGCCAGGGTCGCGTTGTTGGACTATTTACATGTAGCCTATTGTTGGTGTCGTCGATGTATCTACAATTTAAAAAAAAAAATGGAAATAGGGAGACTTCCTCTGTGATGTTCGGGTTTGTGGGAAAAGCATGACTCGTTAACTTGTACTGTAATACCAGGCCCATTTAGTTAAACTGGGTTATTTTCAAAATGCCTAGTATATACCTCACGAAAGAAACTATATAAATCGACCATAGTTTTAGTTAAATAATTTAATACTTAGATACACTGGTTTATATTGACACTTGTAATTTGTACTTTTCACATACCTTATTTTGACACTTCCAAATATTATCCAAATTTGAAGCACATTTCGTCTAGTTCATCGCAATATTACAACCTAAGCATTTCATTTCACACGTAATAAGTTCTTTATTTTTCATTCATGTAATAATCACTGGAAGAGTGTCGTCGATTTGACTTTTAAATATGCTTCGATCCATGCATGCTTAATTAAGGGCTGCACAAGAGGGAATACTTTATAATAATGGGAGGGAACTCAAAGTAAACTATGCCAAAGTTTTTCTGAAGGGACAATTCACTATTAACGCTGCTATTTTGAGTTTGTGCACAATTTTAGAACTGGTGTTCTTTTTTGGAATGGAAATACCCATGAATACACACACTCAGGCTATTAAACGATCATGGTTGGATTCCAAAACAACAATTGAGAGGCGTTATTAGTAAGCTTTCCAGTCACATCTTAATCACTTTTGCTGGAAAGTACTGAGAAAAGATGCAGCACATTTGTTTGTCGCTTTCCTAAATGATATACAAAGTGTGTATCGTTAATTAAAAGATTTAAGTTAAATTGTTTGTATCAGTTATTTAGCACACTTAAGTGTAAAAAGACCTGGTAGACCACATACTAAAGTGTAAATGGCCGGTTAGACCGCACACTAAAGTAGAACCCTATTAACAACCTTTTTAACAATAGGGATCCCATTTTTATCCTTTTGAAGAATAGCTGCGCCTGACTCGTGCGGGACCGCTATTCTTCAAAAGATCCGAACTAAAAAACGCGAACCAACCACGTTTTGGAAGAGGTTTGCTATATCCAAAGAATAAAAAACCAAATATGTACTTAATGTATGCGTAGAACATGTACTCACACGTAAGTAGGTATACATTCGCGCTGATTTACGTCCATATTCTTAAGCCAAGTTAAGTAAAGATAAGTATTGTTTCATCTCTATTAGCTCGAAATGCCTTCGAGTCATTTCTTGACAGAATTATTACGGGAGATAAAAAGTGGGCTCATGACTGCAATATTAAGCGCAAAAGACAATGGTTTGATCGCAAACCGAAACCCATTCTTATTCCTAGACTTGGTCTCTAACACCATTTATGTGTTGGGCATAAGGAAATGGAGGTTCAGTCTATTGTTGATCTGCAAAACGTTTTTTTTTTCAAAGGTGTAATTCAAAGCATACATAATCTTCAGGAAAAGACTAAAAGCCACTAGACACATTCTAGATGTAAAATCCCCTTTATAGACTCTTTATTTTAACACCCTGAATACCTTTTTCAACATAGATACCCTGAAACATATGTTTAAAGTTATTTCACCTTTTATTATATTGTATTTATCCCTTGAAGATTTATATATATATGGTTGAGAATTTTCCAAACCCTTTTTTCAACATAGACACCCTGAAACCTTTTTTTTAAGTTACTTCACTCGGTTTGATATATAGAAAAACCTTCTTCAGATCTCTTTTTTCATCTAAATTTGTTTTATATAAGAAATAATAGTAAAAAAGCGCCAAAGCCCTAATTTTAATACATTTTTTGAACTTCACGATTTGTATGTTTTTTCATTCCAAATCAATCGATAATTATATTTATTTTTTCTGAACTCTGAGAAAGAACTTTGATAAAAGCTCGAAACATACAAAAAACAGCCTTGCGAATAAAAGTTTCAAATAAACTCAAAAACATGAAAGGTTACTTGTCCACTAAGCAAAAAAAACATTTTCAAAAATTTCCAAAATTCGCCAAGTAAGATTATAGAGTTAAGGATAAGTTTGCAAATGAATAAAAAAGAAGAATTAGTCTTCTTTTCAACTAAAAATTTTAGGTTAAGCTAATCGAAATTTTGTTGTCTATTTAAATAAAAGTACCAATAATACTGATATTTATAGCTATCTTCCTTAACATAACCCATTAACGGATGTGCATAACGTATTATATAGTTAAGAGATTTTGAAAATATATAATATAAAAGACATTATTATATTATATAATGATTTATGTCTCTCCTCATCTTCTAAGTCCACGAGCGTCCACGAGCGTCCACGCAGCTCCTAGCCTCTAATCACTTTGCTCAGCAGAATTTTCTCTTGACTAACAGATCAATTTAATAAGTTGAATTACTATCCCATAAGTAAAGGATGCTATGATAAAGTTATAAGTTAAATTTTCTTGTAAAGCTCTTATTTATTTTGGTCAAATTTATTTTTAGTGTAGGCTTTCCTTAAAAAAATTAGCGTAAAATGGTTTTGTTGCCTATTCATGAATTAGGTCAAAACTTGGATCGTGAGTCATTACTAAAAGGGTAATTTATCTAAACAAATAATCCAATCACTTACACAAATATTTGCATCACTGTACGCAAAAGAATAAAAATTTGGTAAATGTTCCGTAATTCGCCGGCCTTTATTTTGTGAGCTCTTTCAATAATTAAGGCGCGCAAATTCCTAATTATGATGTTATGACGAAAAATAGATTGGCAGCATCTTGTGATTGATATCTTGTTTTAACCCACCAAAAAAATGGGCGACGTGGGAGTTTAGGTAGGTTAGTTCTTTTTTAACACTTAAAACTAAATGTCCTTAAATAACCTAATACCCTTAACCTTCTGTATCGTAGTTAAATTTGTATAATTATTTTATAATAACTATTTCTTGAATCGTTACTATTTTGTGGGCTCTTTGTTATAAATATTCCTTGTCTTTTGGCCTGGATTACGACTTTGTTTTCGATTTCAAAGGGGTGATTTTATCACTGGAAAATAAATATTTCATTTAGATTTATTCCAAAAAAAAATATTAACAAAATGATTAAAACCCATTTAAATGATAAGCGGATGACTTAAATAATTATTTTGAATTCGTTGAATATCTTATTTGGACATGCATCGCATTCATTAAGAAGCTGCACCTGCTCTCGGCCCACCGAGTGGAACGAAACTTCGTTACATTTTGAGGCGCAAACCAAAGCGTACAGGTGCAGGAAATGAAAGGGCTGATCGAAAAAATATATAAATATTGCCGTAATACGACCAATAGACTCCGTGTCGCCGAGATGAATTGCCAAGCACTCTAAACTACTCGATAATTCGACAGCTTTGAAAGCATAGCCTAAACCGAGCTTATAACGCCTGCTTTCCTACTCCCCAGGATGGAGGCCTATTTGGTTTCACTGGGTGACCCTCCCTTTTTTGTGCTTTGACGCACCCTTCGCCTTCCATAATGCGTTTCTAGATCGCCTTCCCATTCGTTGAATCAGTAAGATTGATTCCGTTTGGTTGGATAAGAAAATTCCCAATTCACCGAGGGTTTCAGATCCATGGTTTGGACTGCGAGTGAGGCTAGTGTGCCGGATTGTGGCCGCTGTCGCATGAAAACAAATACTTGAAACCACAGGTCAGGGTCGACCAACGGTGGTGAAGTATACGAATAGGGCACGACATGTTTCTCTACCGAACATACCACCGTTCCCTGAACAACACACTAAATTTGACAAATAATCGAGTAAATAGGCCAGGGCTACACCCCCTTTCAGCCCCAGGGCCCAAAATCTAAACGCAGGAAGCCTCAGAGGCCGCAACTTCAGAAGAACAGATAAACATATTAAAATCATAACGAAACAATCCTAATTTATTATTAATAAGACAACTGATCTTTGCAACCACAAACATTGTAATATCGGGGTTTAATGAAGAGATTGACAGAAGCAGCACACCACAGTTGCGAAAGCAGCTTACTCTTGCTTAGTTTTATCTGGGAGAACTACTGTTCACAGCGCTGTGTGGCGCCAAACAGGCCAAATACAGCCGCGGCTTACTTCAGAAACCTGGAGTATTTCCTATTCCTAAGGTATGTCTATGGATATGTTGGTGTAGGTTTGAATGGGTGTGCCCAATACATCTAGAAAACCAAAACAAGTTTCCTTATATTTTTTTGAAATATCTAAAATGGCGATTCTATTGAAATGTATGAAATCCGAGTATCAATATGCGATATATTAGTCAAAATGTCTTCATATGATATTCCATGATTTAACCTTTCTATCTATGCATCCATATACCTTTCTTTCTCTCTACCTATCTAGCTTTGTATCTATCAATCCACCCAGCCATCTACCTCTCTATTTATCTACCAATCCATTTTTATATCTATCCATCTACATTTCTATCTATCTACCCATCCATTTACCTTTTATATATCTACCAATCAATCCATTTACTTTTATATCTATCTACTCACCTATCCACATATCTTTCTTACTACCCACGCATCCATCTACCTTTCTACCTATTTAGCCCTCTACATTTTATCTATCTAACAATCCATTTATCTTTTATCTATCTACCCACGTATCCAGCTATCTTTCTATCTACCTTACTACCGATCTATCTATTTACCTCTCTATCTATCTATTTTTTAGCTACCATCCTTCCATTTATCTACTCATCCATTTATATTTTATGTATGTATGTACCTATCTTCTCACTCATCCGTCTTTTTATAATCTAGCATTCATCCTTCTACCTTTTTGTCTATCTACCCACCCATTCATCTATTTTCCCCTTTAGCATCTATTTATCAACTTTCTAGCCATCTAAATACCTATACCCATCCATCTCTATTTCTCTATACCTACCTACCCACCCATCCAGATATTTTTCTATCTACTATCCTTCCATCTACCTATGTAGTAATTTTTATTCCCACTACACAATCGCACCTCCCTATTCCACTGGAATTCGAACCCTGTAAGGAAGAAGGAGGCTCTCAACTTCCTTGACCCCATATTTCCCCCCTATACACCTTTCAATGCTGGATTAATTTAACTTTGTATTTACACTTAATACAATCTCTCAAATGGAAGTTGCTCCCCGCTCAATTTAACAACACCGATATAGTCACCACTAAGCGTTTAGAATGGGACCGCAACAACTACTTAACTGACCAAAGTAGAATGAACAGATTCAACTGAGTATAAATACCAGGTATAGAATAAACCGCTAATACTAGAGCGGAGACCAGGGAATGATAACAAGAATAGAGATAGAATTGAGAGCCCGGCGAAACTTCCCTTTTCGTCTCATCGGAAAAGGAAAAAGTGACGGTTGGTTCGTTGTAGCGAAATCCTTAGCTAATTAAAATGCATAAATTTGCGACCACAATTTTATCTACCCATCCGTCTATTTACTTGCATATTCATCTACTCACCGATCCATATATTTTGCATATGGTTTCCACCCATCTACCTTTCTATTTATCTACCCATCCATCCATCTTTCTATCTACCTACCTGCCTAGCCATCGATCTAGAGGTCACCGACTCGAGCTTGAGTCGGTGAAAATGACTCAGGAATTTGGTCTGCGATGAGTCATCAATTAAGTGCCTTTTTAAAAAAATTAATTATTATGCATTCGCATACATACATACATACATACATGCATGCATACACACATGCACTCGGAATCGCATCCGCACATCATCTATGCGCGGGCAATATCAGGCATCTGCCGCTGAGGGAACCTCCTTGTATGGAAACTTTGAGCATTTTTTTTTTGCTAGAATTTTAAAGCGCAATAGCAACGAGGCCACATTATGCAGAAGGTTAGGTAGGAGAGATATGTAAAGAAAGTAGTCCTCCTGCAGCCATTGGGGCTAGGAGGCCGTGCCATTCCTCCGGGGTTGGGTGGTGTGTGTGTGTGTGTGGGCTTACCCCTAGTCCACCCTCCACCCCCTTGCGGGCTAGAGCATCTTCAGAAGAATTGCGTGCCCCTCCAGCACTTTAATGCACATAGTAGTTTCTCCTTTTGTTAATCGGTGAATGCGCCTCATTTATCTTTTCATTCATACTAACTTAACCAATTTGTTTGAGGGGCGCTTTTGACGAGCCTTCATTTGCGATGCCCTTGTTAGTTGGCGTAAGTTAAGTAAATACATTAATAAATAGATAAATAAATAAACTGAAAAAATAAATAAGCTGGAACGATGAGCGAAGAATTAATTGGCTTAGGATTTTTGATGTTCTGTCTCCCCATTCGTCCATTTGCGGAAGGAAGGAAAACATGGCGAAGAATAACTGTCTCGTCTCATCTCAGTGATGCAGAGAAGTCAGTCTTGGCGAGTTTGGTTTCCATCCGATTTGGAATCAATTCAAGTGAGTTACTCGCACGCTGAATCACAACTATGGTCCAGCCAGATTGGGACAAGGTCAAAAGGTACCATATTGCTTTAAAATAATGGAAAAAAAAATTAGACATGCTACTGACAAATCTCCGCCTCGAAATGCTGTTTACGAGGAGGCATTCATGGGACATGTGCCATACGTGAAAAGAATCTTACACGACGACTAGCAAACGCACTCCCAATATTCACACTGAGCAGGACACAGAGATTCTGGCGAGAGGTGCAATTTTGGTTGATGTCCTTTGTCAGCTAGAAGTCCGTTCGAGAGACCTACCCCTTAGCAGCCTGAAATATATATATATATATATATATATATATATATATATATATATATATATATATATATATATATATATATATATATATATATATATATATAAACGGAATAATATTCTCTTCGGAAAAATTAATTTTCCTAGTTGCGAAAAAAATCCGTGCAGAGGTGAAGATCGAACCAAACTTTATCATAGTTCCGCCTAAAGGGCAAAATCACGAAGAAATCTAAAATTTAAATCATCTATCTTTTACGTTTCCGCCGGAAGTTTCCATTCCCACGGAAACTTCTCTCCAAGGAGGAAAAGCCGTCTTGTCGTGGTATCGTAAGTGCATACCTTAGCAGCTGTGAAGGCAATTAGACTTACGTGGCAGGCGGCCGAGAGATGACCGGCTGTACCAAGCTAATGAGGTGGGGCAGTGAGTCCTCCTTGGGTTCGGAAAGTTTGAAGCGATTAAATCTATGCGAGTGTGTGTTCGTTGGCCGTGGGGGAGTTCTTTAAATGCCAAGTTTCATTCAAGGTTATTAAAAGATTAAAACCCAAAATAAAGGTTTAATAACAAAAACAAGATAAATATGAAAACATGTACATAGGGATAAATTGAAAATTAATTTCGGGCTCAAAAGGGAATAATGACTAAATGACTAAAGTGACAATCAGGGGATAAATAATCTCGAACGAGGGGTGAAGTAATCTTGAAAACGGGATGAGACGATTGGGTCGCACAATTCTCCGAGGAAATGCCGCTTTACGAATTTGCCTATTGAATATGGCCAAAATTCGCGGCAATTAGTCTAGCCGATCAAACCCTCTAACTCTGAGGTTCGACTCGAGACGAGGGGATGTATCCTCACGGACTGTGGGCGGTACACACACACACTCTCTCTCTCTCTTCCTCTCTCTCTCTCTCTCTCTCTCTCTCTCTCTCTCTCTCTCTCTCTCTCTCTCTCTCGAGTAACGCGAGACCTCCGAAATAAATACTCTGTTGGCTTGCTCGCTAGAAGGCCTTCAGGGCTTTGCAATCCCAAGGAATCTTGTGTTGCCATTCCTCGTCTACCAGGCGAGATAAGGCCTTGGGAAGACGTTCGTTCAGACTGCGATCCTCGCCTCAAAGCATAGAGGGGGTTAGTTGGAGCCTCGTGTCGGCGGGGATTAATGTGTCCGCGGGAAATGGGGCTCTCAGTGAAGGCGTCTCAGCGGGGGATCGGTCAGCGTGAGCAAACACAGCTGTGGACAGTGGCTGGTTGTTCCCACGGCGAGAATTTATTTGCTGCCTCGCTTTTTGAAATCCTGCTTAAGGCCTCGTGGCCTTAAGGGGGCGGTCAAGGTGGACCTTCAAGGTCGTCTTCTCACACCCCTCCCTTCCGAAAGATGAACTTTTCTTGGAGCGAAGTGGAGAGAAAAGGGCATCCTCCTTAATTGGAAAGGGGTCGTGCTCAGAGGGTACCAACGGATGGGGACGTGGGGTTCCTAGCCTGCTTCAAATAGGTGCAAACAGTTCCACTACATGACTGAACCGAGTTGAGTAGTCGCTACAAAAGAGAATTTTAATTTAAGCCGTCAGTGAGGCAAACCAATTAATGACTAAAGGATTACTTTTGACCCTAGGCGTTGGTTCTTCAGTCGCTACTAATGTATGTGAAGAAAAAAACAACAATTGATACGGAAGTCACCGAGTCCATAAAAACAGATAAAAGAAATAATATTTCATATACAAAGAAACACAAAAAAAATCACATAAACGATCAGAAAGGCAAAGGGTAGTGGAACGGAATACAAAAAAGGCTAATTGTATAATATACATACACAAGGGACTAAAGTTTACCAAAAAATATACATGAGAGTAAACGGTATACAAAGAATATCTACATATACTATTCGATTCGAATTTTATAACGCGAATACGCAGACTCGACAACAAAATTCTTACTTTAACTGGGAGGATCCTCCACGGAGCTCCTACTAAGACTGTCGGCTATGCAATTCTCAGTCCCTTTTATAAAGAGAATTCGAAACTGGTACTCTTGGAGGAAGGAGTACGCTCCATCCCATTAAACGTCCATTTTGGGGACGATGATCTGTCTATAATAAATTATTTCCCTATAAGATACATACGGAACTTTCGAATACTCCATACAATCGCGAAAGCTTCACGCTCTATAACTGCATAGTTCTTTTCTCACGTCAGTAGCTTCCGGCTGGCGTAAGCAACAGGCTGTCTTTCGCCCTCCTCTCCATATTGGAAGAGTACGGAGCTGATGTCGTCGTTGCTAGCATCGGATCAAATACTAAAAGGCTTGTTTGGATTTGGGATCCTTAAAAGGGGGGCTGACGCAAGCTTGTCTTTTAGCTGTTGAAAATGGGCGGTAGCTTTGGGGTTCCAGGAAAGGAGATAGGGCGAATTTTTTCGTAGCAGGGAGCAGAAGGGGGGCTGCTAAGAAGGCAAAATTCGGGACGAACCGTCGGTAAAATTACTTTGATCCCATGAAGGAGCGTAACCACTTCTTAGTGCGCAGGAGGGGCATGCTGACGATGGCTCTTATCTTCTCTTCTTGGGGCACCATTTAATTTTTCCCGATGTGGAATCCTAAATATTTGGTGGTACCGTACGCAAAATGGCACTTTTTGCGGCCTACAGTAAGTGCATTCTCATAGGTGGGCGTCATCGCGATAACGATATCGGGTTATCGGTTATCTAATATTATTCCCGCGTTATCGATTTATCGGTATCGCCGAGACTTTGGGGTTCAAACTAGCGATAATCGATAATTTCAGTTTTTGGTTCCAGTTTAGCACAGGGGCGAGCTGCGCGTGCCCTGGGGGCAGAAATAGGTAGGTCCGAGCTGAAAGGAGGATCCTCAAAACCTATGAAGAGATGAAGGAGAGCCTCACCTGTTAAGAAACTAAGAAACAGTATTCAAATATTCTTACTATTGTATTATGAAATAATGCTCTATATAGTCAATTATCAATATTGTATTATAATTTTGAATTTATCGATTCATCGGTTATCACCTTATCGGGCGATAAATTTATCGCCAGTTATCGATTATTGGTTATCGCCAATAAGGTTATCGTTATCGATTTATCGGTTATCGTGATATATTTTTTCGTTATCACGCTCACCTATATCCATGCTTACGGAGACTACTTAAGAGAGATTGAGGGAGATCAGGTGTTGATACCAGGTGCAGGTAGCAACATAAATGTTTTCAAAGTAGAAAGATACATTATGCAACCCATCCAGTATCTGACGCATCATTCGATTATAGTTACTACAAGCAGTAACTATTCCGAAAGGAAGCGTTCGAAACTGCATAAGTCCTTTTTCAGTCAGGAGTGTATTATACTTCCAGGCGTTTTCTTTAAGGGAGATCTGATAATAGGTCTTATATAGGTCTATTTCGGAAATAAATTTAACCTCTTCGAATAGATGTTAGTTTTTGTCTATAAGGGGAATTGGTTTTGCGTCGAAAACGGTCACGGCATTAAGCTTCCGAAAATCCACGCACATACGGAAGGACTGGTCAGGTTTTCGGACCATGAAGATGGGGGAACAATAATCGGAGTTGGAGGGTTCAATAATCTCCAATTTCAAAAGGTTTTCTACCTATGCGTTGAAAGGCTGGCATAAATGGATTGGTAGGGGGTAGGGTTTAGAACGAATTGGTTCTTGCGTTCTGTGCTCAAAGTGAGTCGAACAGCCAGGGGTTTTGAGATCACGTCTTGGAATTCGTTAACAGGTGTAATAATTGCGTATTCTGGTAGGGTACCAGTCGGGGATCCAAATCTAGTTCAGGGGCGGAATCTTCTGGGGAGCGGGTTAATGAGGGGAGAGGATAATAATTATCCTGCTCAACACAAACGACTTGAACTACGTTAAGGCAGTAGGAGGGGTAAGAAGTTTCCATAACTGCCTCCTCATCAAGGGCGACTATATTATTTATACCTGCACGGCGGTGGTACCGCTTCATCATGTTCACGTGGAACATCTTATTTCCGGAGGGGATATTAATAAGATAATCTACGGGGCCACGAGTCTCGAGGACGGGGAAGGGGCCTTTCCATTGGCAAAGGAGCTTATTCGTATCCGTGGGCAAAAAGAGTAATACTTCATCGCCGAGCCTAAATCGTCTCTTTTGACTTGACGTCAAAATAGGTACGATATTTTTCTAGATTTAGATAAACGTTTTTATAAGCGATGTCTGCCTATTCTCCTAGGCGATTGCGGAGGTCCAATAAATATGAATAGGAAGATTTTATTTCTTCATCTAGACGGGGGTTTGTGAACAGCTCATTCAGTATACCCATGAGGCCTCGTACATTTCGGCCATAGAGGAGCTCAAATGTGACAAAAATCCCAGAGGGCGATGATGGATTTCCCGGCAGGCAAATAGAGCAACGAACAAGTATCGATGCCATTCTCGGGGTTGGGCATGGCACAGCTTCTTTAATACGGCTTTCAGAGTCCCGTTTAACTTTTCACAAATTCCGTTCGCGGAGGGGTGAAATGGGGGTAATGAAAAGGAATTTAATCGTCAGGAGCTTGCCGACGTACTTCATTAATTCTAAGGTGAATTATCTTCCTCAGTCGGACAAGATCTCTGTCGGGATACCAACGCGGGAGAAAATAGAAATTAGGGCCTCTGGGAATCGCGTCGCGAAGTCGACGATAGCGAGAACGTAGCAGTATCCTTCGATGGACGGGGGATGAACCGGCCGATTAGGTCAACGGCCACTCTGAAAAAGTGCTCCGAGATTATTGGGGCTTTCTGGAGTTGAGCTGGCGGTATATGCTCTTTTTCCGTCGTCTTCTGGCAAGTATCACAAGCCTTGCAAAATTCGGCAATTTCTTTAGCAGCGCCGGGCTAAAAGAAGTACTGGAATATTATTTGTGCCGTTTTGTTGTGGCTGAAATACCCGCCAACAGACCGTCGTGGGCGAGTTTGAGGACTTGTGGAACGTGAGATCGGGGGGTACATAAAGTGGAGTCGCGGAGCTAACTCCATCCGAATAGGCGCGATAAAGTAGGCCTTCCTTAATGAGATAAGAGACCTCCCTTTGTCCGTGACTCCTCAAAGGGGCAGGAGAGTTGCGCATCTTTTTTGTGGAGTGCTAGGAATTCCGGGGAACGGGAGACGCAGAATTCTTCTGAGCCTGGGCCCGAGTAATGACAGGTTGAGTCGCTAGATTAGTGGTTTTTGGGGGGGCTCTGGCCGACCAACACGGCGCAGAATTTGATTGGGGCCGCGACTACCTCAGCCCATCCAGTAAAATACTGACATTCCAAGTAGCATCGGACGACAGGGAAAAGGCTTGCTCGTCTAGGGTAGTCGTGGACCACAGCGTATTTGTTATCGTCAGAGCCTACTGGGGGAAATAATTCTTCGAACACTACGATACAGGTACACCCAGTGTCCCTTATGAAGGTGGACACCCTGCATCGATTTACGGATCTGTGCTCGAATTGTAATCCTCCGGGGAAGCTCTTATTAAGTAGTAAGTTCACCTGGTGTCCTGGGGGACTATTCGTCGACAGAGTTGCGGGATCTTCCGGGCGAGAAGGCAGGTAAGTTGGAGCAGCGCTGACCTGATGAACTTGGTGGTTAGGAGGGGATCGAAGGGGTGAATTCGGGGAGCAGTTAGGTCTCATGTAGCCTTCCACGCCACACTAAAAACAAACGGCGGGTCTTCTGGGGGTACGCCGAAGAAGAGTAAGTTGAAATGAGGGGTTTGATATCCCTTGGCTCAGACGGGAGAAGGTTCTTCGGTTTGGAGGGACCGGGTCCTTCATAAATTTGGGAGCGTTCTTAGGGAGAAACCGGGAGTTACTATTCTTGCTTCTAGGGAATGGAGGATGTGACTTCTTAGGGTCTTTTGGGTAAAAGTTGTGACTGGCCGCGTACACATCAGCCTCTTCGATACATTCTTTGAAACTAGTGCAACATCTATCTTTTACGAATGCGCGGATTTCCCGGGGCAGCGCTGCCATCAACTGATCCCTAAGGAAGAAATCGACGATGGACTCATATTCGCAGGTAATCTGGTCGGAGTCTAGCCTAAAATCAAAGTTTCTTTGCAGGGTGAAACCAAACTGTCTGAATATCTGTCCGGGCTGAATTCTGGCGTGACGGAATTTAGATCGATAAAATTCAGGGTTCATATTTACTGCCGATAGAAGTTCAGATTTAAGGGTTGAATAATCTATTGTTGCTTCGGTGGGAAGGGAAATAAAAATATCTCGGAGTTGAGTATTTAGGAGGGGAAGCAATTTGGGAACACCGTCTGCTTAAATGTCCTAGTGATTGACTTCAAATATTTTTTTCGAAATGCATAAGGTATGCGCCAAAATCTTCAGTTCTTGAATGTACGGAAAGGGTTTCTAGCTGATTTCGATGAGTTCTCGTTCGTGTTGCCTTATTCTTTCCCTTTCTTCCAACTCTCTAACTCTTTCCATTTCTTCCATCTGCTCTCTTTCTCTTTTTCTACTCTTTCGTTTCTTTCTCCTTCTTCTTGAACATATGAACTTAAATCCTTGCCGGATAATCCCTGACTCTTGAAGCGTTCAAATGACGACATTTTATTAGCGTGAAAGCTCGTTTAACCGCTGCACACGAAAAGAACCTACAGTTACGCTCGTGAGGTTCTAGCAAAAGCAAATTTTTAAAGGAAAATTACCCAATAGAGTTCCAATTCTGAACTGCAAATAAAATTAATCCCTATACAATCGAAGAGGACTCGAGGTTTTTGATTCCGCTCGGGGATAAACCTGATTTCGGGTGAGGCTCGTCTCCGAAACGGACACACAAAATGGAAAATTAAAACTTACGGTCTCAAGGGACACACAAAATTAAAATGACAAATTTAATGATCGTTCCACTATTTTGAAATAACTTGAATGTACTTGACGATAAGAAAATCAGCAAATGACTGGGGAGGGGGAACATTAAAAGACAAAGTTTCTTTAAAAGTTCTTGGAAAAAAGAACACAACTTTACCTGAAACCAGTTTTTTAATATATATATATATATATATATATATATATATATATATATATATATATATATATATATATATATATATATATGTCGTGTATACCTTAGTAGCTGTGAAAGCAATTACACTTTCGTGGCAGGTGGCCGAGAGATGACCGTCAGTACCAATCTAATGAGGTGGGACAGTGAGTCCTCCTTGGGTTCGGGAAGTTTATAGCGATTAAATCTATGCGAGTGCGTATTCGTTGGCCGGAGAGAGTTCTTTAAATGCCAAGTTTCATTCAAGGTTATTAAAAGATTAAAACCCAAAATAAAGGTTTAATAACAAAAACAAGATAAATATGGAAACATGTACATAGGGATAAATTGAGAATTAATTTCGGGCTCAAAAGGGAATAATGACTAAATACCTAAAGCGATAATCAGTAGATAAATGCTTGACTCGGTCAGAAAGGAAAACAATGACAATATGGGACAATCTCCGTGACGGAGTATAAAAGGTGGATTGCTTTTACCTTGTAGACTTGGCTCTTGATGAAAGGGGGCGGGGGGGGGGGAAGCAAAAGCTCGGATTCTTCGGGGTGAGATGATCTTACTGCACGGGCGAAGTAATCTTAACGTCGGGATTGGATTACCTCGGTCACGAGTGATGTAATCTTGAATACTGGGCGAATTACTCTTGAAAGGTGAGTCTAGATATTCTTGAAATCAGAGCGATATGCTCTTGGATGCGGGAATAAGTAATCTTGAAAGCTCTGAGGTTCGACTCGAGATGAGGGGATGTATCCACACGGACAGTAGGTGGTACTCTTTCTCGAGTAACGCGAGACCTCCGAAATAAATACTTTGTTGGTTTGCTCGCTAGAAGGCCTTCAGGGCATAGCAATCCCAAGGGAATCTTGTGTTACCATTCCTCGTCTACCATACGAGATAAGGCCTTGGGAAGACGTTCGTTTAGGTGGCATTCCTCGCCTGAATGCAGGGGAGGGCGGTTAGCTGGAGCCTCGTGTCTGCAGAAGATTAGTGTGTCCGCGGAGCATGGGGTTCTCGGTGAAGGCATCTCCGCGGGGGATCGGTCAGTGTGAGCAAACACAACTGTGGACAGTGGCTGGCCTTTCTCCCGGGAGAATTTCTTTGCGGCCTCGCTTTTTGAAATCTTGCTTAATGCCACGTGGCCTCTACCCGAGTGGAGGGGGGGAGGGCGGCAAGGTGAACCTTCAAGTTCGTCCTCTCACATGTCTAATTGCTCATTTGTGAAATGAAAAGCTTGGTATGCATGCTAGCACATGAGCACAAGTCTCGGCATCTCCTTGCAAGAATGACTCGTCTAACATCTCACCTGGTCGAGGTTTTTCCTGCGTCGTTTGCTCGATCGATCCCACGGAGCGCGATAAAGTAACTTGCTTTTCTCTTTGACTCTCTTGCCATTCCATACTCCTGCACCTCTCCGATGGTCTACAATTAGTCTCCTCCTTTTTGTTCCTCCATTGGCAAGGCTATTACGCTCAAACACTCCGAGTTGAACTTAAGTTTACCTAGAAAAAATTACCGTGCTAAGGTCATCTAAACCCGTATAAAATATTCAGGAGCAATATTATTCTAATCAGTAAATTATTAAAACGCAATATTATTCTAACCAATGAAATAGTTTTCATATAATATTTGCTATTGTAATTCTGGTTATTCTAAATTCCAGAACTAAATACCTCACTTCTGTGTAATTCTCTGATGATTAATTAATATTATTTCCTGTGTAGTTTAAAAACGCACCAAATTTCCTCTCCCCCCCTCTCTCCACTATTCAGAGAGTATTGTATATAACTCTCATTGCTAAAGTAGATTAAGGGTTCCGGATTTGGGTCACAACAGAGTAGTGTAAGAAGTGCTCATAAATTGGTGCCAGAGAATTGGTCCTTTAAAATAGTAGCATTAAGCGCCAGATCGAAGGAGCTTCCAAGGAACAAGAACAAGTAGTATATAACTGAGGAAGCCGAATTCTAAGACCACACAATCAGAATTGTAAGTTCGAAGTCCTACATTAGAATGTTCTTTGGTCTCCCCAATTTCTTTGTGCATTGTAGTTTGGTTCGAAAACCGAAAATTATGCACTTTACCCACATCAAAGTCCATTGGAGTTCCTGAATAACTTTATAGGGTAACACCCGAACTAGTCATAAATAATCTGAACTCGTCGGTATTAATTCATATGCCCCTAAGCAGCTGAATTCAACAGAACCCGTTCTATTATAATCAATTTCGCCGGGTTATTAATTATATCCGATACCGTCTTTTCGAGAGCGCCTGACACAATACATTCGCGAATTGAAGCTTTCCGACCGGGATGGGGGTATCCTTTGCCGTGTATATAGGGTGTAGGGGAGTGGAGTTGATATGACCTTTCCCTTACAGGGTGGTGAGAGCTGGAGACGATCTTGGCTCCCTATACAAAAAAAAAATCTAAAGGGGTTATCAGATCCACTTTTTTATAAAAACTAATGAACGATATTGGCTTCTCGTAGAAGCAAGGATTTGGCTTGTTGAGTCCCTGGTTATGTTTCTGTTGTATTGGCAGTTTAGGTGAATTTCAGTCTCTCCAACACTCTAAGTAGTCGTCTCTTTTGGTTACTCTGGCTAGCCATCTTGATTTAAAGCACCGCTTAATAAAGTTAATCTTGGGTTTGAAAGAATAAAGTAGGTTTTTCACGTGCTTCGGCAGGACGATTTTTAGTTCTCTATGAATTGCCTCTTAGCTGCAATTAAGCGAAGGGATAATTTGATTGAGATTGAAAGATTTGAGGGGAGGGGGGTGTTTGAAAATAGGGGTAGTTTGAAATGCGCCCTCATCGGAGGTCCGTTGGAAATGAATAGAGGTAAGGCGTTACTGTTTGAATGCCCTTAGCGTTTAGGTTTATTGTATTTAGAAGCTATCATACCTAAAGACAGGCAAAATGACTGTTTTTAGAGTAAGAAATTTGTTTTTGAACATAAAGGAAGATAAAGAACGACAGGGAAGGGAGGATAACTCTTTTTTGAACTGACTGCCTCCTATGTTTGGCAGAATCGTTTTACTTTGAAAAGTTTATCCTCTAGGTACACGAGATACGCCTACCCAAATGCTCTCCAGCCTCAGGGTAGCAGAACAGTTGTCCACCTCCTCCTATACATTCACCACGAAACGAGGGGGGATTCGAAACCCGGCTATGAAATGTGAACTCTAGATATACATACCACCGCGAAATCAACCATTAAACGTTTTATGGTCAGTCGCTTTCCAAGCCAGGAGGCGAGGTTCATGGTAATTATGAGGATCCATGAGGAGAATCCAGACATAGTCGATAGACCGATTTAGTAGACAGACAATTCTAACCCTCTCACTTAATCTTTCTTTTCCTACATCTTTAATCAGAATCCTTTTCTGCTGAGATTCTCCGTTAGGACTTAATTTTATACTACTTACCCTACAACTACTAAATATTTTCTCACTTCCGTATTTCATGGTTTTTATAAATCAGGTATTTGTAGAGTCGAGTCAATCAATCTTCTGTATAATCTCGTGTCATAAAATTGAGGTAATCGGGAACAACTCTGGACCTTATTAAACCATAATCCAGATTCTAAGGGTGAGCTTTGGTGGACTTAGGCAACTTATCTCTTCGGCCGTGTATGAGCAGCCTGCAGTGGTTAATGCAGCCTCTATAGGGTAAGATTTGCAGATAAATCTTTACAGGATCAATCGTTGGTCCTAATTACTTAAGTTGCTCCCTAGCAAAGGTCCCTCAGAACGGACGGGGTTCTCATAGAGATACAGGACTTCGTGTTTTTGAAACTTTTGTTTCAGTTTGTACTAGTGTCGAGCATGTTGTGAATATCTGTTGAACTGTACCTGGTTCTCGGTGGCAATGTAGGTAGATGTCTGTACTGGCTAGGCCAGTGCAGTATTTATATGTGTATAGTCTTTGCTTGGTGATCACTCCGGAGCTTTGCCAGAGCGACCCGTATGTGACATGAGAAGGATGCGTTTGATTTGTAAGGGATGGTGTGGGCATTGTATGTAATGGCACGACTATGGAGAAATTGTGTTGCGCGGAAGTAAAAATAAGGTTTTAGGGGCACATGTTCATAGTTTCAGTGTGCAAGTAACTTATTTGTGGAGAGGGGGCTTCAGGTCCACTCCATGGCAAGGCTTTTTTAGTGTCAGGGCCGGATTTCCCATATAGGCTTTCTAGGCTAGAGCCTAGGGCACAAGATGATAGGAGCGGCAGTTTATGAAAAGTGTTACATAAATTAGTTGACGCGTTACAAATGCCCGAAATAAACACCCAACCTAATATTCTCGAATTTAGTTGACGCAATACTTTTGTTTACAAGTCAGATGGTCATCAGTATTTTGTAATATTTTGTGATTTTTTATTCTTTTTCGAGGTAAATATCATTCTTTAGTATTATAAACGATTTAGCCTGCTTTATATAGTTTATTTATTCAAGCACTTCAATCAAAGTTGCTTTAACTAATATTAAATCAAAAGTTTTGCCACATTGTGTTCAGAATACATTATTTTTTTATTTTATTTTTATTATTCTCTAACTTTGCTATATTCATAAAAAGTAATTCTCTTTATTTTATTTTCAGATCTATAGGAGAGAAATAGGTGGTCACTTAAATTCTTACTTTTTCTTTTGCATAGTCAGTTGCTATAATATAATCCTATCCTATACTTTTATCATTGACCTACTTTTACCCTTGTTCAAGTTCGACTTACTCTCGTCAGAGAGATTCCTCATATCCTGGTGCATCTTAAACACCAGGGGTATTCCTCGTCCTTGAGGAATTAAGAAAAGAAGAAGGAAAAGGCTCAACCCTCGAGCCCGTTACTCGGTGGCCACACCAAACTCATAAGTAAACCTGGTTGAGGAACCAAGTTCAACTTATTCTCGTCAGAGAAACTCCCCTCCGTTATACTCGCCCTTGAGGAAGGCTGGAACTAAGAAGCAGCTCATCCTCGAGCTAGTTCCTAGTTACCAAACCGACCTTTAAGTTAACTTATTCAAATTTAACTTATTCTCGTCAGAGAAGCCCCCCCTCCTCGATCCTCGCCCTTGAAGAAGACCCTCCCCGAGTTCAGTCCTCGCCCATGAGGAATTAAGTAACAAAGGAGAAAAGCTCCTCCTCAAGCTCGTTACTCGGTGGTCACACCGAACTCCAAGTTAACTAGGTTTAAGAACCAAGTTCGACTTACTCTCGCCAGAGAGACCACGCCTACCTTAGAGGCGCCTAAAGCACCGTGATTGTTCTCGTCCTTGAAGAACCCCCCCTTAATACCGTGTGGACCCCCATCTGCTACCCTCGCCAAAAGTACCTCGTGATCTCGACCACCTCCATCTGGCCGGTCGGCACGCGTCGTGGAGGCAATAACATTCCTGAGGTATTTAAACTCCAGTAGAGTCCATAAGCCTAAATCTTGTATATTAAAGTGCGTATCGAATTTAGAAAATTTTAGAGGGTCAAACTAATTGAATTAATTATTGTGTATTTTAATATTCGGAGTATTTCGGTGGTTAATGTTTAGTTTTTGTGTATTAAATTGTTAAAGTTAAAATATAAGTTAATTTTGGGAATTCTTGTGCGTTTATCTATATCCTTACGTGTTTGAGACGGCTCTTCTTTAAAATAACAATATTAGCACTCTTAGAACAAAGCCTACTTCATCAAAGAAGTCTATCACTACCACAAAGAATACCATGACAAAAGCGGTTTGTGTGAAGAGAGATTAAAAAGGGGCATTCTCCTACATAAAAGTGGTGTCTGGTGTGGAATAATCGAAAAGGGCCATTCTACGATAATGTAGATTCCGAGGATATGGTAGAAACAAAAGATGAATTTGAATCTGATGAATGTGGTGCCGAGCAAAACGGTGAGAAAGAGGTATCCCTCAATAAAGGTCTAACATCTGATGATCCAACTGAATGGGAAATAAAGAATAAATTAATAGGTGATATTGCTTTCAACCGTATTACTCAGAATGTTGAAGCAAATTTTGCACCATCAGCACGAAAGTATAATGATCACATAAGATATATGTCCAAATCATTTTTTTATCGGAAACTGAAGAATGGTGAAGTCAGTCACAGGATCTGGGTGATATATTCAAAGAAAACTGGAGCAGTGTTTTGCAGACCTTGTCGCCTGTTTGGTGGTACATGTCAGTTTTCTTCATGGTCAAGATTCTGTGACTAGAAAACGCACCTAAACGTTTAAAAGAACACAAAGATTCACACGTTCATAAGAATAATGTTTAGTTGCTTAGAAAAAGATCTGTCTTAGGGAACAGATTTGATAAACAACTGATTGATCAGCAAAAAAAGAGAAGCAATATTGAAGAGAAGTTTTGAAGAGGGTAATTTCTGTTGTGAAAGCTCTCTCTTCCAGTGAACATTTTGGATCACCTAATTCACCTTCTAATGATACCTATTTAATGCTGTAATAGCTAATTGCTGAATTTGATCCCCTCCTTGCTGAACACATCAAACGATATGGCGATGCTGGTTCAGGGAAAGTTAGTTACTTGTCCAAAGCAACTAGCAATGAGTTCATAGATATCATGGCAAAAGAAGTGATCAAGGTTATTACCAACGAAGTGAAGACTGAGAAGTATTATTCAATTAATATGGATTCTACACCAGACATTTCACAGGTGGACCAGCTGTCATTCATCATTAGATATGTAAACCATGATGGTCATCCAACTGAGAGATTTCTTGGCTTCATCAAGAACCCTGGACATAAAGCAGAGGAGTTGTTTAATGCTGTGACTGAAATACTTCAGAAACGTGATATTGATATCCAGAATTGTAGGGGGCAGTCCTATGATAATACTTCGAATATGTCAAGCCATTATTCAAGGTTGTAGGCTCGAATTAAAGATGTTAATAAGTTTGCAGTTTACATTCCATGCTCTGCTCATTCACTGAATCTTGTATGAACATGTAAAGTTGAGAGCTCTACAGAAGCTGTCTCTTTCCTTGGTACCATCCAAACATTTTACAACTTCTTCTCTGCCTCCACTCATAGATGAGAAGTTTTGCTTTCATACCTAAAGAAGAGACCAGTTGTGAAAACTTTATCAACTACAAGATGGTTTGTTAGGGAAGAGGCTGTTACATGTTTAAGAAATTTATTGAAAGAAATCAGTCAAGCTCTGCTAGCCATAGCAGATGATATGTCACAAAAAATAGTCACACGAAGTGAGGCCGCATCACTAGCAAACTATATGGACAGGCTTGAAAATGGTATTACGGTTGGATTGTGGAACCCAATACTGTATAGACTTAAAACAGTTACCGCATGCTTGCAGAGTGCTAGAGTGGATATGGGCAGTGTAGTTTCCCTCTACAACAGATTCATTACATTTATATACAAATGCAGAGAGGATTTTGATAAATATGAAGAGAAAGGTAAAGCCCTCTCTCTCTGGAAAGGATTAATATGATCAGCTTACTTCTAGAAAAGAGAAAAGGAAACTCCCATTTGGTGAAAAACAAGTAGACCAACTCATACTCAGTACAAGGGATGAATTTTGCCTTAATTGCCTCCTTGTCATAATTGATAGTCTAAAATCTGAAATCGAAAAGAGAGCAGCAGTAGATTATAGGTCATTCTTTGATTACTTCTTTTCCTTTGAAAAAATACTACACTTTTCAAAAGAGGACCTGAAGAGTCAAGCAATGAATCCCATGCAGCAATATGACTGTGACATTGGAAAAAGCATGGCCGATGAAACCATGCACCTGCCTACGCACCTGCTGCAAATTGAAACACCCATCAACACAATAAGTGGCTTGGCAGAATTTATTTTCACAAATAAGCTGGGAGCTGTTTGCCCAAATGTTACCTGTGATAGAACGGGTTGAGGCCGCGTTAATTTCAACCCCTATCCCATGTTATTTAAAAACCACGATGCTCCCACGTGCATCTTCGCTTTGAAGCTTGGCGCCTTATCGCAGCCACCTGAGTCAATGTTTAAACAAGGAGGTTTATCTTCCCCCCGTTCGCCCCCATACGCCGACCTCGCCAGATTGAGTTAGGCTTATGGGCAGATAAGGCATTGTTCCCAGGCTCGGCTGTGCATTCCCTCGAAGCTCCCACTCCATTGTCCCCCACGCCAAGGGAGTGTCTCGACTATTTAGATGGAAACTTTACCACTAAGATCAGATTGGAGATCCAGATTTTCGTCGCGAAACATCACCACGACCCTCTCTCACTTTGTGCGCCGAGGGACCTCGACCTCGAGATTCACCACCACTTGTCCAGAAGGAGGACAATATCCCTTGAGTACCAAGGTTCGAGCCTTTCATGACGCCAAGTCCACAAGGCTTCCCCCTCGTTGTTCAGAAAGAGAACAACGTTAGAACAGCCATTGTTCGTTCGAGCTCGTTGACCAGAAACGGTTCTCACCCTTCCCCCTTGTTGTTCGGAAAGAGAACAACGTTAGAACAGCCATTGTTCGTTCAAGCCCGTTGACAAGAAACGGTTCTCACCCTTCCCCCGTTGTTCAGAAGAGAACAACGTAGAATAGCCATTGTTCGTTTGAGCCCATTCGCCAAGAAACGGTTCTCACCCTTCCCCCTTGTTGTTCAGAAGAGAACAACATTAGAACAGCCATTGTTCTTGAGCCCGTAGACAAGAGACGGTTCTCCCCCCCTGTTATTCAGAAGAGAACAACGTAGAACAGCCATTGTTCTTCAAGCCGTTCGTCGAGAAACGGTTCTCATTCCCAAGACGCCACGTCAGGATCATTTTATTCCCCCCCTTCGGCTGGAACTCGCCAGTGGACCGAAAATTCCTTCACGTCGACTTCCTCTGCACCACTAGTATAAAATTACGTAAGCCGAACGTTACCTTTGAGTATTTAACCCTTTTGTCAATTATATCCTGTGCTTTAAAATGGTTTAGCAAACCATCCCATCTCTTTAACTTTATATTTGTTTTACTTTTTTAAATCTTTTAATCCTCGGATTAGCCCGAGCCCCCACGACCCTTTCCATTCTCTGTTTATGTCAATATTTTACGTTTTGTGCATTGTTGACAGTTATTATTAATAAAACTCTATTTTATTAATGATAGCAATATTATTATCCTTGAGCTCAGTTCCACTTCTTAAGCATATCGAAGATACATAATATCGGCCCGCCAGACATCTACGCACTCTAAAGATAATTAAAGAAGTTCCCTCAATGAATAGTTATATATGGTATATCGTCGAGAGTCCATTCTACGACATTACCATTGCTCTAAGAATTTTCCTTTGTACACTGGCAAGCAACTATGCTTGCAATTGAGTGTGATCTCACCAAATCCCTGGATTAGGATAATTTTATTAACCTGTTTGCTCAGCAAACAGATTATGGATATCCTCATTGTACTCAATAACTGAACTATGGGCCAATGACATTTGCCCATCAGGAATTCTTTGATGTATTGTATAAATAAATCACTGCGTATATGGCAAACCATGCTTTTGCTTCCTTCTAGACCATAAGTATAACAAATCATATGGGCTTGAAGAGGGGGCGATAAAAATTCTACAACCTATGGGCGACTAGCACAATAAATCCGGCACTGGTTAGTGTGTGCTGAGGTGATTGGATGTGAGATTATGCGCCCAGGTTGTAGCGGCATAGGTGATTGAGGAACAGATGACTGCTTGTAAGCGTGGGTGATGGATGCGTTGGAAGGCTTGTAAGTGTTGTTAAATCACTGTTTGTTATTTTGTCTTTGTTGTTCTAGATATGTGGTGTTTTCGTAGGTCGTTTTTGGTTTATTTCGTAGGCTCTCCGTGGTTGTTTCAGTAGGTTCTCCTTTTTTTTCGTAGGTCGTCCGTGGTTGTTTCCATAGGTTCTCCTTGGCGGTTTTCGTAGGTCTGATCGTACTTAGTTGTTTTCGTAGGTCATTCGTGGTTGTTTTTGTAGGTTCTTCGTGGTTGTTTTCGTAGGTCTGTTCCTAATTGTTTTTTTTTGGTAGGTCACCGTGGTTGTTTTCGTAGCTTCTCCTTGGCTGTTCTCATAGGTCTGGTCGTACTTAGTTGTTTTCGCAGGTCATTCGTGGTTTATTTCGTAGGCTCTCCTTGGTTGTTTAGGCAGGTCGTCTGTGGTCGTTTTCGTAGGCTCTCCTTGGTTGTTTTCGTAGGTCGTCCGCGGTTGTTTTTGTAGGTTCTCCTTGGTTGTTTTAGTAGATCGTCCTTGTTTTTTGTGAGCTATCTGATTCTTGGGCATAACTTTGGGTTGTATTGTGTTAGGTTCCTTTAAGGATTCGTATGTTACTTGCTGTTGAGGGTATGATGGCAGAGTGGATGTGTAGTCCTTGTTTATGTCGTTGACCCTTGGTGACTGAATACTCTTGGAGTTTGAGTCCAATAACGTTAGCGAAAATGTCCCCGCCAGCTCTGTTGTACTCTCAGTGCTCTGGGTTGATGCTGGTCTGGGCTTCTTAAGGACAATTTATTGGGATATGGTGGGAGCACATTTTCTACTTTGTTTTGGTGGCTAGGATTAGTGAGCAGGTGATGTTGAGAGTAAGTGTTGAAAAGTTTCCGAACCAGGTGATTTAGGTTTTCCGAGATCTTGTGGCCTCTCGCGCCTCGGTCTTCAAACCAGGTCAGGAGCGTTTCCAAGTCCCTCATTCTTAGTTACTAGTTCCAAGTGATCCAACCCCCACTTTAACTGAATATAATTTTACGGATGACTAAAAGCCACCAGGGCATATAAAGGATCATCCGAATCAACCAACCATTATCGTGTAACAGACACACTGGTACAAATGATGTGTATAATATTTTTACAACGTATTTTAAAATATATTTACACTAGTACTATTCGCGGCGTGTTCTGTCAAGCGGCGAATTTATGCTTTAACTATCCCATATAAGAGAATTGTACCTGCATTACGGGAGAATTTTTGCTTTAAATGGCCAACCACTTCCACAAGTAGAATAGTCATTATAGAAAATATCTTCCTCTAATCCAGATTGTCAATGCCATTTACAATTATATAAACCGTGATTAGCTGCCCCTGTAATCTTCTTGCCTCTGATGAAAATAAGTTGTTTATTTGCCTAGTTTCATTATTTCTGTTCCTTATTCCTGTTATCAATTTAGTCGTTCTTACCTGAACTTTCCCCAGCCTCTACACGTCTCTACTAATGGAAGGTGAGAAAACCTGTTCACACTATTCCAAATGTGACCTTGTAAGTGACTTATAATAAGGGGTGGGTGACCTATCGCTTTTAAAATTGAGACTGTCGTTTGATAGAAGCCAGTATTTTCAACGCTTTCTTTTCTACCTCTAGACATTGCTTCGTAAATTGTATGCCACTCGTGTAACGAACTCCTAGATATTTCTAGTTCTCTGATGGTACCAACTTATATTCATTGAATGTGTAATCCTTTCTCTGCCTTTGAGTATACTTCTTTAGATGGAATTGCCTCTACCATCATGCCATTTATCTACTCCTCATAGGTACACTTGTCGTTTACTCTCATCTATGGAATTAACCATACATACTCCTAGTTAAATATCGTTCGCGAACTTCGAAATGATCTTAAGAATTCCTGCATCTATTCCATAAAGTGTCAAAAGTCATGGGATGGGTACGTCATATCGTGTAGGACTCCTCTGGCCCTTCAAAGTGCATCAATTTTACATGGCATTGATTTCATAGGTCGACGGAAGACCTCTGCGGTCTCGATAGCTGACCAAGTTCCTCGAGATTTGCAGGTGTCGGATCTTTAGTGCAAATAGAGATGGCCACTGACTCCTATAAATGCTTGATTGGGTTCATGTCGGGTTAAAGTGTTGGTCATACCATTCGTCTGAACACCCTAGAGTGTTCTTCGAACTAATTCAGGGCAGGTAGGGCTGGATAACACGGTGCCCTATCCTGGTGGAACACCCCATCGCTGTCGAGGTACATGAACTCCATGAATGGATGCAAATGGTCAACGAGTAATCTAAACAAGCAGTCACCGATCAATGACGTGGGTAGGTAAACTAGCGGATTCATTCCATGCTATGTGAACACACACCATACCAATAGGGAACTACCACCAGTCTGTAAGATACCTTGATAACAACTGGGGGGCGGGGGGGGGTTAGACCAAGCCTGCGTCGCACCTGAACACAGCCATCAGCTCGCAACGAATGGAAACGTGACTCATCGGATCCCTCCACACGTTGCCACTCCTACATGGTCCAATTAGCAGCATCTTGTGATCAGGTGCGGCATCATGATGTTAACAAGGATAATCTGGTGCTTATTCTGCTTCCATATTCCATGGAAGGTAAAGAATGCCGCACTGACACGATGGGTATGCATCTGTTAGCCCCTGCATGAATATGGGTGTGATTTGATCGAGTGTCGCTTGTCTCTTACAGCCATGGTCAATTCTAGCCAGACGCCGCTGGTCAGGGTCGTCAAGCTCCCGTGGGGGACCATTGCGCTGTCCGCTGCGACCGGCAATGCTTTCCATGGGCTGTTATTCTCAGTACACATGGGAGGCCGAAGATCGAGGGATATTGAATGCCTGCACAGTGACATAAATGGTTTTCCTCATCCGCCTGGCACCAACTAACATGCCTAATTCGAAATCCGGTAATTCACCTAGCTTTCCCATAGAGCAGCCTAGTCGGTGTTCACACTGACTCACGAGATTTCAGATCACAACTGATACGCGTGTAGGAGTTTCTATGACGTCACGGTAAGGTGGCTCGTCCCACCATTACCTTTATTTACTGCTTCTCATGAAATTTGGCACTTATGTTTGTATATATAATAAACACGTGCGATCCAAGCACTCAGCCTTCTGGCACTCAATTGACAACTACTCTATTTTCGGTTGCTAACCAGTCTCTATCCATTCGAGGACTTTTCCCCTTTGCCATCAATCTCTTATAGCGCACCATGTAGAGCTTTTCTAAAATCCAAATAACACCTACTGCCTTGTATTTATTATAAATAGTAAACATATTATTGTAAAACTTAAAGAGATCCGTCAAACAGGCTCTATGTTTCTTAAAGCCATGCTGCGATTTGTTTATTAATTTATGTTCCTAAAGGTGTTTCCCTACACCATCAGCAATTATTAACTAAAGCAGCTTTGTTTAAACAGAAGTTAAACTGATCGGCTTATAATCATTAGGGTTTTCTTTCTCCCTTTTTATTTTAAATACTGCTGCGACGCTTGCCATTTTCCAATTAATGGGTGCATCAACTGCTGCATAGGAGAACTGACCAACCTCTTCTACAACTTAAGAGAGTGAATAGGTAACACTTTTATAATATAAAAATAATAATGGTAAATAATACTTTGAGATTTCATCGTATAGGAATATACTGATTAGAATTATACATGAGAGAGAGACAGAGAGAGAGAGAGAGAGAGAGAGAGAGAGAGAGAGAGAAAGTGAGAGAATCAGGTTTTGCTACGGTTCACTAAGTTGGGAGTATGAAAGCTCAAAAGTCTTCTTAGTTTCCTATTGGAAACTTGTGTGGATTGTCTAAAGCGATGAGAACTTTTAATATGTGTGAAGATGTTAAGGAGGTTTCCAGGTTGTACTTAGCTGAACTTGGTTGATGCATTCAGTCTTTCCCACCCTCTCAGGGTTGTCTGAGTTACACTGTAAACGAGCAAACTGACAGTGAAATTCTACAGCCAGGCGACTATTGGGTCGATATTTTTTAAAGATACACTACAAAATTGACTCTTTAGACGTTTTTACCATTTAGTTTTTGATTATTACTATTATCCAGTGATTAATTGTTTAATGTTAATTGTTACTGTTAATGTTAATTAGTCCACCAATCCTTTTTCTCAGCGTGTGCCTAACATGACAAGAAAATTAACATAGAGATTAGTATGACAATTGCTGGCAAGATCGTGGTCACCAGGAGTGGTCCTCGTTGGTAGGGGGTTGAGAATAAGCGGTAGTACTGTGTTTTGTCGTAAACCAAAGATTAGCAAACTCTTCGTGGCCCAATAGACAGTCACCCTACCTCGTTAGGCAAATGTGGAAGTGTAAACTACTTCTACTGGTTATTTCGAAGGAATAGTAATGTGTTGTGTGCGCAAAGGAAGAGTGATTTGTTATGTGCGCAAAGGAAGAGGAGAGAGCGGTGTAGTAATTGGTTGCGTGTATGATGGTGAATGTGAATGGAACTGCCTCCACGCATGCTTCATATTCGACGCACCGCTGTGATTGACGGGGGCTCTCTACAAATAGCGGGATGATCAATATCCTCTTTCCGGTGTACATGGTTCTAGTTAGGCCTCCTAAATGCTGGGGCCTGGCGGGCACATTTAAACCTCGAGGAACTTGTATAGAATGCAGATTCACGAACTAAAATTACAAGTAAAAGTACAAGCATTCAAAATTGCATAATACAGGGGCTGATACAGGTACTCAAAGTACAGGTACAGGTGCTCGAAAGTACGAGTTCATCTAATTAAAATTATAATTAACAGGTAGTGTTAAAAATTGCGAGTACAAATACAAGTATTCAAAAATTACAGATGTAGATACATGTCTTCAAAACTTGCAAGTGCAGATGCAGGCGCTCAAATTACATGTGCGGGTAATTTGAAATTAGGAAAATAGGTACAGGGTATCGAAAGGGCAAAAATTGATCCCCAATTGGGACGTCATCCAAAGAGAACAAAATAAAAAGAAAGCAACAAAAGATAGAAATAATTGATAACAGAAGAACGTAAGAGCAAAATGGAAAGGAAAGAGCAATGGAAGGAAATAAAAAGAGACGAACGGGGGAATAAAATAAAGGATAATAAAAGAACAAAAAAAAAATATAGCATAATAACAAAATGCAATGCAGGATGATGTACGGCTGTTTTCTATACATTTCACCACTTCCAGACACATATCTCCTCGCAAACTTTCGGCCAAGATGCCCTCGTTGGTTTTCGTCCTAACTAAAAAAAAAGAATCTAGCTATCCTCGCCCCCCCGAAGTGTGCGCACCTCCGGCACATCAGCTGCCGTGGAGAGTTGACGTGTTTATCCGCTCCTCCGTAAATTGTCTCACCTGATCAGCTTAATTTGGTTTAATTAATATGTCTTTGCCCATTTGACTTCTGTTCTAATATAAATTAACGATGGCTAAAACGAATATCGTGATAAATAGTGTATTGTGTTATATTTCCACGGCTAGAAATGTTTACACATGTAATGATATTATCAGAACTTCGCACGTCTTCTTTAGTACAAACCAGATTAAAGACGCAAAATAGTTATTACGTACAATTATAGGTGAGCATTCCGTAAGCCAGAGAATTAGTGATAGAATAAAAGTAGAACTATAGGATATAATTGATATATTCACTAAGTGTGATGAATCTATTGCAAAATTTGTTAACGACTCATTCTACGGCATGCCGCCGTCTTCTTGGTTCGAACTTATAGGAGAAACTTTGGTTACTTTAAAAGAGGAGATTGAATCTCTGAAACAAGAAATTCAGTCACCAAAACTACATAACGAAGCCCAAAGGAATCAACAGCAAAGCCTAATAGAAATTAAAGAAGAGTTAAGGGACTTAAAAAAGATCCAGTTTTCACCTACCAACTCCAGCCCTTCCCCCCGACCAGACTCAAACTAATATGTCCTATGCTAGTGTTACAAAGAATTGCGTCCATGAACGGGCACTTGCAGCTTTAAATGCAACAAGCGCCCCTTCCCCAAACCCAGAACTTGGGGCTCAGCAAAGAAGTAAATGGCAACTCAACTAGTCAGGTCAAAGGGTCAAAGAATAGGAATAAAAATAGTGTTAAGATCGTAACCATAAAATTCGACGAGCTTGGTTTTAAAGGTACTCGTATAAGTAGAAATTATGATGTGTATACAGGCAATTGTGAGATGGATGTATCTGCCGATACTATAAAAGAATACTGTACGAACGTTCTCAATGTCATGGCTATAGAGTGTACGGAATTAAAATCAAAACTTAATTATAAGAAATCTTTCAAACTTCATGACAAACTTTAATTTAGCCTGATTTTTTTTTTATTAGGAAATTCTTCTCACGCCGTGTTGGCCTGAAAACCACACCTAAAACGGTAGGGGCTCATAAAAGTAAGAGGGACTTTTTTATTTAAATTAAATTTAAATGTAGCATCTTAAGTTAGCTACTTTCAACTGTAACTTGATACGAAGTACAATGACGTAGTCAGAAGACACCTATATTCTGGGTCAAATAGACGCAGACTTCGACTTTGTTGTAACCCCCAAGTACATGTGATATATCAACCACACACGGGGGTCGCCCGAAGGGAGGACTGGTATTCTTTTTAAGAAAACTTTGGGAAAGAAAATTAGGCCCCTTTATGTAAATCAAAATGTTCTAGGTATAACAATTAATGATGGAGTTTCCATTACTATTTTAATAAATGTGTATTTCCCTCATGATGATGGGTCTTATAGGGATTTCCTAGCCCCCCTGAGGGAAATAATCACGAATGAAGGAGTAAATAATTTAATATTGGGCGGTGATTTTAATGCTGATCCCAGCAAGGGGAGATTTTGAGGGAACTCCAAGAATTTGTCAATGATTTCCAACTTTACAGGGACGATGCCATCTTGCCGTTGGATACATTCACTTGTCTGAGTCCGACCCACAACTCTACCAGCTTGCTGTATTACGTTATCGTGTCGTGGCCCAATCTGATTGATGTCCTCTCTGTAGGTTATGGATACTCTGTGTGTAACCACTTTCCTGTATTATTTACTATGCCTATAAAAAGTCCAACTCATGTTTTTAATGATATGAAAAACACCAATGACCTGAATCAGTTTGTGAACTGGCCTAACTTCTCTGAGGATGATAAGTGAGGCTACTCAGCTAAACTTAACTCAATTTTGCTGAACTATGAAAACGAAGTACTTGACTGTAGATCACGATAGGTTAACTCCCAAAATCACAGATTGCTGTTAGATAATGCTTATAATTTCTTAATTACAGCCTTGCTTAAATCGTCTGAGGAATTTAAGGCCAGTAGGAAGAGATCGCCAAAGATCGTTCCTGGATGGAATGATCTCTGCAGAGATCTTCACTCTAAAGGCAAAGTATGTTTCCTACGTTGGAGACAGGCTGGCAAACCGAGGCCAGGTGGCTTGTAGGCTTGTATGAAGATATGAAAGAGAGTAGAGCTAAACTTCAAACGAAACTTGATCTATGTAGAGCAAGTGAGAAGTAAATTGGGAATGATAAACATGTATAGAAATTTGTAAACAAAGATACAAAGAACTTCTGGAGATAAATAGGTCAACAAGGGTATAAAAATAAATCAGGTAGAGGTCTCAAATGCCGTTCACTCTCTCAAACTAGGATTGGGTAATGACAATGTCCATTCTTATCATTTGAAATAAGGTTCTGATATCATATATCGTTTCATTAGAAGAATACCTTCGTGTATCTTGCTCCATTCCCATCTTCCTCGTGGAATGACAAAAGGGAAAATTAGGCTCGTTGGGAAAAACAAATTAGGTAACCTGAATTGCTCTTTCAATTTTCGTCCAATAATGATTTCCTCAAATTTGCCGAAAGTATTTAAATATTGTATTTTATCCGAATTAAATAACCACATTAAAATCGATATCAACCAGTTTGGCTTTAGAAAAGATACCTCTACTTCCACAGCGTTGAAAGAGGTTATCTATTGCTATAACTCGAATGGTTCCAAATTATACGCCTAATCTTTAGATCTAACTAAAGCTTTTGACCGCGTAAATTATTGGGTGCTGATTGAGAAATTAGTACAAAGCAAAGTTCCTCCGTACCTAATTAATGAGAGTATGCTGATGAATCAGTCAGTTTGCGTTTCCTCTGGGAAAAGTAAATCGTCACTGTGTAAAGTTGAAAATGGAGTGACACAGGGAAGGAGTGTAATCTCCCCTCTCTTATTCAATCTGTACATCAATAGTTGGCTAGAAACAGTCAGATCCTCACATATTGGCTGTCGCATGGAGGTCTACCATTAAAAAATCATTGCCTGTGCTGATGATATTGTCCTGCTTGCTCCTTCTTCTCAGGTTCTTCAAGTTCTGATAAATATAGCTGTGCTGTCGCTGGAGGAGAATAGCATGAACATTAATGAAGAAAAGTCCTCATTCATCGTGTTCTCGTATACTCTTTGGAAATCTATAAACGACGTTAACTTTGTTGTTAATACCTCTAGGAAAAAGATAGTAGACCAAGTTAAGTATCTTGGGGTAAATCTCTCGTTCGACCTCAAAAACAATGCCGATGTCCTGAGGAATGAGAAGGTCTTCCTCTCTCAATTACACTGCTTTATGTGCAAATTTGGGAAAGCAAATCACAACGTATTGGTTCCTCTTTTTAGAACATTCTGTCTCTCGTTCTATGGGTCCTGTTTGTAGAATGATCTTAGAGGTTGCTCTAGGAGTTTCAGAGCCTTGTCTACTCAGTTTCTCAACTATTCGACATGGGAAAATACTCATTACGTATGCTCTCATGGAAATTTCCAACATTTCGCCATCTTATAAATAAAATCATACAGGGTCTCCCCCCCATAAACGGGCCTGCACACACTTTTTGTGATATATCCTTCATTCATTCACTAATCTCCCTTACTTTGCAGGACATGACAGGAGCAACGCCTATGAACACAACTAGATCTCAATGAGAGCTCCAGCAAAGAATATACTGCGTCAAACATTACTACAAGACAGGCTTGTTCAAGAAAGTGCAGGACACTTTCGTGCATCAGTTCGAATGTGAAAAAGCCCCCTCCAAGAGCAGAATTCAAGACTAGGTGGACCATTTCGAGAACTATGGGACAGTGGAGAACCTCAATGCAGCGAGTGACAACCGTCCAAGCCATTCAGAATGCCCCAGGAAGCGTACAGCTGAGCTGGTCGAAAGCGTGAGAGAGTCAGTTCAGCAGAGTTCAAAACGCTCTGTGCGCAAGTGAAGTCAGTCCCTCAGTATATCCCGTGAAACTTGCAGGAGAGTGCTAGTAATGGATGTAAAGGCATACCCATACAGAATACAGAGGAAGCAGACTCCTACAGCTTCAGACAAGGAGCAGAGAAAGGCTATGGCAGTCAAGATACTGGAGAAGATTCAGGAGACCCCAACTTTCCTTAACATCCTTTGGACCTCAGGTGAAGCTCACTTCCATCTTGAAGGAAACGTAAACTCGAAGACAAATGTCTTCTGGGGGACCTCCAGACCAAAGGAGGTAGCCACCAAGCCCCTACACTGCCCTAAGTGCACGGTATGGACTGCAATCTCAGCCAGAGGCATCATCGGAACATTCTTTTTTAAGGAATCTGGCGTGAAAGTGACAGTCACCAATGAGCGGTATGTTGAGGTCCTCAAAACCTCCAAGAGGGAGCTGCCCACCCTGTTCTCGTCGGTTATGGGAAGTTCTGGTTCCAGCAAGATGGAGCAAACTCTCACACTTCAAACCTGTCCCGAGATTGACTGAAAGAGAACTTTGGTGGCTGTGTGATCAGTCTCAAGACTGATTTTGAGTAGGCACCCCACAGCCCAGACCTTAGCCCCCTCAAGAAATGCACAGAGCTAAATGGAGGTCATCTCGAATACATGCTCTAGAATAAAGAAGAAAGGTCCAAGAACTCTCATGTTTTGATATTATGTTTTTAAACACAATAAACTAGTTATGACCAAAGTTTCATTCAATCCTTGCAGAAAATTAAGAAATGAGGCCTATCGAAAGTTAGGGCCCGTTTTTTTTTGTGGTGACCTTGTATTAAATTTTGAATTCAAAATTTATAATTCATGAGCCCTTGCATAATACCCATCAGGAGCTACCTAAGAGATCACTCCTGGACATTGGATGACACGAAAATAATTGCTGAGAAATACTATAACATTGAACACCTATTTGAAAATAATAAGAATGGGATTTATGACAGAATCCATTTCGTTCAAGCGAGGGAGGATACCCTTCGATAAATGTAAATTCTTTCGAAATTATATATATATGTGTGTGTGTGTGTGTGTGTGTGTGTGTGTTTTGTTTTTGCTGTATTGTTGTGATTTCCCTAATCTAAAACACTGTAATGTAAATTGAGTTTAATTTGTATGTCCATTGAGTTTACTGATTATTTTTTTGCATATTTATTGTAATGTTATGAAATAACTAAATGTAATTATATATATGTATATTAGGGTGGTCTAAAAATATATGCAAAAGATTGAAATTAGTTGGAAATGTTCTCCACATGGCTAAAATTATGCTATAAGATGTTAAAAGAGCTGATGCAAAATATTGACTAAATTGGTGAATATTTAGAGGTCGCTATGTGTCTCCATATTTTTAAATTTCAGTCAAAATATTGGAACTTTTTAATAGTAGGCATTTATTGGTTGTTACTTATATACTATCATATATTTGTCATTGATAACTCATTCCTTATGAATTACAATAATTCGCCAAAAAAATCAAGATATTGCCTTATCTGAAAAGTGGAATGACATTCACATACTCGGCGTATGATGCAATAATAATTGTTGTTTCAGCTTGTTGATTTCTGAGCCCATTTGTAAAGTGATGACGCAATAACGCCCCCTCGTTTCAAATGGTGATGCAATCGCACCATTTCCTATATAAGTCAGCGAGGATTTATTAATTGTTCATTTGTAGTTTGAAATTTAACAGTTGACGTAATACAAGTTGAATACAAGTGCTGGTTTATGCAAGTATATATATATAATTATTTAGGTAAGTAATATACTTTGTTTATTCCGTGCATAGATAATTTGCAGTTTTTTATCAAAATCAGACTTACTTAAAGAATATTAGAATTATATGTTAACACACTTTATATATATATATATATATATATATATATATATATATATATATATATATATATATATATATATGAATCCATTAAACCACATTGAAAGAGAAAACGGAATAATTTTTTCCTTGCAGTAATATTTTTATTACCTTTTTTCGAAAAAATCCGTGCAGGGAAGCGATTCGAACCAGGCACACTGAGGCAGCGGTTCCTTAAAAGTTATTCTATTCAGAGTATTTTGGGGGTTCTCTGCGTAGCGTAGTGTACTAAAGGCATACTTTTAACTGTGATCAAAGCGGTGCTCGCTGCCTCAGTGTGCCTGGTTCGAATCGCTTCCCTGCACGGATTTTTTCGATAAAAGGTAATAAAAATATTACTGCAAGGAAAAAATGATTCCGTTTTCTCTTTCAATGTGGTTTAATGGATTCATTTTCATCATTCTCTCGTGCTACTTTGAGAGATATATACATTTATATTTATATATATATATATATATATATATATATATATATATATATATATATATATATATATATATATATATATTGTAATTAAGCATGACTGCCGTAATTCTTTACAAACACAGGAGCCTATTTATTTATGTCAAATGAAAGCTTATTCTTTCATGAATATTGAATATTTAGATATTTTAGAGTATAAAAAAATATCTTCTAAGTATAACTAAATGGAGGGTAACCCTGAGCTCACTCAGTTACAATAACTTTTTATTTCTGTTGTTTCAGATTATGGCTGGAAGTACTCGTTCATCTGCGGCAGTCTGGCTTTTAGGACATCCTACTAGTGAGCTTTCATATGCAAGACTACCAGTATGTGGTGATGTGCTTCGTGTTGTTCAAGTGGAGTCAATGACTTTCACACAAAGTTACAACCTCGCTTGCAAAAAAGTCATAAAAGTATGGAACAGAGCCCGAATTCCCACACAGCGAATAGACTCTTGCTTTAGGAAACTCTCAAGGTTGTAGGTTGTATGAAGAATACCTTTCTTTGAAGAAGAACCGCAGAACCGAACTGTACTCATGTAGAATGAATGAGCGTAGTTTCGAATCTACTCTTTCAAAACTTTTTGACATAGCCTCAAAAAATGCTTTACATGTGGTAAAAAAATGAAGACCGCTAATTTCTGTTGATGCAGAGAGAGAACACTTTCTCCTGCAGTATGTCGTGCCGTAATAAGATGACTTCAGCCAAGAAATCCCGCAAAAGATATCGACATGAGAAGGCTTTACAATACAAAGAAAAAGTATATACTTCTAAAAATCAAGCAGAGGCTGCTGCTCATGCAGATTTCGAGTCATCATCATCTGAAGGAGAAAGTTTAATTGCGGCAGACAAAGAGTTTTGTCCACCTTCTTCAACTAGAAAAAAAGATTGCACGATGTAGTCATTCAAATTAAAAAAATATCTTCACAACTTCAGGTGTGGCTGCTGTTCTTGATCGTGCAAATATTACGGATAGAAAAGCAACAATGGTTGATGGATCAATAGCACATGCCTTGAATCACGATATGCAGCTATGACACTTTCCAGGAGTTCTATACGACGTTTTAGAAAGCAAGTAAGAGAGGCAACCTACAATGAAGACAAAGCTTCTTTGTCTGTTGAAGGACCGATCCTTCTTCACTGGGATGGAAAACTACTACCTGCTATTGATGGGGCAAAGGAAACAGTAGAACTAATTGCAATAATAGTTTCTGTAAATGGAATGGAAAAACTTCTTGGTGTGCCAAAAATAACACGAACAACAGAAGAAGAACAGGCTATGACATGCATTTCATCAATTAATGAATGGAATCTTCGTGACGAAGTTCAAGGCCTTGTATTTGACACAACTACATCAAATACAGGCCTACAAAAAGGAGCCTGTACCATAATTGAGAAAGTATTAGGAAGGGAGCTTGTTTGGATTGCGTGCCGTCATCATATTTTCGAAATTATGTTGTCATGTGCTTGCAATATTTTACTTGGGCCTACAAGTGGTCAAAAGAGGAGTCTCTTTGAAAGTTTTAAAGAACAATGGTCGTTACTTGAAAAGGATTATTTTTTAGAGGCGGATAACAGTTTATTCGTCAATCCAGTAATGCATAATCTTCGAGGAGAAATGGTCCCATATTTTCAGGAAGCTTTGAAATCTCGTCAGTTGCGTGACGATTATGAAGAATTGCTCGACTCAGTTTCATCTTTCTTGGGGGCATTGATAAGACCGAAGTTACATTAAGAGCCCCAGGAGCGACTCATCATGCACCCTAGATGGCTAAGGCTATATATGTCCTGAAAATATACTTGTTTAAGCATCAACTGAAACTAACGGAACGTGAAAAGGCCAATATTACAGAGTGCTCTTTTTTATTGCTTTGGTCTACTCGCGTTTTTTGAATGGAGCCCATTTTGGAATTAATGCTCCTTTAAATGACATTCTTCTTCTTAAAACTTTGCAAAAGTACCCAAATCAGACAATATCTAAAGAAGCAACCACAGCCCTTCACAGACACCTTTGGTATCTTGGAGAACATCTTGCTGGTCTTGCATTTTTCGATCATAGAATTAATGCTGAGACCAAACAGCAGATGGTCTCCAATCTCCAACGTAATGAAAACACCAAAGTTGTTCGCCAATTGAATCTTACCCAAAACATCGAGGATTTGGACTTGCATGAACTGGTAACTCAAAAAACTAAGCTAATCTTCAGTCTCCTAATGAAAGATGGATACAAGTTTGCAAAGGATACATTCCTGAAAACTAACCCAAGTTCTTGGGAAGAGAATACGTGCTTTCAAGAATTTCAACGTCGTGCGATTAACTTAATGGTTGTTAACGATCCAGCAGAGAGAGGTATTGCACTTATCAAATCGTATAATGCATCTCTAATAAAAGATGAAGAACAGAAACAGTTGCTTCTCAGACTTGTGGCAAAACAACACCAAAATTTTCCCTCATGCTCAAAAGGATCAATGTTTAATCAGCAATTTTAGTTATAATTTGTGTCAAAAAGAAATCATTTGCCATTTAACTATTTTCTTTTCACTTTAATATAAATATTTAAAAAAAATTGTCTTTTAACACCAAGATCTGTTTCAAATAAACTTGTATTTGCAAAGAGTGTTCATTTCTATCCCAAAAATTTATTTACCAGCAGACTAATAAGTTAAGATCCATATAGCGATAGCGACCAGTAAATATTGTTCGATTTTGATGAAATTGAGTATGTGACCTACTGTTCAATGTGGTAATACAATCAGGCATGTAGAGATAAAAAACTAAAAAAATTTGGGGGGGACCACCCTAATGTATATATGTATATATTTGTATATACCAGTATATATATATATATATATATATATATATATATATATATATATATATATATATATATATATATATATATATATATATATATATATATATATCGATAAAATTGATTCCAATAACGCAATCATAATTATGCGGTTAAAGGCTATTTTTTGGCAAACCAGTCTTCCTCAAAGCCCTCGAAAGGAGCTCTTCTCACATACACAAGAAGGTAACGCATAAAATAAGCTTTTCTCAGACAGCAAAAACTATCTTTCGATCGCCCTTTTTAAATATCACTCCTGCTTATCGAAGAGAATGGAAAATTTGTCTTCTCCAATTGTGCCTCGCCTTATAAATCGAAAAAATGTATTGCAATAACGCAAGGCCGAGTGGTATAAGGGACGGGTTAATTTAGATCAAAGCGGTTGCTCGCTGCCTCAGTGTGCACGGTTCGAATCCCACCACTGTACGGAATTTTTGCAAATTAGGAAATAATATTTCCAAAGAAAATTTATCCTGTTTTTCTGTTTATTGCGGTTCGCTGGATTCATTTCGTCATTCTTTTGCGTTCATGAAAGATTTATACACACATACGAACACACACACACATATATATATATATGCTTTGCTTTTTAAGCAACCTACCTCTCCTCTGTGCGCTCCCCCCCCCTGCTTGTTCATGAGGCTTTTGGGAGCACAGCGGTGTTCTACCAGACGCTGCCTCACTCTTCACAACCGAGCTGGTTGCATACACCGTTCGGTATGCAGCATAATGTGTCGTGTCCGGTTCAGAGACCGGATTGTGTTTTATAGCGACTCACAAAGCGCCCTGAGTGCTCTCGGCGAATTGGAATCTCCGCATCCCTTGGTTCGCGGTATCCGTGACGCCACGGTTGACGCGAGCCAGGCGGATGTCGAGATTATCTTCTGCTGTGTTCCTGGACATGTGGGAATTGCGGTGAATGAGCGCAGCGATTGGGACACCAAAGCGTCCTCGAGGACTGGGCGACGACACCAGCATTTCACTCTTCCTCACACCGATTACATGGCAGGAATCAAGTCAGCATCCAGAATGCCTGACAAAGAAGATAGGAGAGGGCCAATGGGAATTTAAAGTTATGTGCCGTCACCCCCCGACTGTTCCCCAAGACCTATCCACCCACCCCTCTTCTCCAATGCCGCAGCTACTTCAGGTCTATTTCTGTCGTCATCGAATTTGACATACTGGCGGGACGCACCTTTATTTGATGGAGCGCTCGCCTGCGCCCTACTGTGAAGACTGCGTTGTCTCCCAGACTGTTCGGCACATTCTTGTTGAATGTCCCAGTCTGGGGATCTTCCCGCACGTTACCTGTCCCGGTACCAGGATGAGCGGGGTCGCTACTGCTTGTCCCTTGTACTTGGTACGGGTTCGTGTACACAGACCCCTAGACTCTTTTACTTCTTGCAAGAGGCTTGGCTCCTCCATTATATTTAACTCTCTTTGGTTTTGGTCGAATGCTCCGGCGTCTGGGGTGGCGAGCCTCCCTCCGACCCCAGAGCTGCCTCCCTTTTTTTCTTTTTTTTGTTGGCTTTGATTTTGCTGTTGTTTCTTTGAGTTTTTTTGTTTAGTGTTTTTATTGATTTGTTTTGGGTTTTTTTTTAATGTAGCTTAGTGTTAGACTAAAGAGTAATTACGGCGACTTCTGCCCTTGGTGAAGGTTGCCAGATGGGCGCTAAAAATAAACTCATTGAGGTGAGGGAGTGTTTTTCGCGCTTGTGCGATGAGAAAAGGAGAGATTACCGTAATCCATTTGGTTCCTTGACCTCAGTTTCCATTGGGAACAAGATCCCCCCCTAAAGGGTGAGGAACAACATGCCTGCTTGTGCGCAAAAGCCTTAAAAACTTCATGTGCTGAAGAGAAACTCCAACGTCGTCATTTTTCTCCAAGACGCAGATTTCCTGGCGATTTTTCATCCAGAAAGAATAAGCTATTTTTCTCTATCTCTCTCTAGCTACCAATCTTGTCGAGTAATTCCAATCTTCTGCGTGAGTGCTCTTCTAGAGCGCCAAGTGTTCACTTAAAGGTACCCTCTTTGAATGGATCGTAAGGTCTACTAGGGTACCTCTTTTCTTTGTTACTCCTTGTTACTACGAAGAAGGCCTGAGCGCGCAACCCTCTTACCTCACCCACTTAAGTTTCCTCTACGTTTCCCTCATGTACTCTATAATTGTAGTGATTTAATTCTGAGCCAAATAAATATAATTAAACAAGACATTTATTTTCATACAAAACCGTTTCATAATTTCTGATCAGTGAAAATGTTTATTGAATTTACAAGGGAATTCTAATAATAACGCGTCCATTTAAGTAATTCGCATCGCCGTTGTTATTAAAAAAATTTAACATTTGTTAACCTTGTCCATCCTGAATAGAAACTTCGATTAACTCATTCATATGGTATACCTATAGCGTAATTAATACATACCATTTTATGTATATTAATAATAAAGAAACAAAAATCCATCTCTTTTCTTGTATCATCCATAGAGAAGAGTCTACAGACAACGCCCTCATTTTAATCCTGAGTCAGTCAATGCTATCGTTGGTTTGCGAGTCTAAATCGACTAACAGCAAGTTATGACCAGTCCTGAGAAGTGGTCAGGAGGACTCAACTAACGGCATCAAATTTCACTATAAAGGGATGAATGATATATTGTTGTATTTTTATAAAGATAAATGTTTTATAACACAATATATTAAATTTAATGTTTGTAATGGCAAATGCATAAAACTATAATGCGTCAATGGTTATTAAGACATTGACGGACGGACGGGGGGGGACAAAGTGCTAAAATAAAAAAGGTCTGGCTTCCCGATTTAGTTGATTAAATCTTTAAGAAATTAGCGATTTTAAATTTCTAAATATCAGGCAGTATAATTTCTTATGAGTCAAACCCACATAAATTCCCACTGAAATAAAATAAAATTTAGATCTGAAGAGTGAACTTAATAGTAACCATGTGAAAGCTGTAAAGCCTAAAAAATTCAAATCACGGCCAAAGCTTAAATTATTCTTCTGAGTTCTGTACTTAACGTGATTAGGGTTAAGTATAGAGTAGTGCAGCACTCCATTCATGCTGTTGTTTCGTGTCTGTGTCTTAAAAAACGTAAAGGAAGAATGAAATTATGCCAAAAGAAGTATTGAAAATGGTCGATGACATTCTGCTGTGGCAAATTGTTGCTCCAAATATTAAAATTAGGTAAACATGTAGACGAGCGGCCCGGCCGGAAAAAAAATATTTTTGTGTAAATATTATCGTTCACCCGTGTTTGAATATTCATGCGCGTTTGAGTTTTCTTCGAATGATAGCTGCCGCCATTTTTTGTATTAAAAAAATGCCCGAAAGTAAACAAACCGAAAACGTTGTTTACGTAGGCCATTTTTTTTACAAAATTGCCCGAAAAAAAACAAACGAAACACGCTGTTTCCGTACTAATTGCAGTGGTTATACTTCCGAAATAGCGAAGAGGGAAGCCTATTTATTTTGCGCGTCTGCGTCCTATTCGAAATCTAGCTGACTTGAATCACGTTTTATTTTCGAGCATCTAAATTCAAAGTTAGGGTTCACATCTAATGCTCGGCCACAAATGTCGCATTCGCTTTTAATTCGCACTAAATTATGAACATCCAAAAAGGTGTTTAATTTATCTTTATCAGAAACTAGGGTTAATAATTCCGCAATAGACGACGGACAAAGTTCACAATTCGATGATCATTTTCAAACTGCGTAAAAGGGGAATGTTTGACACCCAAACTGCTAAAAAACAAGTAGTTCCTTGAAATGATCTAGCTAATTACATTTAAATATATTAAAGAAGGTAATAAAAATATTAAAATGGGGAAAAATATATTGACAAATAAAAATGACTCCGAATGAGGATAATAAAAAGCTATTAAGTGGGAAAAAAATTGAAATCAAGCATTTCTGACGTTATAACTTCCCCCCCCCCCAACCCATATTATAATTCGCAAAACGATTAAAGACGCTGACATGATGTAGTTAAAGCATTCACCTCTGTAAAAACGTGAAACATTTTGGAACAAGGACGAAAATAGTACGTTTTATCGGCCGGGCCGCTCGTCTACATATTTACCTAAAATTATGCCTGAAAGTCTAATTTAAAACAAGAAACGGTAATTAAGTTATCAAATACTTACTCACAAAATGCCTGTAAAGACAATAAAAAAATCAAAAGCCTATTTGAAAATTTTCTCAACTTATCTTCCCTCGTTTATAGGGCAGTCTTCTGTGTATAAGCCTAGGCTAGATCGCCGCCGCCAGCTCTCGCCAGAAAACTGTTTTGATTGCAATGAACTTACCTAATTGAATATCAAGTTGCCTTCATTTTCAGATAGCCAAAGAGGCCTATTTTATATCTTATTGTGTTGATATGCGGTCACTCATACATAGTTCAAACGCTCTCCAAAGTATAAAACTATATTTTAAGTTATCTACAAACAGTAATTAAAAATGATTGCTCACATAATTCATGCATGAGGTATCATTATCTTTTTTACGAGCGTTATGATTCCTGATTGATGTTAGTTAGTGTGTCTAACTCAGTGGTTATAATTCTAATTAAAACTCTGTAACTTATGAGATTCTTAGGGGTTTACCAATTTTTATTAAAATGGGGTTTACAATAAATGTAGATTTCATAGTGTAATGGAATTATGTAAATTTTGAAAGTATCATTTTACTATGGTAAGACAAAAACCGACTCAATCTGGTAAGAAAATTTTTGTGTATGTCAAAAAAAAAATTATTCTAGATGAGCCGATTTGATGTGATATTTCTCAAATATCGGTAAGTTTCGTTTCGTTTCGTTTCAGTCCGCCAACCTTCCTTTATTCAGAAATACCACGCGGAAAAATAAAGTAAGCATTGTAGGAATCAATTTTATGTTGATAAAAATCTAGAATACAACATATGCATGTTTGACACTGTGGCTCAGAATTCCTTTTTCATAGGTTAGTTTCGAAAACCTTCATGAATTTTGTGGTTTAAGGCTTGTTCTCTTAATTTTGGGGTCATGTCATCTGCATACGCGGTATCGATTGGTATAAGTGTGGTGTGTATGAGTATGTATGAACAAATAGGAAGTAATTGAAAGATATTACACAAACACACGCAACAAATGTGCTGCGCTAGAAAAATAAGCCCAATTAGAGAACTTATTTTGATTCCTTTAAATATTGACAAACAATAAATCTTTAATACAATATAATAAATTAACAGAGAGAAAAGGCACTGTTTCGAAAGAGAAAGCTACGAGGTAAGTTTGTATGAGAGAAAGCTGCGTAGAAGAGATTACCCGTGACATTCGCTCTGGAAATTCTTCCGAAACAACGGATTAAGCAGAAAACAGAAACCAAATATTTCTGTGCAGCTGTGGGAAAACGAGATTACCAGAAATATAACTCTTCTAAATCACTCAATTAATTGTTAGACAGTCGGCGAATGTTATCGAAAAATGTTCGGTTCGAAACGTTGTAAACATTGGGAATGTAGAATTTAAAGAGATTTTACAGGATACAAAAAAACATTCGCTTCATAGAGGTTCAATGAACATTTAGAATGACAGCAATTCTAAAGGCATAATACTAGCGCACTCCACTTTTATTCCAGAGAAAGTACAGGAAGAGGATGTAGTCAAATTTCAAAAGTATTCACAGAATAAACCTAAATACTAGTTATTTGGTCTATTTGCTTACCTTTTTTTAAAGTTATTTAAAAAAATTAAAGTAATACTCATCCTTGAAAAAATTCTTGTCCATTTTCCTAAAATCATAGACTTTTGGCTAACGTTATTTGAATTTTGATAAGAATAAATTGCACACATGCGTAGATAATTCGTATAAAACATAATTTGCAAAATGGAGAAGCAATATTTCATATAAATAGGAAATAAAATTTATTATTCATTATGTCTCAAAATTTGAAGGCCCTTTGAATATATTTCAAAGTACGATCGCTAAATTTACCATATACAAGAAGCCCTATTTAAATTTAAATTCAAAAGATTATGAATAGGGAAATTTCGGATCACCTGAAGAATCTGACCCCCAAAGCGTGCTTGGAGGGGGGGGGAGGACACTTTAGGATAGGCAATATGGGGGTCAGATTCTTCAGAAGAGATATTCTGGGGAGAAGATTCTTCAGGAGGCATAATCTCTGTTTCATGTTATTTTTTATCGAAAAAAGCTGAGCATAACTAAATTTAATCTGTAAGGCCTACTGTTAATCAGTTTAATATTACTCTCTTTTTCTGTTTAATCTGTACGGCTTAAAGGTAATCTGTAGTAGATACTTATATCAATAATTTATATAAATTTATTAGAAGAGGTATTTTGGGGGATGATGATATTTCTAATCTAAAAGGCAAATATACATATTATAATCTGCTCAAGAGAAAAATCCATTATATATAAGAGTAGTGAAATTTTAATGAATATATCACTTGACCTAGAGAAGTGGAGTATGTCACTTTTCATTATTGAACATAAAACATGTATTTTTAATTGTCATCTTTGTGACTTTACTTATATTTTCACTTTTGTAATATTAACAGTGGTTTAACTTGTGAATAGTAGATAAATGTATATTTTAATCTTTCGTCCTAATCCTGTTTTGCTAATCACAGAATGACCCAAAGCTTAACCTTTCTTCTGTTCGGAGTTTTTAAATCCCTAAGAGAAGCTCGAGCTATTGTTTCGCTAATCACAGAATGACCTAAAGCTAAACCTTTCTTCTCACCTACCCTAGATAAGAGCTCCCTTTTGTTAGAATTTAGTAGAATAATAAAGTGGATAAATTGTTAAAAGCATTTAGAGAAAATCAGTTTCAAACTAAACGGCATCCTGTAAACGTCACATTTTTATAAACGCTTCTCTCAAGGAAAATGTGTAATAAGAGGGGAAAAAGGATCATAATTACTTTGTTATAAATTATATTTTACGAGAAAAAAGTATATAGAACTCTGAAATAACAGATTTAAGCAGTTGAAATGCAGGCCTAACTCGAACTCAAATCGAATTCGAATCGAAATCCATATTAAAAAATAGAAAAGCCGAAAAATTTGAATCGAAAAAAATATAGAGAACTCGAATCGAAATCGAAATTAATATATTTAAAAAATGCCCAACTCAAATCGAAACTCGAATCGATAATCATTTCAGCTCCCATCCCTGATATTATGTATGTTTGGACGTAAAACCTTTGTATAAGTAAAGCTATACGACCAACAGGAATTTCAGAGAAGAGTCTAATTGATTGCTACAATTTTTTTCAGGGAAATTAGTGCCAATTATTTCGTAGATACCCCGATTAAACTTGGAGGATCAGGACGAGTAGTAGAGATTGATGAATCTTGATTGCTTTGCGCACAACGTGAAACCTCACAAAGAAAGAGGCCCCCAAAGTCAGGTTTGGGTTTTCGGTATTGTTGATAGAACCTATACACCCGAAATTGGCTACATTGAAATCGTACCTCACAGGAGCGCTGCCACTCTTTTACCCATCAGTGAAAAAGTAGTACTTCCTGGTTCAATTATTCATTTCGATGAATGGGAAGCATACGGAAACATACAACGGTTAGGATTTACGCATCGTAGAGTCAATCATTCTATACATTTTGTATGCCCCAAACTGGAGTTCATACGAAAACGGGAGAATCTTACCGGAACGAGCAAAGAGCAAAATCAAGGCAATGAAAGGTTGTAAAAGAGAATTTGGGGTAAGTAAGGTACCTGCACGAATTCATGCGGCGAGAGCGATTTACCCATCAATTTGAAACCTCGTGTGCGCATATTAGTGCCCAATACAATTTACATTAACTGTTTTTTTAACTTTATCTTTCCACCTTTTTATATCAATTGTCTTTTAAACCACGTTTATAAATACATCCTTAAACTTTACTTTGGAAAGGGAGGGAGGAAAGATTCTTCAGGAGAAGTAATCTGGTGGGCAGATTCTTCCGGAGATCCGAAATTTCTATTTAAACTATTTGGAATTAATTTGATTTAAATTCGATTCGTAACTATAATGAAGATAATATCTCTCTCACTACATTTTAGGATATCCATTAAATAAGGGACCAAAGAGAAAATCTAATAATTCGTACATATTTCCTTCGATAGAAATTATATATATATATATATATATATATATATATATATATATATATATATATATATATATATATATATATATATATATATATATATATATACATATATATTGTTAAAGACCAGGGTGTATTTTAACTTTACCCATTATATTTTAGAAGTTCTAACTGGCGAATGCATTTTTTGGTGGTCACGACCGCAAAACAACTACCTCGCCGCTAAAGTTGCCAACAAGAATGGAAACCTTTCCATCAATCACGAAAACTTCCATCTGAAGATGCCTGAAGAGAGGAGAAAGCAGCTCATGGCCAAAATTTTAATCAGTTTTAAATACGGTCAAATAGAATGGATCTTCCTCAGCTGATTTTTAATCGTATTCGCGCTAGAACGTTCGAAAATAAAATTGGTAAAGTTAAAATACAACTTGGTCTTTAACAATATATATATATATATATATATATATATATATATATATATATATATATATATATATATATATATATATATATATATATATATATATATATATATATATATATATATATACCGGGTGTCCCAGAAAAAAGTTAACCGTACTTTGAATTAGTATAACTCAAAAACTATTGGAGATGTTTGGGTGCTGTAAAAGGTGTTTTATTTACCAACTATTAATCTGTCTATTCTGGAAACTTCATTAAATTCCCTTTTATAATTTTGAAACACTAATGGGTTTAGTGGAGGCTATCAAAATATGTTTGCGCAAGGAAGTAAAATAATAAAACGAAGCCTAGGAAGGCTAGGCCACCGTGCACTTTCAAGAGAAGCTTAGGGAGCCTAGGTAGCCTAAGTCACTCTACGATTCTTCAAGCAAAGACTAGGCCATTTCACAGTGGTTTTTACCACGCTGTGGTATGGTCTCGTCATTATTGCTTACTAATCAAATCAAAGCGTTTCTATGTAAAAGTTTACTTCCATAGAACCTTTTTAATCATGCAGTTAACAAAAGATCAACGCGTATTTGTAGTCACAAACTTTATTAAGACTGGCAGTATTAAACAAGTACAAGATTCATTTGAACAACGTTTTCCAGGTAGGCAACCACCAAGCGAGCCCACAATTTGGAAAAATGTTCGCAAATACCAACAAGAAGATACATACTTAAATCTAAATAAATGTCGTTCGGGTCGTATGAGAACCATAAGAACAATAGAAAATATCGAAAATGTTCAGATGACGCTTCTTCAAAATCCACATGTATCAGTCAGAAAGAATAGATTACAATTGTCAAAGTCAACATTTAACCGCATTATTAAACATGACTTAAAATGGCATCCCTATAAGATGCATGCAAGACACCAGCTTCTTGAAACTGATTTTCCTCGTCGTAGACAATTTGTCGAATGGCTTCTCCATAAACTTGCTCGTTTCTTGGAAAACATTGTGATTGGTGACAAGGCAGCCTTTTTCATGAATGAAAAGGTAAATAGCCATAACATTCGGCAATATGCGCCGCTGAACCACCCCCCAGCATTCAACTTTGATACACGTATTTGTCAGCAGAAAGTGTCTCTGTGGATCGGAATATGCGGGAATGGCTATCTTGTCGGACCATTGTTTTACGAGAATAACTTGGATGGTGCTGCCTACCTGAGCATGATCAACGAAAGGATCTTCCCGGAACTCCGCCAGATTTACCGCAATCAATTCAATAGACTTTGGTGGATTCAGGATGGCTCATCAGCTTATAGACAGCTTGCTGTAAGAACAAAACTAAGAGAAACGTTTGACAACCGCATTGTCGCGCTAAATCATGCAATTGAATGGCTCCCAAGATCCCCTGACTTAACACCATGCGATTATTTCTTATGGAGATATCTAAAGAATAAATTGTATTCTACTCCACCACAAAACATCAACCAGTTAAGAGATAGTATCACACGTGAAGTCAATAGACTTAAGGAAAATCACAAGTTAATCAAAAAGGTTGTTCAATCAATGCGATCAAAGGCGCAACTGTGTTTGGAAAGAAATGGAGAACATGTGGAAGGAAACGGTGCTTAGAAAATTAAAAAATTAATTTGTATTGCCAATATGAACAGGTGTGTTTGTTAAAAATGGATTTAAATATATATGTTGATTTTAAACTTCGAAGTTTCATTATTTTACTTCCTTTCGCAAACATAATTTTGATAGCCTCCACTAAATCCATTAGTATATCAATATCGTAAAAGGGAATTTAATGAAATTTCCAGAATCGACAGATAAATAGTTGTTAAATTTGTTTAACAGTGACATTTAACTTTATGACAAAGGATCAAATTTTCATTACTAGGAACAAACCTGCCCATAAATGGTACCTGATTGTGTTATAAAGGAATGACTCAGCAAGTAACACGCTGCTGCATATTCGCCGTCGATAGTTCGTGCGGAACTCATTTTCCAATCACTGGAACCTTTTCAATCCTTCTCAGTTGGCGTAGGGTAGTCGTATGGGTTGCAATGAATGGTTTTGAGAGTTCCCTAGAAGGTGTAGCAGGATTTTCTGCGACAACAGCTTCCAACTCTTAGGATAAAAGTTCTTTTAGATAACCTTCTTTAAGGTCTTTTAGACTGAAACCTCTCTCCACTTCGGAACAGAGAAAAACCACCTCCTGCAACTTCTTTCATTTACTGTATCATCACCATAAGTGCTTTGATTGGATCTTGCCGTGTACTTGCATTGACAATTTTATGAAAATTATAGAGTAAAACATGTCTTATGTGATCTTTAAGTGGGAGGAGATCGGGGTAAATACCGAAGAGGATTATGAACAATATTTTTATAATCAGAAAGAAAAGGGCATAAAGTACTCGGCATTCCTAAACGATAACAAGAGGCACAACTTTAACAAATACTATCTTGAAATTTATTCTAGAAAACAGACACTACTTTCGCTTCAACTTGATATATATATGTAGAATTTGTCAAAGACCATAGTATATTTCACCTTTATTATTTTCTTACCTTTTTTAGCTCATCATGTAGATGGTAAACAACTCATATATCGACATATATATATATATATATATATATATATATATATATATATATATATATATATATATATAATAGTAGGAGATGGATAGATAGGGATAGATTTCCTTGGTCTAAGGCAGATCGAAGGGTAGAAAATCCCTTGTGAAAGGGAATCGCAGGCGTTTCTCTTATTTTCAAGCTTTTTGCGTACTCTTCTTCTGTTACTCTTGGTTTGTGATGGTATTGCATGTTTGTTTGTGTGTTTTCTTTTTATTTCATGTATATTGTGGTAGTTTTTGTATTTTTCTCGTTGAGTTGATGATTTCTTGGTCCTTCTTGTTGAGTTAGTCCTTCAAGCCGTTTTCTTTCGTGAGCGAACTCCATAAAAGTTTTTGGACTCTTGAGTTTCGAACGCGGTACCGTTGGATTTAAACGCCAATACTCTAGCCTCACGACCGGCTTTTAGTCCGTATTTAGTTGGTAAATTTATTGTCTATTTATATTATCGAGTTGGAAGGAATTTTTCTCTGATACATTTTTCGCATCCTTTCAGTTTTATATGCATTGTCTTATGTGTAGATTGTTTTTTTCTTGTCTTTCGGTCTGTGCTTTACTGCTGGTGAAGTTTTTCGTTCTTCTGTGTATGTCCTCCAACGGAATGTAAATGTGTCTTTGTCTGATTTCGTCCATCGTGCGTCCTATGACTTTCTCCCAGATTTGGGGGGAACTTGATTGAAGTTCCAAGTTAATCGGTGTTATCTGGATCATATGATGTAGGTCCCTCTGCCTCCTTCCTTCTCTCCTTCTAACGTTCGTAATTAAGAGTACAGCTATATTTTGTACCCTTTGGAGGAGTCTCAATTTTGTTTTGGAGCTAGTGTTGATAGGTATAGGTAGATACAGCAGCTTTGATCTTATGAGAGCGTTATAAAACTCCTTTTTGTTGGTCATGTTCAGGTTTTTGAACCTGAAGAGCTTGTTGAGCTCGACCTTCGCTTGTGCTGCTGTTTGAGCAACGTGTCATCTGTACCCATCTCTACCTATCTTTAGTCCTAGTACTGTCCCTTCTGTGCTGTGCGGAATGCGGGCTTCGTCTGTTTCAATATGAGCCCGTTTTCTACGGAAGAGTGGTGTCACCTTAAATTTCTGGATGTTAGTGGCGATTTTCCACCTTCTTTCGTACCTGGTGATATGGTGGATTTCTCTGGCTGTTATTTGTGCCGTGAATTCAGGATTTATGAAGAGGGTAGTGATGATCTGGGAGATGTTGTCTGCGAACTGGATGTACAATGAGTCTTTCCTGACCGGATCGGGTAGGTCAAGGGTGTATATATTGTATAGGATTGGGCTTAGGCACCCTCCTTGCGGTACGCCTGCAGTTAGCTCGAAGTCTGGTCCAGTGTGGCCGCTTATTTGTATATACGTTATCTTGTCTGTTACGTAGTCACATAGTATTTTATCTAGTCATGGGTTTAGTCCTAGTTTTAGTATTCTGTACTGAAGCCCAGTCCTCCATACTTTGTCAAATGCCTTCTTAACGTCTTTGAGCACCAGGTCAGCATACCTTTTTTGGCTAGCAATCTTCGCTAGTTTTTCTGTGATGATTGCTAGCGCCGTATCAGTCCCTCTCCCTCTTCTGAATCCATGCTGCTGTTGGTTATGGAGGTTGTTATCCTCCATGATTCTTAGACTCTTGCTTGCTAATGCAAGTACCTTTTTGAAGAGCTTGCCTGCCACTTCGAGGAGGCAAATGGGCCTGAAGTTTGCTGGTGTGTCTGGCGGTTTTCCGGTCTTTGGAATGAAAATTATTTTAGTGATCTTCCAGTCGTCTGGAAAATAGCCGACGTTAAGACACGCATTCATTATATTGACCAGCCCCTCTATGATGTCACGGTGGGCATTCAAGAAGTTAATTTTAGACAATTCGGTTTACCTGATGCTCTCTGTTTGAAGTTACGTAGCGTCGCTAGGATTTCTTCTTTGGTTATCTTCCGTCCATAACCAGTCATCTCTCTGTCAGCAGCTGTATTGTTAAAGGCGTATGTCCTGTCGAGTTCTTGTCTTAGTTAGTCGTGAATGAGTTTCTCAAAGTCATGGTCAAAGTGTTCGTTCTCTTCTGGTGTGATGGTAAATATATTCTTCCAGTAGTTTATGAACTCTTCTTCCGTTTCTGTTGCGTCCATTTTAGTCCCGTCGTCTTTGTTAAGGAATATGTTTCTGTCTGGTGGTTTACCCTTTAATCTTGTTACTATGTTCCAAAATGTTCGGGGATCTACTTCTTAGTCGAGTTTGTCTATAAGGTCATTCCAAAGTGCTGCTTGTTGTGCTGTTATGTGTGTCTTCATTTTCGTCCTTAATATTCTTAAACGTCTGCTTTTAACTATCTGTGCCAGTCAGTCTAAATTCTCCATATAGTCTTTGTACTCGTCCGTTAGGTCATATAGTTCCTATATCCACCTTGGGGCTGGTAACGTTTTGTATGTTGTTCTGAGGATTGTTGCGCGGTCCGCCTCCACCAATTTCTCCGTTAACCTTGCCAATTCCTTGTCGATCTCCTCCAGGGTCGCTTCTTCGAGTGGTTGAGGTCTGTACTCACCGAGAAGGGTACGATACTCTTCCAGGTTCGTTCGGAAGAAGCATTTTCTCTTCCTGACGGGTATCTGGATTGGGCTTGAGGATATTTTAATCATAATGGTGACGTGGTCCCTTGGGATAAGTGGGCTGGGTTGGATGTAGTAAGGGTAGGGAAATTGAGGGCTGGGCAGGGTGATATCTGGTTTGGTCGCGCAAGTTTCGATGATATATGTGGGGAAGTCGGGCCCAATGCCGGAAACAATAACCCTGTCAATAAGATTCTTCAAGTTCTTCCCCTTCTTATTTAGACGTCCGGTGTATCTGGATTCCTGGCATTTGACATTGATATCTCTCCCAAAGAAGACATTTCTCCCGTGTGCACAAAGTTGGAGAAAATTGTGCATCGAGAGATAGTCTCGTCTCGAAGGTTGGTACTTTGTGGACACTACTAGGGGCCCTAGGGTGGTTTGGACCTCAATAGCCAGATAGGATTCGTCTAAATATGGGAGGGAGTGTTTTGAACTGACTTCCTCTTTTGACTGCGATGGCAGCGCCATCATGACGTTCCAGGCTGTGGTTCTTTGTTATTGTGCTGCAGTTGAAGATCTTCATATTATTTTGCGTCGTGTCAATTCCATGTTCTGATATCAGAACATGGAATTGACACGACGCAAAATAATATGAAGATCTTCAACTGCAGCACAATAACAAAGAACCACAGCCTGGAACGTCATGATGGCGCTGCCATCGCAGTCAAAAGAGGAAGTCAGTTCAAAACACTCCCTCCCATATTTAGACGGTTTGTTTGTTGTCTAATCCGTCAGCGTTCATTTGTAGGATTGTTAAGTCATTTGTCAGTCTGTTCATGTTGCCTATCGATTACTCGTTCCTTTTATCGTGTTTTTTTTGGGGGGTGGAGGGGCTGGTTGGTGGAGCTGGGCATTTACCGGATCTCTTCTTGTTAAATTCCGAGGCCATGATTATGGAGAACGCGTCTTGGTTGAGTTGGACCATCCCAAGTAGAAGGGCTTCTTCGACCACCTTCTCTGGAATGTACTCACTGTATTCCCACTGGTAACGACCGGTGCTCACACCTTCACTGACGTGCTTGGCCGTCCTTACTTCAGGAAATGGGGTACTCTCCGTGGCGTAGATTTTTAGATTAATTTTTCTGCCATGGTAGGGATGTTTGTTCTCCTTTGACGATGAGGTAGACCTCATCATTTGCCGGTTGGGTGATCGTCTCCTACTGCTACCGTGACGGTGTTTTATTTTTGTTTCACTGGTGGATTTTATCTCTGTATCTTGTTTGCAAGTTTCTAATATTTGGGGGTCAGGACTTCGGGGGGTGTTTGCTGGAGCGGGAACGGGTTTTACTTGTGTAGTGGTTGGCTTAAGAGGCTGCATCTGGATCCGAAGAACTTCCTCAGAGGGAGTGTTCTCCGGAAACCACACCTCTTCCATTCCATTTTTGACCAGCGTCTGGTTGAGCTCTCTTTTGAATGAACTCGGGTTTGTGAGGTTTTCTATGTGTGCATAGTATAGGCAACACATGATCTTCGTAGATTGCTCGCTTTATACCTTGAAGTAAGTACGCTGAGCCGAAGCCTAATTGACTGTCGTCTTTGCCACCTTGGCATAAGACCTGTTGGCCCTAGCTTCTTCTTCCTTTTTTAATTTTTTTCCTTTTTATTGCCTCCTTTTTTACTGGGCATGACATCGCCATGGCCCCGTGATCACCGTTTCAGTTCACACATTTTCTCGTGCTGCTATTGCAGTCGCGCCAGAAATGTCAACATTACTACATATAGAGCAGATATGCTCGGTTTGTGGACACGCTTTCGTTGTATGTTGGTTATATTTATAACATTTAAAGCATGTCTTTATTTCAGTGAATTCCTTTCTTTGTATTTGGTCAGGGCACACCCTGACGTGAAAGAGGAGACAGAGCTCTTTCGCTTTTTGGGTTCTACCCGTATCTTGCAAGATCACCTTAAAGACATAGGTATAGTCTCTAAATTTGATCACCTCTGAGACTTTGGCCCATTGGTGTTTCTCTCTATTTTCTGTGAAATTTCATCGCCTGAGTGGTGTCCCCCCCCCCCATGAATCTAGTCTCCGGCATATGACACTTCTGTGTGCTTGAATCTGGGGTGGGATCTTAGGGGTTAAGTTGATTTTATTAAACACTTGGGTTGCTTTTGACGAGGCCAAGAGTTCTGCGTCACTTTCTTTTTGACATATAGCCGTATACACAAAAGGGGTGTCAATAAGTCTGATGAGTGCTACATCTAGCTCCCTGTAAGCTATTGAGAAGACTTACCCATGATCAAGCTTTGACCTTTTGGGGAGAGTCCTAAGATGATTTGTAGGATGTCGCTCGTCATTTCGGCATCGTCGGTCCTTAGTCTGTGTGTTTAGTCGTTGTATAGTTATAATAGGAGATCGGAATAGAAGAAAAATGAACTTTTTAATGTCCAATGCCACTACCTTATTTTGTGGTGGAAGATTTTTGGTCGTCTTATTACTTGCTGTAATTCGTAATTGTGATGTCACTGGCCCTTTGACTGGTATTTTTTGGTACTTCACTTAAGCTTAGGGTTTACACTTGGAGGAAAACATTTACTTTGAAAAGCCTAACGCGAAATTTTTTTTGGGGGGGAAACGTTAAACAAATGCGCTTGACTTTGCCGCCTGAACTTTCACTTTTCTTTGTCGCCTTTTTCAAAATAGAACATACGAAAGGGAAGTATTTTCATGAAGAGAAAGCGAATCGAATCGAATCTTTCTATAGAAAGCAAAAAATGAGGGACTCTTGTGTGGCAGGAGATCTTTTAGTCGAAGAGGAGCGGTTCGGAAATTAACTCATGAGGCGATAAGAGGAGGTAAAAAGCCCGGTGGCTATACAACGGTGCGGGATGTCGTCTCAAGGGGCAGGTGAATACGGCGGAAGGAGGGCAGGCTGGCGGCTATTATTTGGCGTGAAAGTACTTTGGAGTCCCGCTACGTAATGCTCTTGTGTCCGTTGGTGTCTGTGTGTGTTTCCTGATTCATATGTCAATCGTGGGACACACCGCTAGAAGTGTAATTGGTGCGGAGTTAATAAAGGTCAAACAAGGGTCTTGTATAGGTGTAATTGGAGTTTTTGCTGCCAAGATAAAATCTGCGCAGCTTCTTATTTGAGTTTTTAGCCCTTGACTGTATAATGGTTTGGTGTGTGTGGAATCTTAGGCGCTTGTCGAAAGTAGCTTCTAGGATTTTTCGTGTTGGGTGTGTATGTGAGTCTCGTTGGATTTGAGTGGTCGATATCTGGTTTGTGAGAATATATTGCTATGTTGTGCATGTAGTGATCAGTGGCGCCGAAGAGTGCCATTTGTGTCTTCTGAGGATTTTTACCAATGAGCCACTCTTCCTCGTACTCTGTCCTAATGTCCAGTATCCGTTGTGCGCAGCGTGCGATCATGTCAGTTCCGCGTCCGCAGACGAGTATTGTCTCGTCGTCGGCGTAGGACAGTGTGTATCTGTGTCTGTAGTCGTCTGGTGGTCGTGGAGTGTCGTTCGTGTACATGGTGTAGAGTGTTGACGCAAGGACGCTGTTCTGAGGCACTTCTGCGCGTGGTGTGAATGGGCGTGACGTTGTGTTGTTTTAGGAGAGATGTCTTCTAGTCCAAAGATGGAATTCTGTGTTGTTGGCGAGTTTCCCACGGAGTCCCTCGTGACACACTTTGTCGAAGGCCTTCTCCACATCCTTACACATGGAAAGTGCCTTTTGTCTTGTTTGGCGTGCTCTTTGGATGATATCGTGAACGATGATTACAACCGATTGAGTGGACCGACCCCTCCTGAAGCCATATTGACAAGGGGAGAACCAGTAGGTCTCTTCGAGCAAGCCACGTAGGAGGCTGTTTATCATACACTCGAGTGGTTTTTCCTAAGTTCTCTAGTAGAGTAATAGGTCTGTAGTTGTTTGGGTGTGAGGGGTCTTTGTTCTTTTTGTGGAGTAGGATGTTATTTGAGGTTTTAAATGCATGTAGGAAGTGACCAGAAGCTAGTGAAGCATCGAAGAGGTGTTTCCATGTGAGGTAGATTGTTTCGGAGAGGTTGTGTATTAGGGTGGCTGGAAGGCCCGAGGGGCCGGGGGTGCGTTTCGGTGTTGATTTAATATAGTGTTTGGTTTCCTCGACGGTGATGGGAGTGGTGAGTATGGTTGTGTTGTCGAGCGCCTCCAATTACACAAGAGTGGCGGGTGTCAGCTCCTCGGCGTGGAGTCTGAACCACTCCCGCACTTCTTGGAAGTGCTCTTGTGTGTGTGGCTTTGGAGGGTTGTGTGTATGGGACCTGAAGGCGTCGATGATGTCGTTAGTGTCAGTGAGTATTTAATTGTTACTGATGAGGGTAATTGTTTTTTTGTGGTTTCGAGCTGAGCATACTCCGTATGCACCGCTAGAAGAAGGAAGGGTCAACGCTACGGGCGTCGTCCGCAATTCCTATCCTCCTGCACGCAGCGGAGGATACCAGCTCAAAGGAGAGTAATGTTTTGTTGATGTGTGTCTCCAGTGTAGTGATTATTGTATAATGTAATGAGGGCTTGAGTATGTATGAAGAGTGTGAAATGTTTAATGGGTGTGCAGTTTTTATTGTGTCCATTAGTGTAGTACAGTATAAGTCTATGTTGCTAGAGTTAGTGTTGTTTAGATTGAAATTGTGAGGTGTGTTACCTTCTATGTCTTCTGTACTCCATCCAGTTCAGGTTTTTGTAATCGTGTTTTTGTGTGGGTAAGAGTATGGGTGATGACGATATCATCACGCATACTGGGATGTGATCGGATAGAATGAATGTGGGGGCCTAGTGCAGTGTGGGTATAGAAGTGTGTGGCATAGTCGTTGTCTATGACCCCATTAGGAGACGTAGTGCCCCCGCGAGGACCAAAGAATGTGGGGAAAGCCGGGCCGATGTGTTCGCATCGATATCGTTGCAAGGCACCGACCAAGTACCTTCCTGCTTCGTTGGTGGTGTTGGATAGTAGTATGGGATGGTGTGCGTTCAGGTCCCCCCAAAAGAATAGTGGTAGGTTGTAGTTAGAAAGGTGTTTAGTCTAGCAATCTTATTTAACGAAGAAAGGCTAGCCATCAACATTCAGACTACGGGCTGGAATCGAACTTTAAATTTGTTTTAAGATTCCACTTACGCAGGAGTGGCCCGTTCCCTTGACATAACGTTTAAGCGAGGAGGAATAAATACCCCCTAAAATCCGTTTTCTTTTCACTGACGGCCGAATATTCGATTTCTACGCACTGCTGATTACCTTACGCATAAAACACTCTCGTGGAATGGCCAGAGTCTCTCTCTCATTCTCTCTCTCTCTTTCTCTCTCTCTCTTTCTCTCTCTCTCTCTCTCTCTCTCCCTCTATATATATATATATATATATATATATATATATATATGCATTTGGGGTTTTGGGTCGAAGTTGGTTTAAGATTCTACCTTAGCCGGTTCGTGAACGGGAAATAGTTAAGAATTCAATGGTGATGGTGTACTTTTTAATTGCGGGTCTTTCAAAACAAATAATTCAGAGTGTAAGTTGACAAAAGATTAACAGGTAGCTGGTACTCGTTTAGGGTTGCAAGAAAAATACAATAAAAAAATATACCTTTACTAACAAATAAATAAAGTTGAAATAGGTAGAGGTACAGGGTTTAAAGGGAATGATCTTACATGAGAAAATTAACTGTCGGCACGAGACACAGGAGAGATAATTATGGAATTAATGGTCGGGTTCATGTCGGTGATAAAAAGTGAATTTTAATCCGGGGCTCACAAAGATGACGGGACGGGTTGAGTAAACCAGATTATAGAATAATCTGTAGGCGCCAACGATTGTAACTGTTTGCCTGTTCGTTGAAGGGAAGGGCCGGTCGGGATACGATAACTGTAATGGGAAAGCTGGGTTACCTCACGGGGCGGATGAGGGAGCACACGTAGATAAGGCTTCGGAGATGGTAATCCTCGTCAGATACTCACCGATTGACTATGGCAGAGTTCACGGATGTCGATTAAGCCTTCGTTCTAGAATTGAAGTCGCTGGAGTTTCCGATCGCGACGGATGAGTGTGTCCTTTGCTCGTACGCGGTGATAGGCGGGAAAGTCCGAGAGCGCTCTCTGGTGTCTGAGATGACCTGGCTGGAGCCTCCACGACTCGCGTGATCTTGGGGAGAGGCAGCGACTCCTTCATCGGAACCGAGATAAAGATGGCGTAGAATGTTCGACGAGCTTCAATTTATACAGGAGGGCAAGAAGATGGCTGTGAGGACATGCGAGACAAGAAGAATGTGTCCTAATTAAATGCAGCTGGGGTGCAACAAAACGGCGTGGAGCGTTTTATAGTTGGGGCAGGAGAGCCCCATTATACTAATAGGGGAGCTAAACAGCAGATGCCAGGCGTCCGGCTACAGGAGACACAATATAATAGGATAGGAAGAAGCCTGGAGCTCCTGCTGGACACAAACAATGTTCTGCGGATAGGCCCTGACTTCCCCACCTTCCTCAGAAGAGGGTGTGCCAGAAAGCCGGAAATATGTTTGGCTAATCGACATCTGCCGTTTAACTACAACATGTAACCAATCCAGATTCCAAGTAGTCACCAGCTGCACTCAGAAAGGACTACAGAAGATCAGACTGGGAACGGTACGCGCACCTCCTCGAGGGATACTATCCGCCCAACTTGGTGGAGGCAATCCTCAAGGAGATCGACGAGGCACTCGAGGCACGCGGATAATGCTTGTATCCGTAAAACCCGGTATAAGTCCATCTCATCTTACAGATGGACTGAATACATGAAGGAACTCTACAGTGAACTGAGAATACTGTATGAAATTAACATCAGGAATGCATCATACGACTCAATCAAAAGAAGCAAGGAAATCAAGGAAGAACTGAACTAGTTGATCCTTGAACAACAATAGAGGCGATGTGACGATGTGATCGATGTTCTCGATCACGAAGCGTCGCCCAAAGAATTCTGGAATAAAATCAGACGCCTAAAGGATCGTTTTGTAAGGAGAAGATTGAACTATTAAAAGAAGACGGAAACATAGAGAAAGAAGAGGAAAACATCGAAGACTAATTCCAAAGTTATTGGGAAAGAGGCTTCAGTCACTGAAGAAGAAAACGAAGACTACGACATAAAGTTAGAAAGTAACATCATAGACAAGCTAAACAAATAAATACATAGGAGGCACCCTCACCACCAGGTGGACAGACGTGGCAGAAGGGAATGCAGTATAAGATCTTACGGCTGGGCCTAAGTGAAAAAGTGAAAACGTAGAAAGAACTCTCTGCGACTATGTCATGGAGAGATTAGTGTACGTCAGCATAGGGTCTACGAACGGAACGAAGTTTCTGCTCATTGCGGGCCTCCCGCAAGGGGGTGTTTGCCCCCCACTCTCTACTCGATTTACACCGCAGATATCCCAGCCCCTGTGAACCACTTTTGCCTCAAGGTTCAATTCGCCGATGATTTCAACCAGATAATCAATTGTCCATGGAGGAACGCGCCTATGCAAGCTCGTATGACAGCAGCAGAAATTGAAAGACTAAACATCTACGAGGCACAATGGAAGATTCGAACGAACCGCGAAAAGTTCAAAGTAGTCCTCATCGGTGGGAGGCTACTAGCAGATGTCAGGATGGGGGATACACGCTATCCATACACCACGGAGTGCAATGTACTCGGAATGAGGATTACCTCAACCGAGTATACGAAGCATGTCGAAGATAGAATTTCCAAGGCCTCAGCTCCAGTCAGAACTATGTATAGGTTAAGAAATCTCAGTGAAAGCAACATAAGAAAGATCTACAATGCATTTGTAAGATCTACGTTGCTGTATCCCGCTTCCGCCCTTTCTTGTGTCTCGAAGACACAAAAGAGGAAACTACAAGCGGTGTAAAACAAATGCGTGTACCTAATCACGGGTACATGCAGGCGAGAAAGAAGACGGCAGTAAAAACTGTACCGGTAGGCGGGGATAAGTCCCATTAACATTGCTATCGAAGAACGAACAGGGAATATACAGAAGTTGGTTGGTCAGGAATTGAATGACGAAATCATTCAAATGATTAACCGTAATAGAAGAGCTCCATGTCGTGCCAGATTTCTGAGCTCCGCTAGCTTATTAGCTAGCGGAGACGAAGTGCCGTTCTATGCATGAAAAGGATTATTTTTTGCCCCAAATTACGATAAAATCAAACCAACAAAGACTACGATACCAAGAATAAGGAAACCAACCGATTACTGACCATGAAAGCACGGAAAGAGACCTAATAACCACGATCAAGACTTCAGAAAAAAATAAGAAACAAAAAGCAAAAAAATATACCCACTACATAGACACAATAACAAAGAAACTAAGCACAACACTTAAAGTAAAAATAATTTATAAAAACAACAGCAAATGCACACTACATACCAAAGAACATTAATTATATATAAGGCAAATGGTTTGAACGCCATGATAATATAAACTCTTACGAAAACAACAGAAGAAACATAAACAAAATAAACAATTTGAAAGGGATAGGCCTGATCACCAGTCTCTAGCATCTCTTTACAAATCTTCCACACTACTTTCTCTTTTCACCACTTGCCTATTTTCCCTATCTATCCACACGCCCTTTTGTCCCTTGTCCCTTCTATTCATTCTGACTCCACCATTCTTCAACGATAAAGGAAGAAAAAAAACCTGAAGATGATCGCATAGATCGAAGCTCAGCAATTAAAGTCAAGTTTGGTTTTACCAAACACATTTCATTTACAAAAGAGATGAACGTAGAAGTTGTTTACCATCTACAAGATGAACTAAAAAGATAATAAGAAAAATGGAAAGTTTCCAAAGAAAATTAATAAAGGCGAAATATACTATGGTCTTTAACAAAATCTGCATACAAGAAGGTCTGCTACTCATTTACACACCTCCCCCACATATATATATATATATATATATATATATATATATATATATATATATATATATATATATATATATATATATATTGCAGTAACGCAATTAATTATGCGGTTAAAAGGCTATTTTTTGGCAAACCAGTCTTCCTCAAAGCCTTCGGAAGCAGCTCTTCTCACCCACGCGAGAAGAGAACGTATAATCTAGCTTTTCTAAGCAATCTAAAATTAAAAAAAGGCTGATTGATAACAATCTTTTTACATTGCTTAGAAAAGCTGGATTATACGTTTTCCTCTCTTGACTGTGAGAAGAGCTCCTTCTGAGGGCTTTTTTTGTTCATTTATCTGAAAATAGTTCCCCTATCAATTGGAATTCGGCTAAATATATTTACAAATCTGATGATTAGGTTAAAAGAAATATTGTCGTATGTTCTATCATTAATTCCTCTCCTAATTTCAATATATCCCCCGGTCTCTTTAAACTGGACTCTGTGATTAAAAGGCTTTTTTGTAACGAAAAGGCTATTTTAAATCTCAGCCCATTGATTTACTAAATTTGTTATATTTCTTTTGTTTATTTCAATGTATTTTTAATTGTATGTGTAATATACTCATAGTTGTTTACATTCTTTTCTCACACTTTGAACCTCCGGAAGAGATCTTATCTGTATGTCTTTACCTTCGTATCCGGTATTTAATCCCGTTTCTGATAATATTTTTCTATTTTTGTCCTCTCGCTGTACACGGGCAAAGCACCGCTTTGTAGTATCTTATATATATATATATATATATATATATATATATATATATACCACCTTTATAAAGTAATTCGTTATTCTTTGAGAATGAACTGATCAAGTTCGAAAGCACTTCGAATCCGCCTTTCATTTTCCTGTTGTTTTTTCATTAATTGCTCTACTCACATAATACTTTGTGAGTTTCTCATATCCATACTGTATATGAAGATTTGTAATCTTATTTTGCAAGCAATAAACTCACAAAGTCCCCCTAAATAGATTATAAAATAGTTTTCCCTATTGACTTCGTTTTCTTTTTTTTTTAAACACAACAAAATCCAATTGGATGGAGCCACTTTTATAAACCTGCTTTGGCTCGGGATTAATTCATTTTTCCTCTGTTATATTTTACTGATCATGAGACTAAAATATAGTGAGTTTTCTTAGAGAATGTGACTGTTTTGGGGATTTCTAATGGCCTTCACTTGGAAAACCTCTCTCTGTAATTTGATTTGGTTATTAATTACTTCACCGTAAATTTATTTCTTCTCCCTGTATCATTTTTGGTTCTTTATTCAAATCTGTTATTACCTTTTGTCAGTCAGAAATTGAAATTGATAAAATAGAATTTATAATAATTCGCTCGAAATCGGAGTAAACCTCGATTTTACCGTATTTCGTTAGCCTTAAAACCGCTAAAAATGAAAAACAGATTTGATCAAAACACAAAAAATTACTTCAGGAACAAATAACCTGACATAACATAACCTAACCATCAATTTTCAAAATTCAGTTTGTGAAATTATACAAATCTTTAACATCTACCTAACAATGGGGGGCGGGGTGCCCCCATACGGTCCTTTTTGGGGGGATCCCCCTCATTTTTTTAATTAACCGTAGTTTAAAAAATACGAAATCAAAACCAGCCTCAATTTTGCCACATTTCGCCTTACAGCCACCAAAAATGAAGAGTAGATTTGGATAAATAACCACAAGAAAAAATTCCAATGCACGATTAGGATCACTGTGAATATCTTTTACGAAGTGTTCGAAATATAATTCACATCCACTACAAGTCATAACGCAAAGCTATCCAATCCAATGTGAAGTCATAACAATTAAGGAAGAGAGAAAATACTGAAATTCAAACTGTTATTATATTAATAGTAACATCGACCGCTGAATAAATTCTATATAGGTGGATTCGCCAAAAAATGTGCTTGATACAATAGGAGTGAAAATTGTTTTTAATTGATTGTGGTTTTCCAAATATTAACCTTTGAATTTGTGCAAAACTAAGAATCGTGTTGAAATTATGGGATTGAAAGAATGTCAGGCAGTGTGTTGATACAAATTGATTGAAGGATATGATTTACACAAGGTTAAAAAAATATAGATAATGAATACAAAAGAAGAGTAATAATGGTAATTTGAATAAGAATAGACAATTAAATTACAGGCTAAAGGATAAATAAAAATGGAGTTTCAATACTAATTTAAGATGATATGGTGGCTTGATTTATACAGAATCACCGACCGGCAAAGCTTCAGAGATTATCCAGAAGCCAAATAAATAAGAATATTTTCTTTCTTTCCATTTCTATTTTTATTTCATTAACATTTCTTTATTTTATTCTTTTTATCTTTATTTTTATTTCTCTTTATTCCTTCCACGAGTTCCCAAAACATATAATGGGTAGTTCAAAATCGACACTATTTGGGGGCTCCCATCCGGTAACTAACTTCTCTTATGTGCGCAGCGTGACTTATCTCGGCTGGGTATGTTTACCCATCCTTGCAATTAAAGGTGGAAATGATGTGTAATTATAATCTTTTTCGTATTTTGGGGGTAAAAATAAATGTTTGAATCTGTTTCAATTCCACAATTGACTCTTTCGAAAGAGAAGCGCGCAACCATTGTTGCTCTATAACAAAGTAGCCTGAAAATGCAAGGAAATTGTTGTTAAAGGGTATTGCATCAAGGGTACACCATTTTTATGATCATTAATGACTTTAAAAAGACTTTAAAATCCTGCGAAAAAAGTCTTCTGAACGCACAAGTGTTTGAAATGAACGCCTGGATCACCTCCAGGTAAGGTTCCGGCTTAAAGATCGGGTTGCCTCCAATGCCAAGCTTGCTTACGATTGGAAAGGATCAGACGTGGACGCTTCAATGCGCAGAGTGAGACGGAGACTTTTCTACCAAGTTCTCAAGTCGAAAAGGGCTGCGAAGAAGCCTCATATCAACAAGAAGAACCTTAAGGATAAACACTTTTGTAGGAAATATACAGAATTCATTTGGCTTAAAGTTTGATACGGTGACACAGACCCTCTACCTTATTTCTGTTACCAGGCGAGTCTAGATAGAACGCATGTTCCAGCCCCACACTGCAGTCATGAACGAATCTTGAAAATTTAAATGAATCGAATTGCACGAGTAACAATTTTAGGGCAAAGCTGTCGTTGAATTCGAATGTTTCCTCTACCTTAGGTTCTTCATTTGTGTATCTTTCAGCCAATTGGACTTTACTCACTTTTTCCTACTTTACTAAGGTCCTTTGAACGAAAGAGGGAGCCCCCATTGGATTCCATTTTGAGAGTAAGCTTTTAGGAGCAATTGATGTCGAGTTTGATGGTTTTGAGAAGTTTTGGGGCAGATAAGAACGGCTATTTATCTCCCGATGTGCCCACAAGCTCTGAGTAAACCTTTAATTTCTTAATAGGCCAGCTATTTTTTCCTGCCTTTTCCTGATTTGATGGACTACATCAGCCATCAGAGCACGTTTTTCACCCGGGTTTGATTCGACTAAATGCCGATGAAAGTTTTGCTTGTGCGAGTGTGTGAGTGTAGATTTCCCATGTTGATAACTACCCAATGGTTTGGACATGGGGAATATTCGATAGGAAGTTTTGATTTTGAAAAGAATAGGAATAACAGCAAACCCACACACAATAAAAATAAGAAGTGGAGAATTTATATTGATTTTAGATGGGGCTTTAGAACCCTCAACAGATTCAGCTACCGACTCCCCTTTTCCTTTATTTGATACCGAAGTTTTACGTTTGATTGTTAATAGGCAATGACCGAAGTAAGCATCTTCGCTTCGCAAAAGTTGCATTGGCGAAATAAGGAACGAACATTCTGTAGGACAAAGGTCTGCCAAAGAGTAGATCCCTCTGAAGAATTCGCTGATTGAGTGCGGGAATTTAGAAGATTCTTTAAAAGGGAATTGGGATATGAAATTTTAAATTTAGGAGCTTCTTCGCGGAAATTTAAAATTGTTGTGTTAATAGGTCGAAAGGAAGGGGACTGATCTGAAGAATTTGACATTGAAGTTGGCGGTGAAACGGGAAGGAACACATGTGACTTGGCAACCTTGCGTCTTTGCGCCACTGTTTGGAGGTTACACAGCGGAAGAAATATGCTCAGCTGATCATGAAGATTAGTCTTAACATCTTCAATATGTAGTTGCCAAAGATGTATTGGTATGTAATGAAAGAAGGTTGCTTTATAATGCGGCTATTGGGTTAGATTTTTCATCTGGATATGTCGGAGACTTTGTAATATTCCATCTCCGGAGAAAGAGCAAGAAACTATAATTTTGTAGACAGAAAATCATTCACACCAAGAAAGCCTATTGTGAAAATACCAACCCCTATAATAAACATCCCATATGGAAAGAAGACGTTGATACATAATCCCAATTTAGAGAATTAAAATCGTCTTATAGTTAATTTTAATCGATTTCTGAAAGCAGAGAGGTTACCCAACTCCACGCATAAGGTTACTCATGAGAGCTTAGTAGGTTTCTTGTTTACTTAGCCACCGATCTACTGGAAATAGGCCCCTATAAAAATGGAGACTTTAATCTTTTAAATTGAAAGAAAAAAGAAGGCATTTTTATTATAATGTTTATGAAAAGATATCCACAAAAAGGGTTAAGTTAGGGGAAGTAAAAAAAAAAGTAAAGGTACAAAAAGCAACCAGAGGGAGGGGGGCGCTCGTAACTCTACTAAATCTGGCCCCGCTCAGCAGCGGGGATCTGAAAAAGAGTAACGGATATATTAAAATACACACACCTGACGGTGTATACCAAGAATATCAACACAACGGTCCCATTCATAGGCCAGTCTCTCCGGTATATACACTTGAACACATATGAAAGTATGTGTACGCCGACCCTTCAGAGACACGTACATGCGTCTGTTTTCGAGGCAAGCGACCGGAAGGAAGGGGAGAAAACACGTCACACCTCAAGGCAGGCCAGGCATTTGCCGCAGAGGGGAGGACAGTGGCGGGGGAGGGGTAAACCCCTTGTAGGTGTGGTTTGTGCGTTGAGGGAAAGTAGGAGTTGGAGAATGTATATATATATATTGTGTATATCAAGGGGTATCATCGCCTAGGGGGCTATTTTTTATTCCTTTATTCAGATTTAATATTCGAGTAATTGCCAAACTTAGGTTAAGGATTTGATACTTGCCAATTCCTTTTTTTTTAATCGTTTCTATCCCAATTAAATGATTAGAAATTGAGGTTTGTTTACGTTTTATCTCCCTCTGTTTTGATTGGTGAAATTTCCATCTTTGAGCATTCAAAGGAGGATCCAATAGGCTACAAGATTGTGTCCTAAAGGGTAGGAAAGAGTTGTAACGATCCTATCTCACTTCAAGCCCAAACCGCGAATGCCGTATTTAAACAAGGTCAACTGACCTAAATCGCGTGCTCTCAATTATTCGGAATTATCACCTTCAAAACTTTCAACTAACCTTGGGAGGACCTTGGCAATTATATCATTCGAAAGAGAATGTAAAACAACATAAGGGTTTAAAATTTCGTTAAAATCGGTCGAATAGTTACGATGTTATAGTCAAAACTCATTTAAAAGTAAAATTGGTGACATCCGAACGACCGACCGACGACCTATGGACCGACATAGTAACTCATAGAGATGCGCACGCGACTAAAAATAAGTTTTATGTCTTCCCAAGATCAAAAGAGAAATTAGTGTCTCTACATCAGAAGAGACAGCCTTAATGGCTGTTATTTTTCCCTATTTTATAATTAATTCCGATAAAAGATCTTATTCTACCTTTAGGCCCACAAAATAGGTTCCGCCGTCTGAATACCATTTACTAATAACCAATTTTTAGAACCTATTAAGGTCGAAAAAAGGCCCTAATGGCTGTTTTTCGTATCTTGGAAAGTTTTAGCGGTTATTTATATATATATATATATATATATATATATATATATATATATATATATATATATATATATATATATATATATATATATATATATATATATATATATATATATATATATATATATATATATATATATATATATTTTAATATTCCCCATTTTAATCTTTAGGTCGAGAAAATAGGGAGTGACCCCCTATAAAATATACACTACCTATTTATTAGAGCTCATTTAAGTCGAAAAAAAGCAAATAGGAGGGAAAAAAGAAGGGGAAATAGACATAGGACTTAACAAAAAACACAGCAAATTTTAAGAGCCCATCTGGGTAGAGGATAAGCACCTCACATAGGAGGGGGGGGGAACCCTTAAAAATACTTAGACCATTAGACCATAATAAAGAAATTATTAGAGCCCTTCTGGGCTACAGACGACAGACCAGTAAGGAATACTACAAGTTCTGCTTCTTCTCTGTATGAAAAAACTGAAGATTACAGTCTTTTAAAGAGTAAAGTTACATAAATTTGTCCTCATTTATGTTTGGCCCCTTCACTCATTTTATCCAATATACAGAGGGTGACATCCCCACAAACGGGCCTCGCCTTTCAATAGGCTTAATTTGTTAATATCTTGTCGAATTAAGAAATGAAGCCTATCGGAATTTGTGGCCCATTTTTTACGGGTCACCCTGAATTAGTACTCTTTGCTCACTGTATCAAAAAGTACTTTGCATAAACGAGGAAATTATTTTTTGAATATTATATGCAAAATATATTTAACTTGTAAATGTGTCCAATATATTTGGCATCAAATATGGCATCTTTCTAGGACTATTTTTAGTCGTGTGGTCGCGACTCTATACGTTAATATGTGGGTCCGTAAGTCGTCGGTCGGATGGTAACCGTTTTACTTTTCAATGAGTTTTTTGACAATAACATCGTAACTATTCGGTCGATTATAACGAAATTTGAAAGCCTTATATTGTTTTATATTCTCTTTCGAATGATATAATTTCCAAAGTCCTCCCAAGGTTAGCCGGGAGTTATTAAAAGAAAATTAACTATGGGCGTAAGATCATATGGTCATAAGGTCATAAGTCAGAATAATTGAGAGCACGCGACTTAGGTCAGCCAACCTTGTTTTTTGGTGTCTGGACACCAAGAACAGCCATCATAGAACCCTTTGTGGTTCATCAGGAGAACTATGTGGATATGAGCACCCCACAGGGGACACTAGCACTCACCATGGGAGTATGTGAATGAGTAACCTCCCTCATAAAAGACACTAGTACTGCAGTGTCAAGGCTCAGGAACAGTGGTTGTGTCGTGCTGGGAAGACGGGAAAGGAATGATATCGGGGTCAGTTTCAGTGTATCTTCCAATGGGCGTAGATCATTTGTTGCGCTCGATGAGATCAAACTCGTGCCTCGACGTTTGAAATCTAACGTCAAACCCGTGCCTCGACGTCCGAAATCCAACGTCGAACTCGTGCCTCGACGTCCGAAATCCAACGTCGAACTCGTGCCTCGACGTCCGAAATCCAACGTCGAACTCGTGCCTCGACGTTTGAAATCTAACGTCAAACTCGTGCCTCGACGTCCGAAATCAAACTCTCTCTCTTCCTAACGTCAAACTCGTGCCTCGACGTCCGAAATCCGACGTCGAACTCGCGCCCCGACGCCTGAAATCCAACATCGTATCCCCTAGGCTAGCGAGAACTCTAGCAATGGCGAGCGTGGATTTTTCTTCATAGCGACACAAAATTTCCGTTGCTTCTTTTTAGTTCTGAATTAATGGAATGATTAAAGAGGTCGGACAAAGTAATAAAAACTCTATTTTAATTACTAATCTTTAGTTGTATTATTGAATTAAGCCCCCCTTTGGCATTATTAATAACAGCTTGAATGAAAAATCAGTCTCCACCGGGATCCGAACCTGCTACCACAAGTTTTTAATAATTTAATCGGTGTGAAAGATGACGCAACCATTGGGAAAGATTCTTTGAACAATTGGATGCACCTGGTCAGCCAAAATTGACAGGTATTATTTGTAGTTCATCCTGCCATGCAGTACTACTACAACTAGACCAAGGCAATTCCTTGACATTCCTTCCAATTTATCATTCACCCACCTCTGCTTAACTGTGGGAAAGAGAGCATCAAGATCAGAAGATTCTCTAGGCGTCATCTGACCGTAATTCTGGCAGAACATTAACATAATATAAAGAGGAAGATTCGTCCGAATAATATATCTCATTCTTCCATTGGTCCATTGCCAAGTTATCTCTCTCAATTTCGATTTTTTATCTCTTTATATATCTCGCTCTCGCGCGCACCCTCTCTCTCTCTCTTTTCTTCGTCTCTCCCCATATTTCGATCTCTCTCCATCTCTCTGAATATATTTCTATCTCTTTTGATCTCGATTTCGATTCTCTCTTTCCATCTCTAGAGCTTGATTTCTCTCGCTCTCTCTCTCTCTCTCTCTCTCTCCCCATCACCGAGAGCGCTATTTGCAGGCAACTTAGCAGTCTATCTTTATAACTCTAATAGCTATTAAATCTGTTTATTAACGCGTTATGTCCTGTTTTCGTTGCGTACCCTGAGTAAAGTTCTAAAGCCAAACTAACCCTCGGGGAAAATCAGGAAGAACTGTGGAGGAGCAACCAACAATGAGGGGCCAAAACCATTAATAAGTCCGTGAAACACTAAAACTAACGAGAACATTCCTGACAGAAAATTTATCAGAAACAGTTCGTAAATATTATGGCGAAGTTAGATGATGTGAAGATGTGTGGAAGGAAACTACCTAGGCGTTCTTTTCAGGGAGGTCGCTCAACTCTCCATTATCTCTTTAACCCTCACAATGTGAGCAGATGCCCCAGTAGGGTAGGCCCTGACTAGTCATAAACCTACTGCTAAACAGTTAAGGTTAAACTATTCCCGAAACATGCTCTTATGTAAACAAATATTCATCATCAGTAAAAGTGTTGCGCACAGAAACAAGAAAGTTTACCTTAAAAGTTTGTTTTCTTTGGTTTAATAAATTTTGGGAGGAAAATATTATTTTAAAGCCCGAAATTATACAGAAAATCTTTTAAAATAAAACTGACAGGAGGGGTTGCTCTTTCAGGAAGAGACATGGCTAGAGCAAGGAGGAGTCTAAGAAATGACCAAATAACAACCCATATTCTAGACCATTATCGTCATAGAAAAAGGGAATCCCTGAACATTAATAGGCTTGTCGAGGCTTCCTAATGGGCGATGGCGGTTTCACTATCTCATGTGTGTTGACCCGAATTGCACCCCACTGTTATTTGGTGTTGTTTCCTTTCACTTTTAAAATATACCTAGGTCGAATATCTGTGGATGTCGGGAACTAGATTGAAATTACCTGAGCTTTATTCATTCTATACATTTCCATTTAACCTCTTTTCGATCACTTTATTTACAAACTTATCGCCTATTTTCTTTGCCGGAGGTTAATATGCAGGCTAGTCACCAACCAGTTTCGTCCATTCATTTTACTCACCTGTAAAAGGATTTCAGACAACACCTGGAAGCTTGTGTGCCCCCCCCCCTCCCCGGTCTCGGTCTCTAGCTTCACCACTTTTCATACAGATCTCACCTTACAAACCTGCGTGCCAGAGCCTCGTTGCTATTACGCTTGGAATTCGTAGGGGGAAAAAGTATTGTAGCAATCAGGATTCAAAATACCTCATCGGGGTAATGGATTTTTTTCATCATTACTTTTCTTATACCAGTTCTCTTTCCCCGTTCCTTTATTCGGAAACAGATAAGAGATTTTGTTGTTTTTTTCTCAAATCTCGTCAAAAATCACACCCATTTACAGCCCCTCCTTGGCCAGATATAACAGCGCCACTGTTTATAAACACAGACTCACCTTCTACGAAGCGGGTGAGATTTTTTTGTTCAAAATGTCTCCTTTTGTTCGCATTGAATTTTGTATTTATTTATCTTTATTTTCATTTTAGTTTATCCTAATTCAGCTAAGATACTTCTGATTTCTAAACGATCACTTGTTTATAAATTTTGCTTATGGTTGTTTCAGTAGATGGTTAATAGGTATTTTTTTTTATTAGGAGGGCAAGAGAAAGAACAAAGCTACCCAGTCTAAACGCGGGTTCTTAAAATACCTCGGGGATTTGCCACCAATAGTTAAACAGGGGTCTTTTATCACACACTCGAATGTTACACCACATATATTTGTGGTAATAAGGCCACCTGGTAAAAATAAACGGCCGTGAAATTCTGGTAATTAATCCAAGTACCCTTTCGTGCACCCTTTTTCCCCCTTTGCAAACAGTTAAATGTACTACCACCTACGAGACCTGTAAGATTTATCACACCAGAATGAAAAACAAACCTTGTGACAGTACAGCTCCTTTCCGAAGGAGCTGGTCTAAAATTAGACCAAATAACCTTCTGTAGTACCATACACCCACCTAGAAAAGTTTAGAAAATCAATTACTATAGGAAAACAGTTACTATTAGGACTGAGTACTTACTGTGGTTCCAAGAAGTGATACAAATGTCAGCACTTAATTCGTTTCAATCATTTTCGTTCGATACATTCGAGAAGAGCTAATTAGTTCTATTGAATTATTGCAGGGGGATTTTCGGTACAAATTCACTCAGAAAAACAAATATTTTAGTAAAGACAAATAAGGAATGGGAAGCTCTTACGTGAATTTTCGATATCACAAAGCAGTAAATTATTTTGGCCAAATTTATTCACAAAGATTATTTTTGATTGAAAATTTTCAGTTTCGTTTTTACTCAGTGACAACGATGCGTCAAAACTGAGGCCCTGAGCCTCTCTGAATCGCATATGGGGCTTTGCACTCCGTGCGGATCCATTTGGCGAAAATGGAGGCACTTCCCCCTCCCTTAATGTATTTTTTTTACTGCTGAGAGTCAACGAGTGCCAACACGTGCCAAACAGAACCATATGGGAAGATCCCCCTAATGTTACGCTTAGCGTGATCTCGAGTCACACCATTTAGTGGTGCATTCGGCGGACGGGTTTGAATGTTCTCGAAGAACATGTTGCTGATATCCAATATTTAGAGAACGGGGTAAGATGTTCGTGAAGAACATATCGCTACCATTCACTATTTGGAGAACTGGATCAGATGTTCTTGGGAAACATGTCACTACCATTCACTATTTGGAGAACGGAGTAAGATGTTCGTGAAGAACATATCGCTACCATTCACTATTTGGAGAACTGGATAAGATGTTCTTGGGGAAAATGTCACTACCATTCACTATTTGGAGAACAGGGTAAGATGTTTGTGAAGAACATATCGCTACCATTCACAATTTGAAAAACGGGATAAGATGTTCTTGGAGAACATGAGCTACCATTCAATATTTGGAGAACGGGGTTAAGGTTCTTGGAGAGCATGTTGCTACCCTTCAATATTTGACCGTCGGGTTTCGATGTTTGTGGAGAACATGTTGCTACCTTCCACTATTTGGAGAACTGGCTTAGATGTTTGTAGAGAACATATTGCTACCATTCGATATTTGGAGAACGGGGTTAGATGTTCTTGAAGAACATGCTGCCTGCTTTCAATATTTGGCTTGTTTAGATGTTCGTGGAAAACATGTTACTACCATTCAATATTTGTACAACGAATTTGGGTTTTGGTGGAGAACCAGTTGCTACCATTCACTATTAGCACACTGAAGCATATCTTCAATACACAGGAATATCAGACATGTGTATATGTGGTTTTTGTATTTAAGGTTCTATATTTATGTTTGGAATTTATTTTGCTTCATTGGGTAGGAAATCTAGCTCTAATTAGCGAGAGTCAACATTTGTTGTTTGCAAAAATAGCGAAGACTAACAGGGGCATTTAAGCCAAAAAATGGTAGAATTAAGGGATGTAAAAATTAGATGAAGGTTCATAACCTTAGAACCAAACTATCCTTCATAATGGTGATTTTGGCGTTCTCGCTATTCTTATGGATACGGTGGGGGTGGGGGAGCGATTTTCACTTCTGGGTGTCGAGTTCGAGTCCCAGTCAGATCGAACGCCCTCAAATTTTCGGTGATCCAAGGGAGCAGCAGTCACTCATGCAGTGCGTCGAGTCTTAGGCATATACACGCGCAACTAATCACACCACCTTTTCTGCTTGGTTATTTAAAGTTAACAAGGGCAAACAAACGAGGGCATTTCTACCTGGAGGAAGTGAAATGTGTGGAAGATACATCGCCGCAGATTCTCCGACAGGCATTGGCGCCAAGAGAGCACTCAATCATCCAGATGTCAACTGCAGCAATGCTTCTCATGCCTACACCTGCCATCCCTTTGCGGGGCCAATCACAATAATGCACTGTCTTACTCCCTCCTCTCATCACACACAAAACACATCACTCTTCCGTTCATGAATCTGCGATGAGGGTTTTCACATCTACACTTCATTAAAGCGGCATAGGGCCGGGGGAGGGGGGCGGCTCCCTTGGGCTATGGAAGGTTCCTCTATCACTAGTTGGTAGCAAAATAGTACTGTCACTCTCTCTTCACCTTCCTCCGAACGAGACAGGACTCTTGTTCCTTCGCCCTTGCTAGCGATTGTCATTCTGATCTTTATGTGGATTTCACTATCCGGTGAAGGGCATCGTCCAGGATTTAAGAATTACGGAGGACACAACTCATTTTAACGAGACAATCTTCTCTCATTACCACTCATTTTCGTGTTATCACTTATATTTTTATTGCTACTCCTGTCTTCTTACGACAGATTTCTGGTCAAGACTCTTGTCTTCTTTCACTATTTTATTTTTGCCACTATTTTATTTGTGCCTTGCTGCAATTACTGTCTTGTTACCATTATTTTCATCACTCATGTCTTGTTATCACTCATACTTTGTTATAATTCTTTTCTTAATACCACCATTTTTATCACTTTTCAATTGTTACTAAATTTACCTCGTTAACTCTCTTGTATTGTTGCCACTAATTTTATTATTACCACCCACCGTATTTCCTCCGTGATGCGGTTTGGTACCCTTCTCCTGACGTGTTTTCTTCCAACTATAAAATCGCTCCAATCGGTTATTCGGAACACCCTGTTGTTGTGGCGGCTTAGGGAAACCCTCGCAGGGTATATAAGATTTACCTCCTTACACCTGGAGCACAATGTACGAGGGGCGGGGCCAATAAGTTTTGCGAATCGGTAGGGCAAAGCAGAGGAAGGGGGATGGCTGTTTGTGGGGGTGTTAGGACGAGTTATGACAAGTCAGGACCTGCAGCCGCACGCTCCTGCCTCGTCTATTTAAGAAGCAGTAGCTGATCGCAGATCTTCAAAAATGGAGAAGGTTAAGCACCGCGCTGTGATCAAATTTTTGACCAAGGAAGGCAAGAATGCAAAAGAGATCCATGAATGCAGTGTACATGACACGGCCCCTTCCTATGCAACCATTGCTCGAGGGAATAGGGAGTTCCGCCATGGTCGTGAGTCCCTTGAAGATGACACCCGTCCAGGACGCCCGTCAGACGTGGCCAACGAGGACAATGTGGCCCGTGTAGAGAGGATGATCCTCGAAAATCGACGGGTGAAGGTCGAAGAATTTGAGCGAGAACTTGGAATATCGCATGGAAGTGTTATCAACATCATCCACGACAATTTGGCCTCACGCCACATGACCGACTTCAACGTCGTCAAAGTCCACAAGGCCAGAGTTGCACAAGCTGCCGTGCACGAGTGCGGATTCGAGGAGCTCAACCATTCCCCCTACAGTCCAGATCTGGCCCCTAGCGACTACATTTTATTCCGCCAGCTCAAGGCTGCACTGCGTGGACGCCGGTTTGAGGACGATGAAGATGTCCAGCTCGCCGTCCAGGAGTAGATTGAACAGCAATCGGGAGATTTCTGGTTGTCGGGAATTCGAAGCCTCAGGGACAAGTGGCGCAAGTGCATTGAAGTCGAGGGTAGTTATATTGAAAAATAATAAAACACTTTTGCTCATATCTCGTTTCCTTATATCTGAATTTCAAAACTTATTGACCGCCCCTCGTATATATGTATATAAATTGAAATAAAAAAATATATATTTATCATCAAAATTTGATTTTAAAAATAATTTACCCTGTTTAGATTTAACGTTTACCAATTTGTATCAACAACCTTTTCCAACGATTTCTTAAGTTCTTTTCATTTTCCTTTCATTAATTTGCGATGAGATTGGGGGCTTGCGCACCCATTCGGAGCCCTTCTGTGGGTTCTACTACCCTCCCCAGGGGCGGTAAAAAGGGTTCACACCTAGTCTCGCCTAAACCAGAGCTCCCCTCACCCTCCGCGTGATCGTTTCCCCAAACAAGTCATTTATCGTCGTATACGAATCATGAACACTCACGGGACGTAGCATCATCGTATGTAGTTCTCCCGTGAACCATTCTGTAAAGATTTTGGGGTCCTCTAGATCGTAAGACACCTGCTAGTTTAATTTCCTCGTCTAAGGGAACTCCGTGAACGGTACCTACCCCATGACCGTTACAGACGGGGTCGACACCGCCTGTCATGAGTCCTTGGGAGGGAGTCCTGCACATCGGAATGTGATGTGATCGAGTCCTTGGAGTGTGGCGGGGGTGGGAAGGTGGCAGGGGCTCTTCTGTAGTATTTAACTATTGGAATTCTTGGCTGTACGCTCATTCCCCAGAGGGAGCCGGGCCTCTTTCAGACACCTGTGGCGTGCCTTGTATACATTTAATACTGGATGTTGGTGTTGTTATTTTTTTAGTTTAGGTTTTAATTGACATGGTCTAAAGATAAGCTTTTGTTTAATTTAGTTGGTAGTGCCATCGCTGGCAGCCACTAGAAGAGAGAGGAAAAATAAAATTAATATTAATAAGAAGTATGCAAGCCCTTGTATTGAATGACCGCAAAACTTCACCAAATTCTCGCATTGTTCGGGCGTGATTCAATTCCATTTTTCTTCCATTCTTTGCGAGAGATCGTCAACATTTGTCGGTTTCCATAACATAACCTTCTCATCGAATATCTTCTATAGGTTTTGTATGTATCCATTTTAAATCAGGCTAGTTCATAACTGCTTCACGATCTTTGGAGTGTGGCATGGAACATTGTACTCTTCTCTACTTTTTGACAGTACTGTTATGGATAGAGGGGTGTAGTATTAAGGTCTAAGAAAAAATAAAGAAGGAAAATAGTGAAGAACAGTTGCGAAGAGCTCCCTGCGTTGCCGGGCCACTGTTAGCGACCAGCGAATCCATTGCTCTATCCCGAACCTAAAAGGACTCGTTCAAGCGAAGTTTTTAAACCACTCTTGCACTTCTTGGCACGCTACACTGTATATACCATTGGACTTTTCTTTTCTCCTTCTTGAGCTCATACTCCTCCACTGTCTCGGGTCCCTTGTACTCGGGACGAGTGCATAGACTTTTGGGGGAAGGCCGGCCTTCTCCCTTTTATTTAACCAGTTTTTTGTTTTGTTTTTCTTTTTTGTTTTTTTTCCTTATGGGATGCACGTTACTGCGCCAAGGGGACCTCCCCCGACACAGGAGCTTGCTTCCTGCTCGTTGGCTTTGTTTTTTTTTGTGTGTGTTTTTGAATTAGTTTTTAAAGTAGCCTCGTACTAGGCAAGTTTTTAATACGGCGACTAATGCCCAAGTAAGCAGTCGCCAGATGAGCTCTTAAAAAAAAAAAATCCACTGTCTTGTCACAATACATCAGGCGTTAGTATAAATTCTTCAATTGCTCCCCTGTGGCTTGTTTGTCAGGCCTCTACTTCCAGCTCTCATGAGTGGATGCAGCATTTAAGCATCTCTCTCTCTCTCTCTCTCTGAACTAGTGGATACGGCGTTTGTCTTCTAACGTCTAGGTGTCGGGTTCAATCCCAGGTGAGAGCAGACACAAGCGTCAGATCACGTAAAGGTCTGGCCTCCGATTGATGGGCGCATTCTATTTACACCCGCGAAGGAGGTAGATCTTACATAGGTCATCACACACATAGACAATCACAACGCTTTCTTTCCTCTCCAGTCTGCACAGCATTATACATACACTCTTTCCTTCTGTCCCAAGGAATCATGCCGATGGATCGTTTTATTCACCTATTCCTGACACGGAACGAGTCCCTCTTTCTCCGGGGTGTTGGAGGTCTCTACCTGATTCCTGGTTATGTCAGAAAACACAATTACGTTCTGACCCCCCCCCACCCCCACCTTGACTCAAAATCAAACGAGTACGACCTCTGGTGTCTTCGGACTCATCAGCGATTGTCATGGTGATCTTTATATTGGTTTGATAAGCCGGTCAAGTGGATCTCCCTCGTCCACAGGTAAAAGCGGATGGCGCAGCAGAGTACTAGTAGTAATAGCATCAGTAGCAGCAGCAGTAGTGGTAGTAACAGTAGTAATAGTCGCATTTAATGGTTGGGCGATATGCTAACATCCCGGTATATATTTTCTGTGATAGTAGGCTTGACCCAGAAATACATATGTGCAAATAGGTCTATCTTTTGGCGGTATTGTTTGCCGTGCTACCTGACATTTTTCCTACTGGGACTTCGAGGCCGGTACGAGACATAGACTAAGTAAAGTAGTCTCCAGTCCATTTAAGTAAATTAAATTTTTCGGTCTTCACCTTCAAATTTGCCTCTCTTAATTAATCAATAATTGTAGTTTTGCTCATTCCAAAGAGTAACACTACTCGAACTTTACTCCATCTGGATATTTCTAATTAAAACTTTTCGGCGCTTTCTATCAAGCCCCTCTCACATACCTGCTGCTGGGTATGCTCTTCGTCACTTTGGCGAAGGATTAAACTCAGAGAAGCCCGTCGAGCCTCAAGGCTTTCTCGGTTAGAGGTGGAAAAAGGATGGAAGATCATTCCTCCTGGGTAAAAAAAAAACAATAAAAAGATAAATAGGGATTAGGTTCTTCTGAGGGGGCTCCGAAGACGGGCAAGTTCCGCGTCCATTCGGCATGCGACCGAGCCGAGCCTGGTTCTTCCGGCCTCGCAGTTCCCACCGAGAGAGGAAAGAAAAGGAAACCATAAGAAATACCAAAGAAATACCATAAGAAGAACCCGCAATGAGAGGTTACCAGGCGTCTTCTAGCCCGCTGGCTTTTAAAAGTTTTTATGTCCACTCAACTGATAAGAGTAGTCTACCTAGCATGAATTAAGACTAAGGTTGTCCAACGGAAACATTTTGCGTTAGCGTCACGGTCTAGCTATGTTTTTCGGTAGGCAGGCTTGGGTCTTCCATTTTAGGGCGGGACCCTTCTGGTTAATGTGGTTAATCCGGTGAGAGGGCAAAAATGAGTGATTTTAAGGCACTCAATGCCATACCTGTGCGAACGATCCAGCACTTTACCTTGAACTTTGTAAGAGGGATAATTCATGCTAGGTAGACTACTCTCATAATGACACACAGAAGAGCTGGCTAAAACAAGGCGGTCAATATTAAACGTGTGATGAAGGAGGTTTTTTTTTACGCGCTCATCTGGTGACTGCCACGAAAGGCATAAGTCGCCGTATTTTAATAAGAAAAGAGGGCTCTCGAGACTTACCCTGATTTGCTTCTTTACATTTGACCATGACAGGGTCCATGATTTGGTGCGATTTGAGTGGCAACGCTACCTCGTGAAAGCATTCATGCCGTTACCGCGGCCTTGTTATAATTGCCACTGCTTCAGCCATACGAACACGCAATGTAAATGTGTAAAGAAGTGTCAAACTTAAATGTTCTTAAATTGCTCTAAGGCCGTGAACGATAATGCTGTTTTGTTCAAAGCCAAGTGTGTGAATTATGATGGATCTACCCTGCTTTCTCTAAACATTGCAATTCATATATGTTTGAAAAAAAGGTCCTAGCCGCCCAAGTCGTGGAGCATATTTTGTATCGAAGGTCTAAGGAGATAGTCCTGCCACCGTATTCACGACCAAGCTCCTTCTACGGTTATCAAATGAAAAAAGCACCCTCCACTCCTCTCCCTTCCAGGCTTACGGCCGCGGTAGTTCCTGCGCAATTAAGAGACATTCTGTGGGTTCTATATCTCTTGGGCGCCATTCGGTCTGGGTGGAAGCCAAAAGGGGTCTTGACCTGCTTCTCCAAACCTTGGGTCCCCTCCCTCTTGATATAAGAGCTTCTCAAAAAATGAGTGCGGCTGTGTTACTGCACTGAGTCGCTTGACTCAAAGCGGACAATACCCAGGAAGGTGGAATAACGCTTAGGCTTTTTGAAGTTTACCTCTCGGAAGAAGGGTAGCAATAATAGAGTTCCAGGTCCTTTAGTCCTTCCCGAAATTAGACGGGATGCAATAAGTGGCCGATTCCCTAAAGAAACGAGGGGGACTCCAACCCGCAAAGCTCCCCACCAGTCCAGGAGCTCAAGGAAGAAATACAAGGCGGCTCGCATACCGAGCCGAAAGGTCTCTGGATTGCCTAAGGCCATTCCTCTGATGAATTCTTCCCCTTCAAAAGTACCTCGACAATCAAGATAAATCCAAAGAGCAAGTTCCAATAGTGGAATTGTCGTTGGCTCCACGCTATCTAGGAAGAGCTGCGGATGCTTCTCCCGTTTCTCACTTATTATCTGTCTTCACTAGCACATGTTAAGTGCGTTCCTTTTGCCCAACCTCCATGGGTATAATAGTTTTGCGATCTCCAATTGGATGGGGGCCTGGCAGATGGGTCAATACTTTATATCTGATGTATCCGTTCATGATTGGTCGATCGTAGTCGAGTTGAACTTGGATAGTCGTTTATTCTCTTGGTTCTCTGTATATTCCACCGTCAAACAACTTTGATACATCGGAGTTCCGCTCTTTCTCTTAATACGGATGCCGAAGTCCTTTCTCTTTGGGGACGTAAACAGGTAGAATGAATAGTCAGCCACAGGGGCCAGGTCTTAACGGAACTGGTTGAAGAACTGGAGATTCGTGTAATAAACGTCGAAAAATTTACCTTTCTCTGTTAAAGAACCAGTCTATTTTCCTGTCTTGATTTGTCTTTGTGCTCTCATGAGTAACGAGCAGACTTTAGATGCGAGACAGTTGTTGAATTTCATGGCAGCAATCACTTTCCCATTTGAATATACTTCACCCTGCTAGCGCCGCTCAAAAGGCCACCTCGGTGCTGCTTGGATTGAACACAGTGATCTGCATGCGAGGGGATGAATGAGATCCCTATCCCAAGCGAAGAGGTTAGGTTAGTTAAGGAGGCCGTTGAGTTCTTCGTTACATTCTTGTCCGTAGAAGGAATTACAACATCGTCCCAAAAGATTGGAACGCCGGTATTTGTATCGTTACATCTTCCCTAACTTTTGCCAGAGAAAATCCAAGGTTTCCAAAATCGTAAAGCTACGCCAGCAAGTGGGTCTTTCATTTGGAGCCATTGTAGAGACTGTCAATTGCTCAAAAAGTGTAGTCCATAATATTTTGTCAACCTATGGCAAACAAGTTTATAGAAGGCTGGTAAATCAGCCAGTAGGGCAAAGGAAGACCTCGAAAGGGAAGCCTGAGCCATTACCAAAATTGTGAAGAAGGGTAGTTTCAAAACAGCTGCAGCATTTTTACGAGATGCATTGTTTGCATAGCAACTAACAAATTCATGTGATTGACAAATCTCTCACCCTTTTCTCTATTCGTGAGATGATCGTAAAACTGCGCCAGCAAGATGGCCTTTCAATTGGAGCCATTGCAGAGACTGTCAAGTACTCCATAATATCTTGTCAACCTATGACAAAAAAAGGTTTATGTAAGGCTGGTAAATCAGCCAGTAGGGCGAGGAAGGCCTCAAAGAGGGAAGACCGAACCATTACTCAAATTATGAAGGAGGATCGTTTCAAGACAGCTGCAGCATTTTTTTTCGAGAGATTAGTGCGATTTTGCCCATTAATGTCTCCCAGACAGAGTGTGATCAATGAGTAAAGTCTATTTCATCATCAAGAATAAAGGCTTCCATTCTACTCGTAAATAAGAATTACTTATAACTTGTAAAGATATTTTCTACTAATAATTTAATCCTTATATTTCAATAGAAATTGGTTTCCGATGCCGTTCGGATCATTTTGGACACGTCAGTTTTTCTAGTAAATTGCCTTCTTTAGATAACTTTAGTTTTATTCATCTAAATTTCCATAACTTTTACTCATACGTAGTTTGTACTTGTGGGTTAACGTAAACCAATTTTCGAAACCGTGGAATCTCTCTGGCAAACGTAATGGAAGATGTTGAGATAGTTTTGCAAGCTGATCACTTCTTTGGTGGTCAACCAAGTCTGAGACGGCCCTCAGAAATAATTGATATGTTTATATGTGCTATAAGCGCCCCCCCCCCGTCCGATTTCACGCTCACCGCTCTTCCTGGCCGACCTACCTGTTCTCACTTAATAAAAGGACCCCTTCTTGCACAGCAGTGGAAGCATGTCAAAAGAGTTCAGGGTAATTTCTTCCAGAACTCCAGTCCAGAATGGCTGGACCACCATCTCATCTCGGCAAAATCCTTTGTGACCACTTTCTTTATATTTTCCAGCCCGGATTCTACTCCCGCGCTTTTCTAACACATCGAGAGGTCGTTGAATGCTGCAGAAGCGACTCGGCCTCCAGAGGCGGGAACCCTTCGATACACTGTTTTGGTGCATGTTGCGCGGATACCACCCCTCATCTGGATAATATCCTCCATGCGTTTCGGTTTGTGACTGCTGCCTTTAGAACACCCCTTACATTCTTCTTGTCGGCGCATGGGCTAAGCTATGACACTTGCTTTGCTTTGTACATATCGTTTGATGCGCGAATATACGCAGGCTTAGCGACTTTCCCAGTCGCCAACGGCTTCTTTTTCGTCCGCGGGGAACCTCGACATCTATATCGAAAACGGACAACAGCCATACCCTAAATCTTTCGGATTCAGATATTGCCGCAACACTCGGGGCGGTAGTGGTGTTTGCTCTACCCAAGATGTCACCATGGAGGATGCCACCTCTGAAGGTTTGTCACCACGCCATTGCTTCAAAACCCCGAAAGCTCGGGGAGCATTGCGTTGGCATTTATTGGAGCAGGCATATTGTCACACTGGAACCCTGCCAGTGGACTAAGATGGCTCCAAGTCTAAACGGTTGGGGCTTTTATTTTGACACCACCAATTATAGCCATTTATTTATATTATTTGATATTACCGAGTATTATTAAATTTATACAATGGCGACATATCTTTCAAGGAGTCTGGAGACTCCAATAGCAATTCATAAACCCTGGTGGATGGAATCTTCTTGTTCTTTTACTATTAAAATTATAGGAACAATCAGCAAGGATAGTGTGTTTAGAGATATTCTTGGCTTTCCATTTTTTTCTTTTATTTTGACATCATCGATTATATTCATTTATATTATTTAGTAACCGAGTATTTCTCTTGCGCAGTTTTGCATTTATACACGACTACCTTCTGATTTCACTACGTTCAACACATTAGATGCAGAAGGCTGCATAAGGATATAAAATAACACTGAAAATTATTCTTTGATATTGTAGGAACATTTATGAAAATAATTTACATAAGAAAACTTAAATTTTACTTTTTTACAAATCATTTTTACTTTTTTACAAATCGGACCCCGGGGGTGTCACGAACTTTCATATTTCATCACAAAAATGGATGAAAGGAATTCGCTAGCTTATTTCCGATGGCCTCAGTAATGGATGTTAAGTTGACAATAATAAGGAAAGGAGGGGGGAGATTATTTAGCGTGAAAAACGGGATCAAAAATCTCTTGCAGGTTAATTTAACTCCACCCCTTAGTTTTCAACCCTACCATTAAAATAGTGGGCCAAAGGCAGGGTTTAATTACACTTTTACATGGTAGTTATCAATTCAGGTTTCTGCTGAAATGGTTTCTCAAATTGAGAGATCCGATGAGGGGGTAACCGAATGGAAACACTGTTTCTGATTTAAGCCAAGTTAAGTCAATTGGCTGTGGTTAGTCACAAGATGGGGTACCATTTAGGGTCAAATCCATGGTCGATGCCACATAGCGTAGAGACCCCACGGTTCAAATCCTACGTTAAACTGAAGGTACTCACTGAGAAAGTCTTAAGAGTAGATAAAATTGGTGGTAAAATTCCTCCAGGAAAATGAAGAATTAGGACTATAATAATTTCCTTAGGTCAGATTAAAGTTGACCTTGTACGAGTATGGCTGTTTCTAATTAATTTTTGATCATATACTTCTTTTAGATCCTATGTCTAAATTCTACATGTGATCCGATATATTTTTAGTCGTGTGTAACTTCTATATCTTACTATGGCGGTTGATCGGTCCGTCGGTGCCCGTTTTGCTTTTTTATTATTTTGGAAATAACATTGTAACTATTCGGCCGATTCTAACGAAATTTGAAACCCTTATGTTGTTTTACATTTTCTTTCGAATGATATAATTGCTAAAATCCTCCTAAGGTTAGTCCAGGAATTATTGAAAGTTTTGAAGGTCGTAAGGTCATAAATCAGAATAAGTGAGAACACGGGACTTTGGTCAACCGACCTTGTTTTATTCATTTCCTTGATGAGTTTCTATGCAAACAGATTTTAAAAAATCGGATCGCTCTGGATTTCAAATTTTATAAGTCTTAGTTTACCCGGCAGAACAAAATGTACCAAATATGGTACACCTTATTTCATTTCAACTCTCGAAATTGATTATAAGATTGAATATGCGATGGAAGATTCACCCCACTGGAATATTAGATCTTAGTGGGAATCTCACCGCTCATTGTACAGCCAACTACGATAGCCCATGATATCAAAAAATAAATATAAAAAATAATGATCATTTAACAATATCTATTTAAAATGGAGATTATTAAATAACCACACTAAAAAAATCGCTAAAGAAAACTAATTATTAACCGCTCCTCCGCAAGTTGTGTAGTTGACCCGCATCAGAAAATTACTCCACGAACTTCACTTGGACCACGGATTAGCTGAATTTAAATATGACTTGCTACCCTGTTCCAGTGCATTTAATATCATACCCTCCCCCCCAATTTTCAGTTTTAATGTTATTTCATTATAGCTTGAATCCTAAGGCACAGTATGCAATTATATTTTACCACCAACAATATCTCTGCAACCCAAAAAACATTGAAAGTGTTCATCTGCAGTGTATATGGTTACTCATTGGATGGGCCAAAATAAGGTGGTTTGGCATTGCAGTTGCTGCAATATGGAATAAAGAGTCATGGTTCGTTGGCCACGTTTGACTTTAGGGCCCACTCAAGCACTACATATCGGTGGTAAAGTTCGGAGCAAACATAAAAAAACAACATGGTAAAAAAACTCGCAGCAATCGCGTATGGACTAAGGATGATCGGAATTAAGGATACTCGAAATCTAATTTTCTTATTCCTGTTGGTAATTTACATAAAAAAAACCTTCTTATACACGGCGTATAAATCCTATATCATCGCCATCTCCACATGCAGCTTTACTATAGATTTCATATTAAGAGAAATGGTGGTAAGTTGAAATACTACTATCTTTAGTTAACGTGAGAATATACACTCATCTCGCTATACACGTGTATAGTTCATTTGTAAGTAAATGGGGTGGAATTATTTGGCGGAGGTTCATTATAAATTCTCCCGAAATGAAAGTTTCGACTATATTATTCTAGGTAAATTCATTATAAATTCTCCCGAAATGAAAGTTTCGACTATATTATTCTAGGTAAATTCATTATAAATTCTCCCGAAATGAAAGTTTCGACTATATTATTCTAGGTAAATTCATTATCACATTGCGTTACATTGCAAGCTACATCATCTAGGCCGGGCATATCACTTGTAAAACTTTCCTCACAAAAGTTTTAATTCGTTTATATCTAAAATTATATCAGTTAATTGTTTTACACTGTCAAAATTTATGGAAGCACTTTTAAAAAGTATCAGTTTCCTCTTTTGGAATGAAACGATTCACTAGCTTCACTTGGCTAAGCATTTTCACCTGAACAATTCACGTCTACACTTTATACAACTGAGACTTTGGCTAAATCACAATTTGTTGTACTGTAATTCAAAAAATTTCAACTTTCATGTAGATGAAAGATCAACATTCTTTTACATTTTGGTGCTTCTTCTAGGAATACTTGAAGGCTAATAATTAACAATTAATCACATTTACACAACCTAAAAGTAAACCGTAAGATTTGGTTCATTTTGTTGACTCATTTCATTCGGAGGCATTGGCATCACGCTAACTTCAGGATTCATTTCCGTCTGTGGGGAAAAATGAGAAATATAAATGGTGTTAAATAATTGGGATTAGTGCACTTAAGGTATAAAAAAAAACTTCTAGATCTTACAATAGCCAGGCAATCTTGGAATGCAGGATGCACAGCTTCCAAAACAAGTGCTCCAAAATGTCAAAATGAAGCAACGTGTTGATGGAATCAATCAACAAATGAGAAAGCTACGTCAACAAGGCCTGCTGACCAAAGTCACGTGCTCGCATTTATTCTGATTTATGACCTAAAGACCTTCAAAACTTTCAATAATTCCTGGACTAACCTTAAGAGGACCTTGGTAATTATATCATTCGAAAGAAAATGTAAAACAACATAAGGGTTTCAAATTTCGTTAGAATCGGCCGAATAGTTACGTTATTAACAAATAAAAAAAAGCAAAAAGGGAACCGACCGACATAGTGACATATAGAGTCGCACGTGTCTAAAAACGAGACTAGTGAACAATGATTCAACTAAGGACAGCAACTATGGCGAACATCTTTTGAGAGGGAACAACTATAGTGAGCCATCATTCTAGAAGGAACAACTATAGTGAGCCATCATTCTAGAAGGAACAGTAACTATGGTGAACCATAAACTGAGAAAGAACAGCATTCTTGGAAACCCCAGAGGGAAAGAGAAGGAAACAGAAAATCAACAACCCCCTAACCCTTATGTAGCATCTGGAACTATCTGCCGGACTGTCGAACAGCCTCTGACCCAGGATTGGACTCAAGTGACACCTGAAATAGTTCTTTAAAAGTATAAACAGACCTACAGATAAAAAAAAAAGGTTCAAGGCCGAGCGACAACTACTACTAGTGCTTTACTTAAAGACGATAGAAATATAAAAAAAAGCTATATCTATCTCTTACATATCTTCATCCAAGGATCTTGAAATGATTGAGGTGTCTACACCAAATGTGCCAATGAGGGCATATTAAATAGTATAACCAAAATATAACTTTTTTTTTTAATGTCATAATGTCTTTTAAGTGATTTGCATTTAACGATCGCTTTCCCCATAGAAATATGAAAATAAGCAACTGAATTTTCTCATTATATTTTGATTAAAGATTTCTCGCCTTTAATTACTTACTGTCCCTCGCTAAAAGATGGAAATGAAAAGTTGACATTCAGAAAAAGGATAATAGCAACATTTATCAGTCGATAAAGTTAAAATTTTCCCTAGCAAATTATAGGAATGTTGTGGAAGAAAATTATTTGAATGTCGTGGAAGGAAATAATATGAATGTTGTGGAAAGAAATAATATGAATACTGTGGAAGCAAATTATCTCAATGTTGTGGAATCAAATTATCTGATTGTTGTGGAAGAAAATGATCCGAATGTTGTGTGGAAGAAAATTATTTGAATGTTGTGCAAGAAAATTATTTAAATGTCGTGGAAGGAAATAATATGAATGTTGTGGAAGGAAATAATATGAATGCTGTGGAAGCAAATTATCTCAATGTTGTGGAATCAAATTATCTGATTGTTGTGGAAGCAAATTATCTGATTGTTGTGGAAGAAAATGATCGGAATGTTGCGGAAGAAAATGATTTTAATGTTGTTGATGCAAATTATAATGATGTTGTTCAAGCAAATTATAATGATGTTGTTCAAGCAAGTTATATGAATGTTGTGGAAGCAAAATATATGAATGTTATCGATGGAAATTATAAGTATGAATGTTAAGTGAACCTCCATATAACCCAAGGTCGACCTAATCCTCGGGCCCCTTCTTACCTGACTGTTTAGCTCATCCTCCCACGAGAGCTTCTTCACCTTCTTCGGGATTGACGTTGGGGGCCAGCATATCTTCCTGTCCCCTGTTGGTACCCTGGAGAGCGTCCCGGATTTCCTGTCGGGGGGGAGAGCGGACGAAGTAGGGGGTCGCTCGAGGCAGCTCTTGGGGGGCACGGCTGGATTACTCCTGGGGAGGGTGTGGTGCAGCGCGGGTGGAAGAGCTGGGGCTGGGGGAATCAGTGCAGTGCGAGTGGAGTTATTTGGCACTCCCCCTGTGGCTCTGGCGGTGCCATCTAGAGTGCTGTTGAAGGAACAAGGGACTAAGAATGACGGGGTCTTTTTGAGCGAATAGGTTGGGATGAACAGGAAATTTCGATATCGTGTTAGGTTAAGCTTGGGTTAAGTCTAGGTTGTGAGGTAGATTAGGTTAATTTATGCCGTATAGAAGAGTTGAGAGCAGTGGTAGAAAAAAGAAAGTGGTGGGGGAGGTGTAAAGAAGGGAGGATTCTGGACTCAGTGTGGAACTGGTGTCTGAATGTGGAGAAATTCATATTGATGACATGGGATTGATGTTATTCGTGAAAGTGAAGTGACTGCTAAGTGTGTGGGAGAAGAGCTGATATACATACAGTAAAGATGGAAGCTACACTGGTGTGGGGTGACAGCAGGATGAACCCAACTCAACTGCCAATATATCTTGCAAGACCTACAAACGCCATATCTCGAGACAAAGGGCGGCATAACAACCTGAAGCTGAAGCTTTGGTAAAGGGTGGTCCGAAAGTCTTGTCACCCCCTGTTAATATTGTTTTAATTTTCTCTTTCAGATGTCTGACACGAGCTCCTACAGTTTGATAGAGAGGCTGATTGCAAGTGTATGGGCACATGATCATGTGCATTCTGGCAAGAACATAGTGGATGTGCAACATTACTTCACTGCAAGATTCGGCAGACTAGCTCCTCCGAAGAGGACGATACTGTGTTTTACATGTGTTTGATATTATTATAGTTTCTCTTTTGTTCTTATTACTTTTCGGTAGGGGTTACAAGACTCAGACCATCCTGTACATTACCACTAATCAAGCCAAACATGGGATTATATAAAAAAGTACATAACACAAATTAAGTGGTTCATTCTGTCAGGAGCTGCAGCGATTATCTAAAGGTTCAGTTTCAAATGTTAAGTTTATTTATAAACGAATTTGTTAAACGAAGGTATAACTTCAGTATGAAGTGAGTTACATTGATGAAGTTAACAGCTTAATCACGCTTAACTTCTAATTCCCATTACTTTTATTCATACTATGATTGCTTCAAGGTGATGTTATTGTCTTTTAAGCGTCTTTAGATTTTAACAGACGCTTGTACACATGGATAACCGGGACTTCCAGACAATTTGTGTCGGGATAGATTGCTTCCAAGTGCCCTGCTATTTTATTTCGTTCATTACTTTTAAATATACTACTCATTTAAGATAATATACTACGGCATAATAGCGCCCCTCGCGAAAGAATAAAAATCAAGTCTCCAGTGCGATTCGAACCAGTGACCTTTCGTTTTAGAAGCGTGTGTGTTACCATTGACCCACGTTGGATTAAAAGGAGACGAAACCTGAATTTTAAAGAGTTCCAATGGGAAATATTCCAAGTCAATGATCACATCTCGGTTACGTGTGTCCTACCCATACTCGGGTAGCAACATTTAAATGGAAAAGATCCATTGCAAAATCACTTGACAGTTAATGCTGTTACATTTTCGCCCATCGTAGCTGAGTGGCTACGCTCTCGTGCGCGAGGTCGCTAGTTCGAATCCTGGAGGGAACTGATGAGCCTATTTTATAAAAATCAACCACCACTTACACAATCTCCCAATCCGCCCCCATACAGCAAAGTAAAATTTCCCGTCCTCATAAACACTAGTCACTCTCGAGTCAGATCCATCCACCAACCGACATTGGATTACCACAAAACCATGACTCAAGCAGACAACCCATATTAGCCACGCTTTGAACAACCTCGAGAAAACACTGAACACCTAGCAACATGCCCACGAACCCCACAGACAGAGGATTTGCTAACATGTTCTGAAAGGGCATTCGACTTGCTTGAACTGGCACAAAAATAAGTGGTGTCTGTGAAGAAATGTGTGAAAGAAGGATACTACTCATTTAAGATGCCTTTTATTTATCAGTGGGACCTGCTGATTACCGTAGATTCCGAACCACGGGGATCTAGGGCGGCCACCATAAGGGCAACCCCGAATAGGGCCTCCATCCGTCGACTAACCACACCAGATGTGGCTTATCTTCGCTAAAATCGGAAGCAATGTTTCCACTCAAATAATTTGTTATGGTTTTTTTCAAGTTAGTGGTGTAGTACCATTCATTACCATTATTGTTACTCATTTAGTCAGTTCTCTCATTCTGTTTGGTAGATATGTTCATGACCGATAGAGGACGTTAAGTTTCGTGCCACCACAAGAAGTCGCGAGGTGCAGTATGGCCAACTATGCTACAGCTGACATTTGAAGGAGTGGATCTGCAGTTATATATCTTCCACACATTTTCACTTTCCATATCTTTACCCTTTGTATATAGACCTTTCACCTTCCACGCTATGTGGGGGGAGATGCCTTCGTTGGTTTTCCCGCGGGTGATTATAGGAAATAAAGCGCAGGCGAATTCGTACCAGAAGGATGAAATCGATCCGTTTGCTGGAGTGATGCTGGAAGACTTGCTGGCGAAGAATCTCGACATTATATTTGGTGTGGAAGATCTGGATAGGAGCAGGTAAATGGTTAAGATGCGTAAATTAGCTACCAACCCTTCAATAGTGGGATGGTGAGCATCAACGCCATAAAAAGTACCCGGTCCCAAGTGACTCCCACTCTTTGGTGTAATAGCAAGCAAAAACCTGCCCATCTTTGTTTTTACACACACACATTGGCTTTTCGTAGCGATGTGCTGTAAGTATCTCGCAAGTAAGGGTTTTTCCATGGTCACAAGGGGCCCCTAAGCACGATCCTTCTCACCCACCCCCTCTCTGCACATGTCATGTACAGTGACATCCCAAATTTATTCATTTATCGGGAGTCACTGATGAGAATGGATCCCAATAGATACGTTCGTTTAATGGCAAAAGTGCCAGTAAATAAAAACTGATGTTAAAGCACAATATACCATCCGGATGTGCCCCTCCTCTTATACGGAGAAGTGGCCCTTGAGTCTTTGGGTTTGCCAGCAATTGTCATTCTGGTCGGGGGATATCGTCCACAAAGCGATGAACCGATGGGGCAAGTTACAAGCAAGCCTCAGTGTCATAGAATGGGAGGGGGGAAAAGGTAACTAGTTAAGAAACAATCCCCTATTCTCTCATATGTGCTTGCTACAGACTATGTCTAAATGTTCAAAATTGCGTCAAAATAGCTAAAGATAAAATAAAACACTCGGTTTTATTGTGAAAATTTTCAAATATAAGAGTAAAGAAATAATATTTCTATTGTTAAAAATCAATTGTGCGTCCAAAGCTGGAATGTACAGGTCAGTTCTGGTATCCTTATCTGAAAAAGGATATCGCTACAGTGGAGCGAGTACAGCGAATGGCGACAAAGCTCATTCCGGACTTGCGCAACAACCTCTATTAAGACAGACTTACAGAATGAAAATTGTTCTCGCTTGAAGATAGGTTTATTCGCGGCCAATTTAAAGAACTCTTGGAAATTCTGAATGATTGCAATAATATAAACTTTGACTCACTTTTTTTAACGCGCTGAAAACATGACGTGAATGAATGGTCCTAAATAAAATTAAACGTTATCAGACGAATGTCGTGAGGAGGTTTTTTACTTAAAAATCCCTTCAAACTTGGAACTCTTCCAGCTAATGTAGTTCAAATCAAGTCAATCAACATGTTTAAGAAATATAACGGACGAACACCTATTTAATTATTAAAGCACACAAAATAAACCACAGTATAAACGTGCTATCTACGCTTTTTTTTATTCTACAGATCCTCCCAAAGCTTCCTTACCGTACCTTCCACACTTTGTCTGCAACTAGCCATAAAGCAGTTCTAAGGCTCTTTACTGTCCTGATGCTATAATTATCGTGGTTTGGGACTTCAGTCTGTGAGTTATAGGGCTCCAAGCACAGCCTTACAAATCACCTCCAAGTATGCCTATCATACACGATTCTCCCGACATACTCAGGTAGTATCCTTCCTACAAACTTTTTCTAATAGACACCACTTACACTCTACAGTCCCTAGTGTCAGTGCATGTAAATCGAATCTGTCCTTTCAGAACACTTTGGAATCATGCACAAATCCATACGATGTATTTCAGTGGGTCATTTTAAGGAGAGTTGGATGGTGGATAATTGCCACATCTGCTCCAAGGTCATTTAATTATAGTCATTTGAATATTACACGAAAGAGCGAATTGTCAACTCAAAAGTCTCCACCCATTTGATGCAAGAGGTGTGGCCACATTTAGTCGCCTACTAGGATAAGCATCTGGTGTCAGGAAGGGTGGTAGTCTTATTCATTTATTAATTCTTTTTCTTTATTAATGACTATATTTAAATTAAATAAAACCTTACAACCCTTCTATTCATTGCATAGCCGAGGCACTTAGGATGACAAGGTATGTTTAGTAGTCCTTGTCATCAACTATCCTTTGTCGTTGTAATGCTCACTGATTTTAGTTTTGTGCTTTCTCACCTGCTCCCCTGGGCTGGGGGTGAATCACTGCCGGCCGTGGCGGTGGAAGTCGTGGTAGCATTGGACCCATTTAAGGAAAGGCTGTCACCACCATCGGTGCTGATTACCCCCCTTCCTCCGAGGGCAGCCCCGTTGGCCAGTGGGTTCTTAGAGTAACGCCGACTCCCTCGGTGCGGGGTGCCATCTCGCGTCGAATCCGGTTCGTTCGATCTCACGGAGACTAGTAAAAGAAAGATTTTGGAAGATATTCACTGACAGATTTTGTCTGTAGTTAAACCCAGTATAAACAAGTTCTAAGGACTTTACTTGTAGAGGCTCTGAAGCTGCCATTGGTGTAGCTTCTCTTGAAGTGATTGTTCGCTTCTAAGATGCTGCCATTGCTTCGCGGGGCTTCTATTCCTGTGACGTCACTCGCCGCGTCTTGGTGCTGAAAGGAGACCAACCTCAGAGGATTTTTTTTTTATGGAGTGAAGATAGGACATGTTTAAGATGATGATAATAGTGATGTTTAGGAGGAAGGGGATGTTTATAGGATAGGTCCTGAGTTAAAATCCCCAAAGCGGAATATCAGGTCTTGAAAGGAGTAAAAAAAAAGAAGAGGAATTTAGTTTTAATTTATCCTTGGTTTATCAAAAATTTGACAAAGTTCGTTTATTAGTCCTTCATCAGTGAATGCTTGTTATCATCTCTGTCTCGGCCTTTATTTTCCTCTTCTTTCACTTCTCCTTTATTACTCGTGCCATTGATAAATTTCGCAACAGAGAATGGTAAGGTTAATTTGATGTAATTTTTAACCTATTATTATTTTTGATAACGTTACTACTAGTGGAAAAGCTAAATTACAACCGAGCCAAAGGGCGCCAAAGAAAGGCAACTTGTTAAGGCGAAATATAAGAGAAGAAAATAAGATTGAAACAAGGTCTGCTGACCGAAGTCGCGTGCTCTCAGTTATTCTGGTTTATGACCTTACGACCTTCAAATCTCTTCCCTTTATTTAACGAAGCTTTTAGAATCACCTTTCTTTTTTCTGCGGGCAATTTTTATTTTTACTATCGCCCAAATTTTGTGAGCGCACTTAATTGGGGTCGAGAATAAAAATCTAATTCGAGGGAATAGTATTATTTATGTTAATTTATGAGGTTCCATATTTGCCACTTAATAGAGTCAGAGCCATTAGTCACTAGGACACCGTCCTATGGTCCTCTCAGTGTCGGACATCGAGGATGTTCTTGTACAAGGACTTATAAGAAATATTCAGTGACAAACCTGGTGACTAAGTGATGACAAGGAGTCAAGTTTGGAAGATGTGCCACCATGTGCTATGATGTGGTTCATTTTGGTGGGCGTCGCAGGACCATTGTCATCTCTAAATTTTTTGCTATAAAAAAATAAGAATAAAAGTAAGACAAGAAAGAAAATTTTCTTAGAATAAAAAACACGCAATAAGAAAAGAAATTTGGTATAAAAAACCCCCCTCCAAATAAGAAGCTATTTTTGCTATAAAAAAAAGGAAAAAGAAATTTGGTTAGAAAAATCTCTTCAAATAAGATTTTTTTTTTCCCTAAAAAAATATAACAAATAAGAGCAGAATTTTTAAATTAAAAAAAAAACAAGAAAAAAAGATTTTATTAGCACCCCTTCCCATTTTGAAAAAAGAAGAATTTTGTTAGCACCCCTTCCTATTTTGAAATAAGAGGCAATTTTTGCTTGAATACAAATTTTAAATAAGAAATTTTTGCTCGAACTTCCCTACTTAAAAGAAGATTGTTTTTAAGTAAAACGAGAATCTTTTACTAAAAAAAACCGAACTACAAATAAGGATAGTTATTTTTTATAGAAAATCATCCAACTCTAAATATACCCGAGGTGTCAATGATCTTTCGGGGTAATGATGAAGAGAAATTAAAGGATATCTTGATCACAAAAGAGATAGTGACAAAGGAAATTGATAAAATCAAAAGTAGTAAAGCACCCGGTCCTGATGAGGTCTTTCCTAGAATTTTGAAAGAATGTAAGGATGTGTTAAGTGAGCCCCTAGCATGCATCTTTAGAAAATCATTGGAGAGTGGCATTGTGCCAGTGGCATGGAAGAAAGCCAATGTGATACCTATATTTAAGAAAGGGGATAAAACAAATATGTCTAATTACAGACCAGTAAGTTTGACATCAGTGGTAGGGAAAATGATGGAATCTATTATAGCAAGGAATATTAGGGATCACTTGGATAAGCATAAGTTGATAAAAGAATCACAGCATGGCTTTAGTAAGGGTAAATCCTGTCTGACTAATTTGCTGTCTTTTTATAGTAAGGTGTATGAAGCAGCAGATAAGGATGAAAACTATGATATTTTATACTTGGACTTTAGTAAGGCTTTTGATCGAGTGCCACACTTACGGCTTCTGAGCAAAGTTAAAGCACACGGGATCGATGGCAGTATATTTAGGTGGATTCAGTCATGGCTTGGTGACAGACAGCAAAGAGTTAGTATAGATGGAGTTAAATCTGTATGGGGGTGTGTTAGCAGTGGAGTTCCGCAAGGATCTGTTTTGGGTCCCTTGCTATTCTTAATTTATATTAATGATCTTGACATAGGTATAAGTAGTGACCTGAGTAAATTTGCTGATGATACTAAGCTAGGTAGGGCCATTAGGGCTGATTCTGATGCTGTTGTAATGCAGGAGGAATTGACCATTCTGTCCAATTGGGCTGAGAAATGGCAAATGAAGTTTAACATAGACAAATGTAGTGTACTTAATATAGGTAGAAATAATCCACTGAATAGTTATAAATTAAATGGGAGAAATTTAGGGAGGACCGATTGTGAGAGGGACTTGGGTATTTTGGTAAGTTCAGACCTTCGTCCTAGAAAGCAATGCCTAAATGCTAAGAATAAAGCTAATAGGATATTGGGATTCATTAGGAGGAGTGTAAGCAATAAGAGTGCTGAAGTCATTCTAAAACTGTATCTGGCGCTAGTTAGGCCTCATCTAGACTATGCAGTACAATTTTGGTCACCATATTATAGGAAGGATATTGATTTGCTTGAGTCTGTGCAGAGAAGGATGACAAAGATGATTGGTGGGCTAAGGAACTTACCTTATGGTGAAAGGCTCAGAAAACTAAATCTACATACATTGGAAAGGAGAAGAGTCAGAGGGGAATTGATTGAAGTCTTCAAATGGGTAAAAGGATATAATAAAGGGGATCTGGGTAAGGTTCTTATACTTAGTGAACATGACAGGACACGTAGCAATGGGTTTAAGCTTGATAAGTATAGGTTTAGGAAGGAGATTGGGAGGAATTGGTTTACAAATCGTGTGGTAGATGAATGGAATAGGCTCACTTGACATGTGATAGAAGCCTCCTCTCTGGGTAGTTTTAAGAATAGATTAGATAAATATATGAATGAAGCTGCTAGATGGGACTGACTTTTTTATGTACATATGTATATATTTTTCTAAGGAGTGGGGAGATTATTTTGCGGTTGCATGAATGGACATAATCCTCTGGATGCATTTTATGTATATTGTAGATTAGATCTGACGAACTCCTGTAAAGGGTGACAATGTTGATGACTTTTCTCTGGTAAGAAATCTTTTGTGTGTTGACTGGAACAGGAGCTGCCAAGTGTAGGCCATGAATGGTCTTTTGCAGTCTCCTTCTTTTCTTATGTTCTTATGTTCTTATGTACAAATAAGAGAAAAATTTTCGTGTATAAAAAACAGTCCAAATACATGAATAACTTTTGCGAGAAAAAAATACAAAAAAGAAATTTGTGCTTGTCTAAAAAAATTAAATAAGAGAATAAATATTTGGTAAAATAAAAAACTTTAAGAGAATATGTTTTTGCTAGACATATTCCCCTACAAATAGAACTTTTTTTTTTGCTAGAATAAAAAAAAACCCTAAAAAAATATAAATTTTTATAGAGCTCACCCTCCAAATACATAGATTTCTTTTCCTACTAGAGTTCCTCCCCTCCCCCCTCTCCAAATAGGAAAAGAAATTTTTCGGAGGAAAATTCTCCCACCACAAATAAGATCAGAAATTAATGCTAGAACCCACCCCCCCAGTCCGGTCCAAATAAAATATATATATATTTTTGCTAGAAATCCACCCTCCAAAATAATGAAGTTTTGGCTAGGAAAAAATCATGTTAGGAATGAGATCAAAGCGTATGAAAAAAAGATAATTTTCATAAATGACATCAAATTGCATGAAGATACTGTGATGAATGCCATCAGTGTATGAAGATACTTCCTATGAATGCCATCAAAGTCTATGAAGATACTTTTTATAAATGAAATAAAACTGTATAATGATACTTTTTAAGAATGAAATGAGTGTATGCAGATACTTTTTAATGAATGATATCAAAGTACATATGGAGATACTTTCTATGACTGAAATCAAAGTGTATAAAGATACTTACTGTTTATGTATGTAAACTGCCAGACAGATGATAATGAAGACAAAGACAGCGACTAAACTCCCGAAGATGACCATGAGTAGGAAACTCGCACTCATCTCGATTGGCTCAATTTCGACAACACTGTGTGGCAAATGGATTGCCACCGGAACAGAGGTCTGGGTAGGAGACGGAAATAGTGAGACGGTCTCTCACTAATGGGGTAAGACCGAGTCATTCATAAGGAACGAATTCCTCAAATCCATTCGTAAAAAAGTTACCGAGAATTTTTTTTTTAAACAAGTGGTAACAGAATAGGAAACAGGCGTTTGCTGTTAATGAATGGGGGCGGGAGTGAGAAAAAGAATGCGCATTAACCTAATCTTTAAGCGATTATGCGACGGAATATGACAGCCTTACCTGTCTAGGAGGCTTGCCGGAGTCTCTGGCGACTAGGACGATATTTGCTACGGTCGAATTTAACGAAATTAATCGGCGGACGTTTATTTCTCCCGTGGGACTTATACTGAACATCCTGCGAGGAAAACAAAAGATAATTCCAAGCCAAAATTGACACTCGCAGGCCAAATATCTTCGCTAATCATCCTTGTTATTCCCTTACTAATGGAGTTTACCTCTGATGGTATGAAGGTAGGTAGGTAGCGCCATTCAGCCATTGCATCGTGGACGAGATCCCCTTACCGGATAATGAAATACACATAAAGATATGACTGACAATTATTGGTGAGTCAGAAGGCACCAGGGGTCAGCCCTCTTTAGGAGAGGTTGTATTGTTGTTTTGGGCACCAGCCATCGATCGAAGAAATCTTAGTGACGGGGTGGTGGGACAGGGCAGAGAGTTGTGCGCCATCCGGGCATTTAGTATTTTAATCTCCATTTTCATTGGGTTGTTGATGCTCATGTTGGTTTTCTTTTTTACACATGGGGCTTGGAAAAAAATAACTTACTTGGAATCCGTGCCCATGACGTTGAGTGAAATCTCATCTCCGTCGCCGTCTGCTACAGCCACTCTCCCGATAGTATCCCCCGGCTGTAGGGAGTTCGTGTCCACGTGGAAGGCGTACTGTGGGTATTCGAACCGCGGATCCCAGTCGTTCACGTTCAACACTTTAACCTTTAAGCTCGCGGTGTCGTTCTGGGGATGGGGAAGGGGAGGAGAAATAGAGGCATTAATGCCAAATCGTCGACGAAATGAAGATATTAATGCCCAGTCTTCAAATCGGTGCAGGTATTGAAGCCCAATCTAAGCCCGATTCTAAGCATTGGAAGCATTAATGCCAAATCGTTAAATCAATGTCATGTTTCATGGGTCAAGTTCAAATGACCGCAGTCCATCTGAGATAGGCCACTTCACTGAAACCGAGTGGTTCGAGTGAGGTCCAACCAAATGTACCATAACAAGAAAAATATTAAAGTTATAAATCTGTTTTTTCGATCTATCTCCCTTTTCCTGGAGCCACTGCCTGTTTCCCAGCCCGTTAGTCATAAATACGACATAATAAACAATAATTAGGTTAATCCAAGCAATAGGTCAGTCTATTACCCAGGTGACCTAAGGAAACATTGATTAAGTCTCAAATAGAAGTGGATACTAAATATCCTTTGCATGAAATTCTGGAAAATATCATAGAAATGAAGCGTAATTACATCGATAAACCGTTATCTTTTTATAAGGCTTTTATATAATCATGCTACGTCATGAGGATATTATTATGATCACGAGATAATATCTGAGGCCTTACGGTTGAAAGGTGTATAGGCTGTATTATGGACTTTGACACTTACATATTCGCCTTCGGTGACAAACACCTTGAGGCTATATTCCTTTCGTGTTTCGTAGTCAAGTTCGCGTTCCAGAAAGATCCCACCGTGGGCGGAAATGCTGAAAATCCCGATTCCATCTCGCTCCAAGAAGAAACGGATTGGCTGCCAAAAACAACGATAATTAGACAAATCAAAATTCAATTGTTTTTTTTTTGGCAACGGAAGGAAATATCAAAGTTAAACAACTCAAATAATTATTATAGAGTAATATAGTAAAATATTTAATTGGCGCATCAATCCAATTAGTATTATTTAAGTTCTAAATTGCACACTACCCCTGGGTCATTATCATAGTAGTAATAGTGGTTAGCTATGGCAGCAGGGGCCAATCCTCTTTGTGAAGAGGTACCAGGAAGCATTTTGTTTTGACCCCAAACGACGTTCAGGTGGATCCTTTGTCGTCCCGGGGCGGAGGGACCAGTTCCGCGTCAGAGGTATGTGGATATAGATACGCATTGGCAGGATTCCTTGGAACAGAGAGAGTGTGTGTGTGTTGTGCTGCAAGATGGGAGAATAAAAAAGCAGTGTTGTAATTGGCTATGTGTGTGATGAGAGGTGTAAGATCTACCCGCCCCAGTACAGGGCTGAACAGATCTCAACGGGGATCGAACCCACTACCACGACGTTAGCGGGACAACGCCGTATCCACTCGGCTAGCAAGGGCTTCCTGGGTTATCGTAAATACCATCTTCCAAATTCATTTACACTCCCTTCGTTCATTCCAAGTTTCTGTTCTGGCAAAACAGTCGCTCATCCTACTATTTTTGTTAGTATGAGGCAAACTTTTTTTTTCATTTAATAGTAAGATGAATAGAGATTAGAAGAGGGATGTTAAGATTTATGAGAACTACGGACAACTTTTGACGCCCATTAACCCGGGCACAAACTTCTAAGATTTAAGATAATTAATAAATGGCGAGGTGAGAACACGATTGAATATTATAGCGTACGAGAAGTGCAGGCGAGCGACTGAAAAAGCTTCGTTTGAACGAGTCTTTTTTGAGACTCAGGATGGCTGAGTGGATTCTCCGCTGGCTAACAGTGGTCCAGCGACGCGGGAAGCTGTTGGCAACTCGCCTACGCTATTATTTTTACTTTGCCCCTTTTTCTATTCTCTTCTATCTACAATGGTGCCCAGACCCGAAGGACGGAGGGGAGGAGCTTTAGCCCTTGGATAACATTTCCAAACGGGCTCTCTTCATTACTTCAAAATACGCTCCACTTCTAGGAGGGGGATTGTATAGCGTACGAGAAGTGCAGGCGAGCGGCTTAAAAGCTTCGTTTGAATGAGTCTTGTTTTTTGAGACTCAGGATGGCTGAGTGGATTCTCCGCTGGCTAACAGTGGTCCAGCGACGCGGGAAGCTGTTCGCAACTCGCCTACGCTATTATTTTTACTTTGCCCCTTTTCCTACTCCCTTCTATCTACAATATCTAAAATAAATTGTTGTTTTAAAAGCTAACAAGGGCATTTAATTTTCTCTTACTATATTAAATTTAGATGATACAATACGCATGAAATATCTAATAATCATTTAAATATAGTCCCGTAATACAACGCACATCATCACTGGCGACATTAAATCGTAATAGAAGACATGCGTTAGAACATCGCTCAATTAGAATTTCAAATGTCCCTTTGGAAAAGCTACAAATTAGTCACAGGTCCTGGATGACCCCTTAGGATATACTAAGATAATAAGATTTACCTAACTGAAGACCGCATTATACATCACCTAGTGTCAAAGCTATAATCACCCATCGCATAACTGTGTTCCCTTAGATCTGTTCATAGTATAGGCGGGATCTAGTCGACTCTGACATCGTGAGTCTCACCCCCAAAGACTCCGTTAAGCAGTGTTTATAAGCCGCCCGCTTGCAATCTCGTCACGCTACGCAGCTCCCTTTCTCAGAGTGGAGAGCATATTGAATAAAGCAAAGCCTAACGCCACTTGAAAACGTTATTCAAGGCGTAACGCTCCACCCGATCCCGAGTCGGCACCATTGTAGATACAGAGGTATAGGTAAACGATGGAAAAGAACGAAACAACAGAGCATGAGGCAGGTTGCGGACATACCCCCGCGTCGCTGGGACCAGCGTACGCGCGACTAGGTCGACTCGGCCATCGTGAATCCCCACAAAATACTCAGTCAAGCAGAGATTATAAGACGCCCGCTTGAAATCTCGCCACGCTACAGATCTAAAAATTCTTTACGATAAAGAGATCAGTTGATTTCCATTCGTCTCGTTGCTTCTTGTGATTATTTTTTTTTTAGGCGTTTGTATTTTACATGTTAATAAGTTTAGGCTAAGGTTAAGTTGGGTTGGGTTTATTTAATTATAATTGAACCATAAGGACCTAACCTAGCATAAACTAATATGCAAACACTTAAAAACTACAATAGGCGAAGTGACATGAAAATCTATCCTAGGGAAAGAATTTCAGCTGGATTTCCACTTATGTAGAAATTATTTGTCTTTGATCAACTGGAGATATTCCACATCAGGGGTACTTAGGGTGGAGAATCTTCAGTTATCTCATACTTGCGGGAAGGAAGGGTATCTTCATTAGATGAACATGGCGTTTTACATCTTAATTAGATGAATTTCGGGTGAAATACTCGTACATTCAGTTGATTAATTTCAGTTTTTTTATTACTGATTTACTTCATCTGGTACCTAGGAAAGGACCGACAGTTTAACGTGGGGTCCGATTCTCGAGTTGCTACCAGATATACCAATCTCTGCAAAGTTGGATAGTGAATCCCATCTAGTAATTAACCACACCCGACATGCTTTAACTTCGCTAGACGTAGAAAAGCTGTGTTTCCACCTTAACATTATCCTAGGTGGTTTCTTAACTTACTCCTTGAGGTTTCTTATTGATCAGAGTCTTTGTGATAAGAGTTCCTTTCGGGAGGTTTTCGTTGACGGTTTTCTCATAAATCCGCTGCAGGAACTGCAGTTGCGTGGACGTAGTTCCTCGGCGTGAGATGGTCAGAATGACCGTCGCAGTACGGTCCGAGTTGTCAACCTGGGTCGCCTGGAAAGCAGAGAGGTAAATATGAGTGAGGTGGGTGGAATACCAAACCTTGTGGTAGTTTTAGAGTAGTTCTTATACACTATTCCCACTCATATGATATAGTGAAGGTGAAGATTGGATCCCCCACGACATTCTAAACGAAGCATTTTGAGCGAAGCCAAGCCCTTGTGAGTACAAGGACTTGCACTCAAGATAGAAACCATTTGGGTTTAGTAGGGGTAAGAAGGAAATCTAAATAGCCTTTAAATTAAAGATAACATATTTCAACCCACCAGTGGGTTCACCACTTTCTTCTGACCACAACATGTAATTGGTCAAAATAGACTCAGTCTATCGCTAAATTCAAAGGGGTCTAACTCCAGCGGGAAACATCTCGAAAGGGTCTGCAGGACTATGGTATCATAAGATCCAGCCTCGGTCATTTGGAATACTGTTAAAATGATAGGAACCAGGATCTAACTTTAGTTACTTCCCATGACCTCAAAGGAACCACATGGAACAGAATTCCTTCCCTCATCAATAGAGACGCGACTTATTATTAAATTAAATATATCTAGTTCTGGTTAATGAATTAATTCAACTGTGATTTCAACCTAAACTTGAAACAGACAAGAATATATATCCTATTGATAAGAATTTGTCACTAGGCGATAACGTACGATCACAGATAAAGCGACTGGTTGAAGAAAAGCGTTTTCTGGAATGTCTTCAGTGATAAAAATTTCTCCTGTGTTCGGTTCGATACTTAAATACGAAGCTTCCGGAACGTCTGGAAGAGAAAGAAAAGGAAAGGGAAATAAAAAAACAAACAAACACCTAAATTCAACAGAATTCACACGTCAAACATTAGTGGTATCTCGGTTGGCAACATAGCCTTTCTGCATGTTTATCCAAGAATCCTATGTGGTCGCCAGCATGAGAAAATTCCCCCACGGTGAGCTGGCCTAAACTCATATCTGAGGCTACTGTGGTTAGTTTATAGCAGACCGAGCTGAAATCATTAACTTAGGTGCCAGTGGTTCCCACGAGAAATTCCCTGGTGTTATCTTAACTCATCGCCTCATTTATAGTTACCAGGAAGAGACGTTTCTGATTTGTACTTTGTGGTACTAGAGTGTTATCTTTATACTGAGATACAGAGTAATAATTGTAGTTCAAAAGAGCAAAATCCACTTTCCAATGGATCACAAAAAGTCCAGAGGTTGAAGAATGAGAGACCTTAGATGCAATCTCGGATTCATCTTCTATTACTTTATTGGGTATGGATTAAACTCAAAATTAGCCACGTAACAACTATAACAAGCTTTGATAAAGGGAGGATTGGTGGATAAACTTTCACAACATAACCATAATAAGTGTCAATATTACTGTGGTCCCATTCTAATCAAATTCACCCTAATGGTGGAAACTTAGTTATGTCACAAAATAAATACCAAACTGATACGTGGTGACTTATTTTATTTGGTCAAAGAGAAACCCAACGAAGAATTGCCACAGCGATTTCTTTTAAGAGGATCATTAATTAATGTTGTAATCAAGAAAATTGAAAGGAAGGTATAAAATTCATCAAAGGTTTTTTAAGATGGAAAATGGCAGGTCAGAAGAGATAGATATTAGCAAACTGCGAACCAATAAACTCCGCGTCGCCAGGATAAACTGACGAGCACCTTATTCCACTCGGTCATCCAACAGCTTAGAAAGCTGCGCCCAAATCGAGCTGACAATCGGGTGATTTCACCGTCATTACGCTACAATTAAATAACCTCATAGGCAGAGAGGTTGCTACGGGTTGGAATGGCCGCCAAATCTAAACCTGCCGCTGTCAGGATTGGTAAATAACCCCCCACCCCGGGTTATGGGGGTCTTTTTCAAGTAAGATTTGAAAAAAAACGGGGTTTTTTTCAAAATTACACTTTTTTTCAAGAAATAAATGCTACTTATCATTATTTTATTCAAAATTCATATATATGTTTATAATTTCAACAAATATGTATCAAATTAAGATTATTTCTCTGATACTGATTCATAATTCATCTCTCCTTCTACAGGTTATGGCCATCATGGGTACCCACAATTCTCGATCAGTGATCTGTTACTGCGATCTGTTCTTACCTTAATATAATTATTAAACTAATTAATTTTTAAAATTATAAAAATAGAGCTAGCTATTTTTTCTATGTTATTCTAATGTTTGTTTTTTTAAAAAACCCGAGATTTAAAAAAAACAACAGAATAAAACCCGGGTTTTATTGAGCTTTTTTACAATTTTGTTTTATTTGCCAACCCTGGCCGCTGTTCAAGAACAAAAGCGAGCTTCTTTAGGGTGCTAGAAGAAGCTGAAATTACCGTTTCCGAGTGCGTAGAAGATCTTGGCCCTAATTCCTTTGTCCTGGTCGTGTGCAGAGATGGGTTCAGGCTGGACTTCAAAGGCGTTGCCCTGTCAAGTAATTACAGCCTTCAGCACTGACATTAACAAAGGGTACAATGCCTTCAGTTAAAAATATAACGAGAACCATCAGGGCATTTAGGCCACATAGTTGTTTGAGAGAAGTTTGAAAAGAAATTGAAGTTACTGTAAAAGAAAATATGAGTAAAGTACCATAATAGTAAACTATACAGGGTGATAGGGAGCAAGAGAGCTCGATGGAATACACTTAAGAATCTCAAAAAAATACCTATTTTTCTTTTCAGTGAGGGATGGATAGTGAGTTATGCCTCAAAACTTACTGAGAAGAGCAAAACCAGAGAGGCATTGCCAGTCTATTCCAAAATTTAGTTAAGAATATATTTTAGAAATTATTTCAGAATTTATTCAAGAATTTATTTCTGAAACTCATTCAGAAATTTTAAAAATGATTCTAGAATTTATTCCATAATTTACTTTAAGTTATTTCAAAATTTATTTTAAATTATTTCAGAATTTATTCCTAAATTTGTTCAAATTTTAAATTTATCAAAGTATTTATTTCTGGTTTAGATTCAAATAATTCTTCACAAACAAACTGGCGAAACGCAATGCCCTCGTTGGCTTTCCCTTTTGAAAATCGAGGGGAAAAACCCCTCGTCAATAGTACACGAAGGCCAAACCACCCATGGTACTATATACAATATCCATAATATACTTCTACATACCTCAAACTCCATGCGTTCCCTACATCCCGAAATCAGATCTCCATCACTAAGAAAAAAATGCACACACGCAAACACACATACATTATACAGCAAACAATCCAATATCTGGGTACTAACCATCACTTTAACGTTATTCCATCAGATATCGACCGATAAGAACATGCCACACACATATAATGTACGGGTCACTCTGACAAGGCTACGGTGCGATCAACACCCAAATGTAAACACAAACACCGCACCGGCCGGACCATCACAGTCATGTATACCCGTTGTCACCATGAAGCAGACAAGGCTCAATACATATTCACAACCTGGGGGACATTCGCACAATAAAGCCCCGGAAGAATCATCCCTCCTACGTCACACACGAGTCGTTTTGGCAAGGCTCCGGTGCGGTCACGATCAAAAAATAAACACGAACAAACTATCCATTGAATTGACCGATACGGACTCCTGCTACCACTACAGCCAGGAACGATACCCAGTTTTACACATATTCACACATCCCAGATAAAACCAACACATCCATTGATTAGTGGATCTCTGTGAGAACCCTGTCCTGTCGAAGGAGTTCGTCGAAGCCGATGGCCTGGGGGCAGACTGTAACCAGGGACAACTTAAGTGAGGTTCTCCTTGTCTTCTTGTCCGTTCGGTCCTGTTTTCCCTCGATCCTATTTTATGATGCTGAATTTACTTCTTTTGGCAGCCACTTACCATCGTGAGGTCATTGGGCAGGAAGGTCATGTATCGCTGCTTGCCGAAGACGGGATTCTGGTCGTCACTATCCGAGACCTGCACCGTGACAAAGGTTTCTGTCCTTTTCGGAGGACTACCCCGGTCCTGTTGGGAAAAGGGTCAAGTTAGTGGAGTTCCAAGGGGACAACAATTACTCTAGGCAAAAATTCGGTGTTAATGTTCTTCTAAGTTCCTGCATTGTTATTCCTCGTAATCGTCTGCGCTGCAGGGATGATCGAGTTTTCTTGATATTTGCTCTTAGAATGTGGAATGATCTGCCTCCTGTGATACGCTCATCACCACCACCTTGTTGGTTTCAACCGTACCTTTAAGGCGCTTTGTGAATGTTACTGTGGATTTGATCCTCTGTTAGTGCAGGATTGGGTACACAAAGATTTACTAGTATCCTTCACAGAGCGACTAGTTACCAACTAAGGAAACCCTTAAAAGGTGGGAGTTTTTAAGGCATGCTTGAATGTACCAAGGTAGAGCGATGAGCGAATAACAGCAGGCCGATGATTCCTCCATTTTGGAATCAAGAATCAAGGAAGCAAGATCAGCACAAACGACTATGAGGAACAAAAATTACGGTGGAAGATCAAGAAAGGGGCGAAAACAACATAAGAGTTAAGGACACAGCTACAAAATAGGAATAAGTTCCTAACAATGTTTTTAGTTCTAATCACAAAAAATAAGAATTAGTTCCAGATACACAAATAAAATTAGTTTCAGTCTTATAAACAAAATGAGAGTTATTTTCTGACACACAAAATACTAATTCTAGCTTCCATCATTAAAAATTAGCTAGAGTGTGAGAGGATGCCCCTCGAAGGACCAGCTTGAGAGGAAGCCCCTCGGAATACCCCTTTCAGCCCTTTCGCTTCAAACCACGTGCTCCTCGGCGTGGGAAGTTTAGAATCATCGAGAAGGAAGCAGTCTTGCGCGGAGTCGCCTGACCCGGCTGTATTTGCTTAAGCGGGACATACATCGCTCTTCCTTCCCTGCGATAACGACGAATTCTCGCCCCATGCCTCACAGGCATTTTTTTCCCCCCGCGAACGCGGCCGTACAAGCTCAACCCCATGTCCTGAGGCAAACTTCACTGTCCGATCCAACTCGTTATCTCGAAATAAGTTTGCAGAGACTGACGTCGACAATTCTCTGGGGACGGCCATGCCCTGGGGTTATCTAACGCACCAGCCACCTAGTTATTTAACCCTGCGTCAGCAGGGTTAAATAACTCTCCGTTCAGACCGTTTGTCTGTTTCCCACGAAGTCTCGTAACCCTTGTTCGAGTCGTACCTCGTCGTTAAGATCTCACGAGCAGATCGGCCTTCGGGAAGCTTTGGCCCCTGTTCAGAGGAAAGCTTATCGAGTCACCTTCTTCCCGGATAACTGTGCGGCCTCTCCTCATCTCACACCCACCTTCAAGACTCCCGTTCCCAGTGTCTGAGACTCCCTACAGTGCCGCAGAAGCGTCTCGTGTTTGAGATTCCATCTCTCTGGAGCAGAGAAAATCTCGTTCTTCAACAAGAAGTACTCAGATCCCCACCTACGAGTCTTTCTCGTCAGAACCCTCAGAAGTATCTCCTCGAAGACCTGCGCCGTTGGTTTTCCCACTCCGAACAACTCTAAGCTTCAAGGTAAAGCGATTTTGCTTTGCAATCCCCTGATTACAGCTCCGTCAAACGTCACTTGCATCTCCTTTTGAATTGACTTCCCGCTCAAATTAAATAATATCCATTATTTGAATTAACAATAATTTGGCACTCCCCGCTTAGCTCTGTCATATTGTAAACTGTCACGATCCTTATAAAGCATAATTTGTTCCCATTTTGTATATATATATATATATATATATATATATATATATATATATATATATATATATATATATATATATATATATATATATATATCCCCATTTATTATTTATATTAAAATTATATTTTGGAGTCTTGATCTTTATGTATCCTTGAACTGCAACTTGGCAAGCCATTAGATAAATCCCTGCCAATAGTAAACGCACTCAAAATCAAGGAGGCGGCCTTCCACTCGTTCAATTGCTCCAAAGCCTATCGCAGACGGGGTCGGGTCGGCTATCTGCCCGTGCATGTGTACCACCCTTACACCGAAAGGGTCTAAACAGGCATACCTCGACATAGAGAGACAAAAATAAGAATTAGTCTCAGGTGCAAAAACAAAATATTAATAACAGTTCTGGCCACAAAATAAGAATTAGTTCTAACCCCAACACAAAATATGAATTCGTTCCGGGCAACAAATACTAATTCGCTCGAGACACAGATGAAGAATCAGTCCCGGCCGCTAAATTTCCTTACCTCTGCGATGATAGTTATATTAAAGAGCGAATCGGCTTCGTAGTCAAGTGGCTCTCGAAGCTGAAGACTTCCACTTAGAGGCGATTCGAAGGAAAATTTACTCTGTAAAATAAAAGGATACTCCTTGTTATTAGCTTTACCACAAGGTGTGATTGGCGTGCATCAATGCCGATACCGGTATGATACACGGAGGTGCGACAACCCTCCGTTGTATATTGCGTAATCAGGAACTGTTTTCAGGTACGCGGTTTCGGGGGCCAGGGGCCTTTATCCGTGCTTAGTTACCTTTTACGAAACGCGATGGGTGACAGTATGGGTATTTGCCTTGTCATACAGACGAGAATACGAGGCTGTGCAAAAGAGTTATCTACCGATAAAATAAAATCAGTCAAACAGACCGTTTGGTTGCCCCTTGTAGTGGCATATGAACTTCCACATATTCTACCTACAAACAACGTAAAGAATATTTCAGTAAATTTAGATAAATATTAGCTATCTGAAGTATCATCAGTCTCCTAAGCTTTCAAATAAACAAACAGGGACGCTGTAGAACATTTTTCATTCTATTTTAATTCATTGATCTGTATTCTAATATAATAAAAAGTGTGAGCGATTAATTTCCGAAATATTTTTATATATTTTTTGTTATTCAGCCTTTTAAATATTAGTCAAGGTGGTATGGGCACCACCAGATAGCCCAAAGTTTTATGCAGGTATATAGGAGCGACATTCATTAAATCAAGACAAGTCAAAGATACATTAAGCATACAACGATAGGTTCGTATAAGCAGGTATATTCATGAAACTCTCTTCAATGTAAACCTGAACTAATTTGTAAGATAGTTACTACTTCGAAGACGAAATTTAGCGAGGGTTAAAATGGTGGGTGGCTTTGACGAGATAGGTTGTAAAGGGGTAGAAAGTAAGTTTTTATACTGGCACTGATTCACACCGATCCATCCTTGTGCAAGAGTGATTACAATTGAAGTTGAAACCAGGATGCATCCAGGAGAATAAATATATCTTATAAATATTAAAAACTGAGAAGACGTTTTGAAAACTTAAAAGCCTATGAAAGAGCACAGGGCTCTCAATCTTCAAGAAGGAAATTTATGTTTGCCACCTTTACTCACCGAATGGTGGCCTGGAGCGACGGAGTAACGAATTTCTGAAAAAGGTCCGATTTGATCATCGTCAGATGCCGTGATATCTCCTTTGATGATGGTATTTGTCACCGTTGCCTGAAAATGACAATTCCGATAAACTTAGTACGTTTTCTTTTATTATATGCATAATTTAACATCTTTAAAAAACGTGCTTTTTATTCCTATACTATTTTTTCTAAGGCAATGAACATTCTCTCCCTTCATCTCCCTTGGATTGAATAGATGTCACAAACCTACGCATCACTGTAACAATAAAATGACAACAAATCAAGAAGGAAAATGCAGTTTTAAATGGCGAATTCTAGCAATTGTTTGCCCCCACCGAACGCCAGCCGAATTAAGTCATAGATTGTATTTATCTATACCCACGTAAACCATTCACTGATAGAATTGGTTGCAAATAAATTTTCACCTGCCGAACCATGTTAAGTGAATCAAGCTTACCACACCATTCAAACCTGACTATCTTTTAAATTACGCTCCAAGAAACCCTTCTCTGTGAAGAATAAATGGCTCATGATATTAGTTTGGAACCCCCCCCCCCACAAATATCGAAGCTCAAAGATCCATGGGTGAAAATATCCAGCTATCTTCTGACCAATTTCAATGGAAACAAACATGATATACTCGTAAACATTAAAATTAAATAAAATTGGAATTATTTAAGTAAAATTGGGTTCACTATTCTTCGAATTCCACTTTAAAGCGGCCATCACTGAGATACGAATTAAATGATGTGAATCGGTAATGGACCATTAAAAAATCATTGGTTTCCATTTCCATAGCCAATTCAAATCGTTACTCATTCCTTGCAGTGCATTTGTTTAATTGTGTCAATTGCTCTTGATTACTTATAAATACTTTGTTCCTTGCAGCGGACACATTTTATTACCTGCAACCTTAGACTTTGGTTTGCATAAATCACTTATTCATCTATCGTCACAGGCATTTCTACATAGTTATAATTGGATCATTCCAAGAATAGGAATCCCAACACCTCCAGCGGGTCGCTATTCTTGACATGGTAAAATTGGGTTCGCTATCCTTCATATGAAAAGTCCTCAAAGATGTCCTCGAAACGCTAGGTTTAGCTAAGGTTAGCCCATGTTAACCTACCCTAACATAACCAAAATACCATGGAGGTCAAAGATCCATTGGTAAAAATATCCAGCTATCTTTTGACCAATTTCAAAGGAAACAAACATGATATAAACATAAAAATGAAATAAAATTGGAATTATTTAAGTCTCACCTCACTGACGTTCACATAATAAGGAGAATTGATGAAAACGGGAGCATTGTCATTAGCATCGGTAACTCTTATATTTATAGGAATTTTTATGTCCTGTGGAAAAAAAAGTTTAATTATTTCATGTTATTATTCTAGAATGTTTAGCTATACATTTTGATATCCCATAAAGAGTGCTGAAATGCCTATTTACCTGAAAATACTATGACTCTATACCATTTGTATATTATAGCCTTGGAATAAAAGGAAGTTTCAAGTCTCTTTTATTTCCTAGAGTAATTAAAAAAAAAATATTCCTATTTTTACATACTTCCTCTTGTATTGTAATAAGAAGACCATCATAATAGTGCCAACAGATTCTCGTGGAAGGCAATAAATGCGATTGAACCTCGTCCGTGAAATGGCTAGAGATAGTAGATGTGAAAACCCGTCCTCGAGGATAATAATTCCATGAGTGGTGGGGAAGGATATCGGAATATGGAAACTCAGGTTACCCGTTATGGGTGACTTGGGAGAAGGTACCCATTCGGTGTATTGGGTAAGTAACTTATTTAAATGCGTTTAACATTTTCCATTCTAATTTAGCTTTATTTCGTTTTTAAGGGTAACAAATTTAATTTATTATTTACTTTACCATAATCGCTTTTTTTTGTACATTATGGTACTTGTTCTTGTAGCATTTTTTTTTGTGCTCTGACCAATTCTGTTCTTCTTTTTCGGCCTTCGGAAGGCGAAATGCGGCAAAACAGTTTGGTTCCGATTCCGTCGAAATCGGAGGAAATCTCGATTTTGCCGCATTTCTTCTATGACCACCAAAAATAAAGAACAGATTTGGATAAATAACCGAAAATAGTTCACAAAAAATAACCTAACCTAACATAACATAACCTACCCTAACCTAGGGTAGGATCAATTTTCAAATTATCAGTTTGTGAAACTATAAAAACTTTTGGTATCATCCCCCACTACTCCCTTTTTGGTTGGTGGGCTTTACCCCTCCACTTTTTTTATCAACTTGTAGTATAAGCAACTCGAAAGCGCGCAATCCATGGGTATAAATGTATGCTTAGTATTGTTATTTTTCGTTGTGACCTGTATCAAATACTATAATATATAATAACCTTGGTATATTTCGAAGATGCACTTTTTGACCACCAATGGAGTCCTGTTTAGCGACCCAATGGGCACACACTTCGCAACTAAAACTCTTCCAATCCACAAATACTTTCGAAGAAATTCTTAAAATTTACACCATATTTCCCCTGTCCCCCTAAATTTCGAAGGTACGGTTAGGGTCACTGCGAACCTCTTTTACGAGGTCTTCGAAATGCATTTCGCACCCACCACAAATCATAACGCAAAGCTGTCCATTCCAAAACATAAAAAAAAAAGGGGAAAAAGGTAACGAAGTAAGCTCGGTCGAAAATATGGAGACAATGTGACGTCACTATATATTTTTTTCCAAAATACTTTTCCAATGTGATGTCACCACAATTACGCAAGAGAAAAAAATATTGAAATTCAAACTGTTATTATATTAATACTAAAAACGACCATTCAATTAATGCTATATAAATGGATTCACAAAAATGTGCTTGACATAATATTAGTGAGTAAATATGTTTTTAGTGATTATGGTTTTCGAAATATTAACCTTGTTTTGTTTTTTTTGTTTACTTTCGCGAAATTTGGAATTATACAACAGGGCAACACGAACCATTTTAATAAAATATTCCCAAACTAACCCCATTTAAATAACATTATAATCGAAATCTTTCTACCGTGGTGAAATTAACATTTACCTCAATGTGATGCTAATCGATATATCTATCGATTAACAAGGCGCCTTCGATTAGTGGTGGCTGAAACTAGAATAATAACCCCTCCCCATTCTAAGGCACTATTCGACTCGCTGCGAATCTCTTTTATAAGGTTTGAAAAATATATTTCACACCAAACCCAAGTCATCTGGCAACGCTGTCAAATCCAAAAGAGAGAAGTGGAAGAAAGAGTAACAGAAATATCGGGGTTGAAAATATGTCCCCATTATGACGCCACTATAGTAATTTTTACCTAAAATACTTCTCCCATCTGACGTCATTATAACTAAAGGAGAGAATATGAAAATAATTATTCAAACTGTAATTATATTAATACCAGGCAATGGTTTTGCCACTGCCCCCTAAGGGGGAAAGCTTGCGCTTCGCTACTAAGATTAAAATCTAAAAAAAAGCAGCCATGGTTAAATTTTTATAAATTTTCTGAACTTCGCCAATTATAAAAAAAAAATAAAAAAGAACTCTAAACTATTTCCCCCCTTTCAAAAAATCACGTTGAACTTCACCAATTGTAATTCATTTTATTTTAAAACATTATAAAACATTGGTTTTGCATATTTATTTTTTCTGAACTAAACTATTTTGTTTTTTCAAACTCTAAAGAAATTCTTAGCAATTACTTTGATAAAAATTTGAAATATACATAAGTCATAACCAAACTAAGATGAAATTATTATTCAAATACTCAAAAAAATCCCGTTCTTAAATTATAGTTAGTGATGATGATGATGATTAATAAGAGTAATTTAATTCGTCTTTTTGTTTTTTTTAAAGTGATTACGGTTTTCGAAATATAACCAGAATTTATATTTTTAGATATTTTGTGATCCACACGAATTTCTAATATTCACTTTGCTTTTCAACCTGTCTGTCCTCAATTGAAACACAATGGTCGAATCACATAAGCATTATCCACGCCCAGACCCTTTTGAATATTTTCCCCCTAAGTTTTCGCTAATGAACCTCTAAACAAATCCCCAAAAGAAAATTGCAAGAAAGAGTAACGAATAATATCAAAATATCCCAATATTTTTTTACTAACGTTATAACTCTTTAGTTTTGTTACTAAATTCTCTGGTAATCATCAAGTATTGCTCCGGATGAGGAATTTACTTTCTTCACCGGATTACAGGCAAAACCCAATAAAAACAATAATAAATCATCTTAATGACAGATTATATTAAACGTCATGATTTACCCTTATTTAATAATCCTGTGTTACATTCTTTTTCGCAGAGCTAAATTCTATCAATTTTCACGTCGCAAACAGATATTCATTTTTCTTTAGGGTAATTATCGTTAAAACCCCAAATACAGTCAATTACTTTTAAAAACATCGTTAGAACGTTATTTATCAAAATGAATGCCTATGATCCCTATGGGTTGAGCACATTAAGCAAAAATAATAAACAAAATGAGCTAAAAGCCCGAAAAGGTTGCTCAGAGGAACTCATCAATTTAGGCTATGCCCTAATTAGTTTACGCATTAAACTAATATAGGAACTTATAATATTTAAAAGTTATAGCTTTTTTAGGGATGCATAATCCCGTGACAACAGTGTGTAAGGGTTTAATGGGTGACATTAAACTCACGATTTAGAGAAAATCCGGATCTTTTGGGGTTGGGGCACGTTCTCCGAGTCTTTTTGTAAATGTCACCACTAAAGCAGTTTCTTGCCCTGATTCCAAATAAGTATTTCTTTTGGGGGGAAAAAATTATTGGTCGCGGTGGTCGCGACTCTATAAGTTACTCGTACTATGTCGGTCGGTTGGTAACCATTTTACTTTTCAATTAATTTCTTGGCAATAACATCGTAACTATTCAGCCGATTCTAACGAAATTTGAAACCCTTATGTCGTTTTACATTCTCTTCCGAATGATATAATTGCCAATGTCCTCCCAAGGCTAGTCCGAGAATTATTGAAAGGTCGTAAGGTCATTAGTCAGAATAATTAAGATCACGCGACTTAGGTCTGTTGACCTTGTTAGTTTACAAAGAAATTGAAGAAGGTGAACCAAACCCAAAAGATCCGAAATTCCTTCGAGAATAAAGTTTTAAGTTGATTGAAATCTTCGGTTCAAGAAAGTTGGATTCCTTGAATTGGCGACGTCCATTTCTGTATTGCGTTGTTCGTAAGGAGGAGAAAATACGAAAATAGGGACCTATCTAAGAAGACTTGGCGCTCAATTAAGAAGTTCAAGCATTAAACTAATGGATTGACTTGTAATCTTCGAAAAGTTATTTTTTAAATCAATGTTATAAATATTATTTGCATTATAATAAGATATCGTAACTTAACTTTAAAACTAGTAATTTATCTCCCCAAAATACATATTTGAAATCGGCGTAAGAATCTGCTTTAATGGTCAAATTTACGAAGATCACAGAACATACACCAAACCAAACTCAACCTTACAATTACTAATTTCTCCCCAAAATAAATATATACTTCCAATCAGCGTAAGAAACTACATTAGTGGTGAAATTTACAAAAAGATCTTACTTAGAATGTGCACCAAACCCCTAAAATCCGAAAATCTTTTTGGTTCTTTCAGTATTTGCATTGGCATTTTCCATTGTTTCTATCGTTTTTTTTAGGTTATGATTTACATACCGAGCATCGTCATAGTTTTGTCTTGCTTACTTTCTCAAAACTTGAAAATCTACAACAGAGAACCACGAACCATTTCATTAAAAAATACATAAACCACTAATCGTCCTTAACTTACCCCCTAACCTTCAAAACTACCCAGCATTTAGTTAACCCATTAAAATATATAAATTTTGACGTCTTATACAAAGTGCCATTAATATTTGGATTTATTATTGCTTTTGGGGGTTTTCCAGTGAACATGGAGTAAATTTGTTACCCGGAATATTACCAATTCTTTAACTTACCAAATGTAAGTACGCGAGGATGTACAATGGGCCTAAACGACGCTCCTTTAGTGTACGGTTTACAAACACAATCACTTTTTAGAGCAGAGGCATTCAACCGGGGTGTCGTAGCACAAGGGCCGCGGGCGCGCCAAGAAATCATTTTTAAAATGCCTAAATTACCCCAAAATGTGTATTTCAAACATTTCTAAAAAAAAAAACAATCTAACGACACTTGAAAGTATTTTGAAACTCTGCATTGTGCAACATAAAAACAACGAGGAGAGAAAGATCGAAGACAGTGAATGAAGAAAGGAGAGTTGCCTTGTCAACCATACATTATGTGATACTCATAAGCTCAAATTTCCCATTAAACTTTTAAAGGAAAATTCATTTATTTTCTAATTTTATGTCTGATTTTGATTAAATTAGGTTAAATATGAATCGTGGTTAATTTTGAAGTGTATTCCCTCATTTTCCCCACCAAATCAAATTAGTTTCACTGGCCAATGAGACGATCGTTTTATCCTCCTTCTTAATGATAAGTGTTAGATTAACTTTCTTCCACACCGTTGGTACAACGCCACTTTCTAACGATTTCTAAATATGCAAGCTAGAGGCTCACTCAACAGATCTTTACATTTCTTCAAAATCATAGGAAAAGTCTCATCAGGGCTCGGTTCTTTACTAAATTTGATTCTATCTATTTCTTTTAACCATCTTCTTTACAATTAAAATATCCTCTAATTTCTCCTCATCATTACCACTGGAGATCAAGGTCCCTTCAGGTACAAGTATAAATACTGAAGGAAAATGCTTATTTAACATCCTAGTCATTGCATCACTAACACTCATCAACTCTATCTGTAGTTTTAAGTGGGCCTATTTTATTTCTAGGCTTAGTTCTGTATAATTGAAAGATACCTTTAGGATCTTCCTTTGCCACTTTAAGTTCATAATTTCTCTTTGCTACCCTAACTTTTTAATAGCTCATTATATCTCGCCCTTAATTTACCACATGTTTAATTACATTATATGAATGACTCAATAGGGTGCTTTATACATTTTCACTGCGTTTTCGCCACTTTCTTTACAGACTTCTCCTTACTAATTTTCTGCGGGAGATACCCTCGTTGGTTTTCTCCTTTTAAATTAATAAAAATGTGGGGGAACTTTTTGTGTTAGTTAGTCGTAACCTCAACTTCTCGACGACCTTTCCACGCAAATTTTCACTTGGTTAATCGTTTTTCATCAATCTTCATGGTTCTACTTCGTTAGTCTCTTTAATCTTTTTAATCGTTTAGTCTCCCTCAATGGAACACAGAAGAAACACCGACCCCGTTATAATTTTGTTTGCATTTACAGGTCACCAACTAGCCAAGTCGAAAAAAACCTTTCTTCCCAGTGACGAAGTTGGCCACACTCGGTAAGGTTAGTTATGGGATGTGGACCAGGTTTGAGTCTGACGTCTGGATCTCAAATTGGCCTTGGAATTTTAGTGAGGGTCGTTATTCAAGATATGGTAAAATTGGGTTGACTATTCTTCGAATTCCACGTTAAAGCGGTCATCACTGAGATACGAATTAAACGGTGTGAATCGGTAATGGACCTTTAAAAAATAATTGGTTTCCATTTCCATAGCCAATTCCAAACGTTACTCATTTCATTGCAATGCATTTGTTTAATTGTGATCAACTGCTCTTGATTACTTATAAATACTTTGTTCCTTGCAGCGGACACATTTTATTACTTGCAACCTTAGACTTTGGTTTGCATAAATCACTTATTCATCTATCGTCACAGTCATTTATACATAGTTATAATTGGATCATTCCAAGAATAGGAACCCCAACACCTCCAGCGGGTCACTATTCTTGACATGGTAAAATTGGGTTCGCTATCCTTCATATGGAAAGTCCTCAAAGATGTCCTCGAAACGCTAGGTTTAGCTAAGGTTAGCCCATGTTAACCTACCCTAACATAACCAAAATACCATGGAGGTCGGGGCTCTAGATGTCAGAGTTAGGTGTTTATCCTAGTAGATACTAGTTATTCTTCATCACTTGGGTAGTTGAACGCAGACACCAAGAAACACTGGCCGATAATCGAAAGAAATGGTGAGAGATGGATCAATTAATTATCCATACTGATGAATGGCGAGGCCACATAAAACTGGCCAATAATCCAAATTACCAGGACAGAACCGTCAACGACTATTTTAACCTCGTGAATCGACACACAACATATTGAGTCGCATTAGGGAAGACATGAGGCAAAAATGAACAACATGCGACGATGCAAAAGCGAATTTCTTTCAGGTTATTTCCAACAGTTCATGTGAATGGAAAGAAATAAAGTAAAGACTAATTAACTTCTGTAATGCAATTGCCACTTAATTTTAATTTTAATAAATTAGTATACCGTTCATCTTCATTAAAGTGAAGATTACTTTTGTTTAATTTTCTCCTTTACATGATAAATTAGGGTTGCTATTCTTAACATGGGAACTTATAGGGTCGTATCCTTGGAATAATCATTATATTTTAGTAAATAAGCCAATAAAGAGCACTACAACGTTTTATCATTAAAGGCAGAAAGAATTACAAGGACAACTGGTACAAGCCCCCACAAATATCGAAGCTCAAAGATCCATGGGTGAAAATATCCAGTTCTCTTCTCACCAATTTCAAGGGAAACAAACATGATATTTACATAAAAATGAAATAAAATTGGAATTATTTAAGTCTCACCTCAATAACGTTCACATAATAAGGAGAATTGATGAAAACGGGAGCATTGTTTTTACACTGGTGGATCGTGTATGAAGTCTAACGAAGAACTCAGGAAATTAATTAAAAGACCCACAAAGCGGACTAACTTTTCAATTTTATCTAACTGAATACAATAATTGGTGTATATATTACTTAAATTACGCACTTTATATTCATACATTTAAAATATTTAATCCATTTTCATGCAGAACTTTAGAGATAAGAGAAGGTACAAAACAAACAACTTCGATGCATTAAAGGCGTAACCCATGCGAAGTCTCTTGATTCATTTCACAATTCGGAATATAAACAAGTTTCAAAGTTAGCCACAATTCAGCTCCTCTCTACTTTTTACTTCCCGATGCGTGGTTAATTAAATGCGTTAAAATGGAAACTCGTTTGCTGTTAATTTTAAAATATCAGTTACAATGGTGTAAGGGCTTGATTATATTTAAGTGCCTAATTATACAATCTCATCAGGGTCAAAGTCTTTAATAGAATTAAGATTTTTAGCCCTTTTACTTTCCAAGAATGTGTGACCCTGCGCTCATTATCAGGGTCAAGCATAATATATATCATAAGCATTGGTGCTTTATAAGACAACCCATATGAGGCCTCTACGTTCTCTTTAGATCCGGTTTTATTGGAGAGGAAAGGAGAAAATTTGTCTTTATGTTCGTTTTATAACGTCATTTAGCAAGAGAAATTATTTAATACGTCTGCTAGAAGCTTCTGGCTTTCTTTTGGATATTTGTACCCCTGGGATGCTTGAAAAAGCGAACCTCTCAATTATGAAGATTAAAAGTTAAAAAGAGATTTGGTAGCATTGTCGCTAATCCATAAAAATTCTCAGTTTGCCAAGTCGATCATTATAGTAGGCCTAAATAATTTCCGGCAAGGGGGAGAATGGCGCTAGCTCTGGGTAGTTGCATCTTCGTCTTTGTCGCTAATGTAAACTAGGCTCCGTTGCTAGGTACCCGGGCTCAGTATTATTTTTGCATTTATATCCCTTAACTTTCTTTAGGAACCTCTTTAAAGCGTTTCTATGTTTTGACTATTGTCTGATATATAAAAATAACCATCTTAGTAATCCAGAAATAGCTAAAAAATAGTGCACATTTGACTTCGACTTACCACGTCGTCCATTTTTCTCTTTTGGCAGATGACGCTAATCACAATGTGAGACCTTCCATCCTTACCCTGAAACAGGCGAAAAAAACGTTAAATAGAACAATTCTCGATATCATATTTCAGGTATTAATTTTATACCTATGACTCACTGTAGAAGGATTCGTGCGAGCAGAAACTATTTTATTCTTTCTGAATCTAAAAACTAAGTACGTATCTTCGTTTATTTGCATTTCTATCACAAACTAAGAGACAAGAGTATTTTCATTAAATTATTTAGAAAAGTTATGTGCGAGGCAAGAATCTATTTCGTTCTTATGAACAGTATCAAGATTTTAAAGAAAATAATTTATAGTTAATGAGTATTCACTTGTCATATCGTGTAGGCGAAAGGGTTAAAAAATTACAAGGGTGGCCAAATAAAGGGAATATTCTTTACCCGACACCGGTTTCGATCCGACGACAAATTAGGAGGAGAAATTCTCGCTCGTTAACGGAAGACAATGATAAACAAGAAAACAAAATCACAACTAAAGAAAAGATCATTGTAGTTGAAGAATTCTATCAGGAACTATATGATAATAATAGTAACCATAAGACAACTCACTAAACGACGAAGAAACTCTACCACTAATGGACGAAATTTTGCATGAAAAATGGTAAAGCCGTGAGGATGGTGGGATTACAATCGACCTAATATAAGCTGGGGGGTGAAGGTCTTACTGAACTTTAAGCTAGTCTGTCTACAAAATGTTTGAGGGGAAGTAGGATTAAAACGGCAGTGTCCAACACTTCCGTTGTACTTCTTTTCTTTTTAAAAATCTACATGAAGGACTTAAGAACTACAGGCCATATAAATTACTTACATAAGGAATAACCAACAGACTAAAACAAACATTCGACCGGGACTGGCGGTTTCAGAAATAATTATTCAACAATTATTGTAGAGGATAAACGAATACGAAATATCTCTCCACATGGCATTTGAGACCTATGAAGAAGCCTATGTCTCAGTAAGCATCGATTTAGTACTCGGAGCACAACTGAAGGGAGGGTGGAAGGGACAAAAGAGAATCAGAATAAATTGAGATATTTAAAAAAACATTCGATGTGCTGATGACACGTCTTATTTGATTCGAATCCATAATTACAGTCAATGATATCCGAATTATCACAAGCTAATTTGGTAGTTTGAGTAAAAACCAACTTTTCATTGACGAAAATAAAGGTCAATTGTCTTGTAGAACAATTAGAATTGATGATCAAATTTTGGGCAGGTACAAACACTACGTATACTAAGGAAAGCTTGTGACACCTGGTGGGAGAATGGTAAAAGAAATCAGTACGAGCAAATTAGGCTGGAAAGCGGTAGATAGAAAGCTTTCATTAACTATATCTTCAGAAGCGACGTACCTCAATGTATCCGGTCTTAAATTTATGGAAGTAAAATTTGGAAAGTGAACACAAACAACACGTGAAAATCGAGAACAATCCAGAGATACTTTTACAGAATTACCAGCAGAGAACAAAATAGATGGGGAAGAACACAAACAAGGGTGAGGAATATAGTAAAAAATAAAAGTTCTGAGATGAAAATAGACGGAATGGAAGAAACCCTAAAATGGACATCTTTATATATAAAAAAACAGGAGACGATCTAGTTAAAGGTCGGGACAGCTGGCTCGGGAGAGAGACAGCAGGCAGACGAAGCGTAAGGGGTCGTTATGACCCCTTCTTATCAAGAGATAAGCCTATTAGGTTTGGACCCAGATTCATATATTGTTTTTATTTATAAAACAGCTCTATATCTTTTAAGGTAATGTTCCAATTTTGGAGTGTAACACAATATTTACCTCAACAGTAGGGGAGGTAACAGTACACGTAAAGTGATGCATCTCAGATCATATGGAGACAAATGTTATAGCGTATAGCGAACGAACGTTACTTCAGTGTCCTAGAAACACTCCGAAATGCTCAGTTTTCAACAGGTAAGTGAACCAAGGCGCAAAATGACACCGGTCAATGACTTTGCGGTTTTTGAAAAGCTTTTCAATTAAACCTCGAAATTATATATTTTAGAAAATGTAGATTTGTTTGGTTGTTTTTTCTCTCTCTCTTGGCAACGGGTTTTTGGTCGCATCGTATGAACTCGTAATATTAACAGTGGCACGGGATTTCAAATGGCTGGGTCAGAATTATGATAGGCTGGTGATTTGCTTCTTTTTTTTAGGAACCCAACTTGGCGACTGCCTACCAGGGAAAAAGTCGCCCTTATCACGCTACAGCCTAATACTAGGTTAGCTTAAAAACAAACAAACATAAAAAAAACAAATAATAAAGACTGATGATTTAAAGATCGTGCGGGATATGAGACCTCTAAGTTTTCAGCTGATCATTTGGCCACTTTTAAAAAAAAGTTGCATTTATGTTAATAGTGAGGGGCACCATCAACAATGTTAGGCTAAATGTTATCCCTTTTGTGGGGTGGGGGATACACAATCTTAAACAAATTCAAATACAACACTTGCACACACATGTATGTATAAATATAATTTTGGATATAAAAAAGCGCGTTCACAGATACCTGTCATACCAGGTTTATATATAAATAATGAGGTGGGGGGGAAAATCCGTAAATTCATATCTAATAACAATTGGGCTGAAGCTCTTCAACACTCTTAGTATTTGCACAGTAGTGCACATGCCCATAGTTACATATAGGGACAAATACCCATGGATAGGTAGAGATAAGAGTATTTTCAGAAAACTGATCATTGTAGTTGAATCTAAGCTCAGTTCATTTGGTTCTCCATTTTTCATAAAGGTCATAGGAACAACCTTGTATCATTTCATTTTAAATAAAATGTTATTTCTTGCTCATATTAAAAGAACCGACCCAGAAATGCGATATGAGCTCAATTCTGACTTGTTTTATGTGATTGTTAATAAAACCGCTGCAGAGGAGGGTAGTAATGTTTAATTACTAGTTATTAAAAAGATTTTACCTGTGATTGGTTGGAAGGACGTTGACTAATGCAAGGATTTCTGGTTAATTTTAAAATCATTTTATTATATTCTATTGACCTTTTATTATTTTCTATAAGTCAGTCAATTAAAACTTTTTTTCCTGTCCTATTTGAATTAACTAGAACTTACCTCTTTGTCCAACTTTTCGGTTAAGATGATTTGTTTTGAATTCGGAGAAATTCGAACAGGGCTGAAATTTGGGTTGTCCAACCGCAGATAAATATCTCCATTTTCACTCGCATCACCGACAATTTCCAACTCACCTATTTAACAATAAAGAAATTATTTATTCTTGCAATGAAATTGTCTAAAAAAACAAATTGCCCAAATTTGAGATCTATCCAATCTATAATGTAGGTAACTTAATTATTTCCAAGAAAACTACGACCTGAGGTTGGTCTGTTATTTATCTAATCATAAATGAAGATTATTTTATAATGTCTCCAAAGATGAACAAAGGTTTTATTTAAAAAGCGATACAGTTATTATATCTTTAGGAAATAGTAATATTTTCAAAGCAGCTTTTAAAATTATTTCTCAGATAAGGGCTAAATATTTTATTTATATTTATTCCTGAATGAAGGGTGGTTTGGGCAGGCATGGACACGTACAGATACTATCTACAAAACATGCCTTATTTACTTTGTTACGGAGTCTTTTTATTCATTTATTCTTTTCTTGTCGAAGGAAGAAAACAAAGGAATTTAAAGGGTGTGGGTTGATTATCGTATATTCGTTAAAGGTGAATTAATTTACTTGATTGATACAATGATATTCCCGTTAGGTAACACGTATATAAAAAAATAAAGCTAGAGGAGTTTTTGTTTTAATAGTTTTCATTTTATTTTGTAATTAAATAAAGATTAAAAGTATCATTAGAATAAAAAGTGTCGAATGATTGCTGTACAAAATGAATATAAACTAATTTTGGGGGGCCGCTTCTCAAAATATCGAAGAATAGCTGTCTCACATTACCCTTTTTAACAACAGGGGTCCTATGAATACAGCAGTCACTCTAACAGGAAAGTCTAACTTTCTAACAATGAATGATCAAGAATATTATGTGGATCCAGTGACAAGAACACGCACCCAGGCTATTGAAGATCAAATTTAAACAAATTTAAAGAAAATGAGAGGCATTATTAGTGAGCTTTTCCAGTCACATCTTGATCGCTTTTGCTGGAAAATACTGAGAAAAGATGCAGCAGATTTGTTTGTGGCATTCCTAAATTTCATTACTTGTCCACAACTTATGGAGTTCGTGTTTAAATTTAGCTTGAGCAGTTTGATTACTCTACAACTCAACGAATTTTTCATGTAGTATAAGCTTCCTGAACTTGTGCATATACCAGTGAAATTGAAAGAGGAATACCTTATCATTCTTTAGGATATCAGCCTCGTTTCTCATGTCGGACGAGAGATTTACTCCATGATATTTCATTGAGATTATACCCGAACACCATGACACCTTTCTCCAAATACAGCAACGCTATACTTATTAGCGCTTGTAGGGTTTGTGAAGAAAGGGCAAGCAGGACAATATCATTATCATATAGCAGGGAAGGTTTTGAGTGTTTCAATTATTCCAAAAGCGATGCCGTCGGGAGTTTCCAACTCCTGGCAGGGTCACCCAAGTCGGCAAGGTCGTGGATGAGGTTCTATACTAAACGCAGCCAACAACAAGACTCCAACGGCGGACCCATCCAAATACGTTAGTATTCTGCCTCTCCTCCATGATGACATGGCAGCGTCAGTAGCATACAACGGGCTGTGTGATCGCACCAAGCCTTTTTAACATCTATGTGGCTGTGGCCGTACTCCTGGCTCAAAGAGACCTACCACCTATGGTGGAGCTATATTACCGACTGGATGGAGGACTAGTCAACCTGCAGCGCGTGAAGGCCAGAACAAAGGTCGGAGAACTAGGCGTATCTGAACTCCAGTATGCCGACGATTGCGCGATCATCGCAAACTCTGTCGACGAGATGCAAGCAGCCGTGAGTGCATTTAACAACCAAGCTCGTATTCCAGCCGAGACCATCAAGGCCGTACAACCCTCCTCCCATTTCCGTGGAAGGAGAGCAACTTGAATATAAGGAACACTTCCAGTATCTTGGCAGTCACCTCTCAGCGAAGGCATACATCGACAAGGAAGTGGAACATCGCCTCCACAAGGCTGGAACAGCCTTCTAGAAACTAATGGCAATAGTCCTTGACAATCGCCGCCTGAGAACAAAGACAAAGCTCATGGCGAAACATAGACCACATACCGGCGTCATGTGGTCACTCAAGCAATTCCACCAAAGATGTCTCCGAAGAATCCTACACATTTCCTGGGAGGAACGAAGAACAAACATCAACGTTCTAGAAGAGGCAGAGTCCACCAGCATCGAGGCCCTCCTAATGAAACATCAACTTAGATAGGCGGGGCATGGCACTCGAATGCCAGAGACAAGACTGCCTTGCCGGGTCTAGTTCTCCGAACTTCAAACTGGCGCCCGCGCGAGAGGAAGACAGAAAAAGCGATGGGAGGATACATTAAGTCCAACATGAAGAAAGGCAACATTAAAGTCAATTCATGGGAGACCTCCGCGTGGAATCGCCCTGACTGGCGACGTGCAGCACACCTGGCAGTAGAGAGGTTCGAAACCACCCGACGAGACAACGAACAGTAGCGACGAGAGCGTAGGCATGCGAAAGCTGCCATCCCAGCGATGCGGCAACACCTCCCCCCTCCAGCACCTACTGCGGGACGTGCAAGAAACAGTGCCGGTCGCGTCTGAGCTTCCTAGGCCACCTGAGAACCCACGGATTCGATGCCCACCTAGAGGATGTCATCCTCTCTCGCGAGTAACAGCTGACATGATTGATGCGAAATGTACTTTTTTGTATTTTCATTACTTAATAAATCTTATTTTAAAGCTTGCAAAAACAAAATGGTGAAGTTCACAAATACCTATGACTATCGAATGTTTTGGAATTTTCTAAAACAAAAAGAATTGCTAATGATGAAGTTCAGAAATTTATTAAAATTTAGGCATGGCTGCTATTCTTTCATATATTCGAAGGTTTTATAGAAGTTATTTCTAAAATGGATTTTCAATTTTAATCTTTATCAGGAGGAAATAGATAGTGGCCCTTAAAAACGAATAAAGCCAAATGAAATTATTAGATCAAATTTAAATGGAGAAAAAAGAATCCTGAGGATTGTTATTTCCGTTTTTAAAATGACTTATGATAAAACTGTTTCTTGGATTTTAGGCCTAAAAATAATTGTCATTTTAAAAATAAATAGACCAAACGTAAATTATTAGGATATATGTACTGGAATAGACCAATAAGCCGTTACCAAAGCCGGATAAGACGTTGGCCACATACTGAAAGTCTGCCTGCGAAGCGCAAGCTACTCCTGTAGCCACTCCTCTTGTATACTAAAAAATACGACCCACCAACCGCCATGTCTTAATTTTAACTCATTTTATGATCTTCACGATTTCTAATTTTTTTTTTATTCTTTCCTTTCTTGGCCTTACAGAAAACTGGCTCGAGTCTGATTCTGGTTCATGCACTGCCCTTGCAACTCCTCGGGGTCATTCTTTCCTGCATGTTCCTCGGAACCACCGTGGAGGGGGGGGTGCACTGATTTCCAAATCATCCTTCTTCCTGAATCTTCTCCCCTCCCCCACTCTTTCCTCATTCGAGGCTCTCATTGCTGTGCCCGCTCTAACTATTGTGGTCCTTTACTGCCCTCCCAGCTCGTCTCCGGCCTTATTTCTCGAGGAGTTCAGTAACCTACTCTCCGACCTATCCTCTACTGGTTCTCTCCTTATTCTTGGTGACTTCAATCTTCCAGGCCACAATGAGACTTTTCGTGCATTCATTGACATCATCGACCTCTTCTCTCTTACACAACATGTGTCATCCCCAACATACATACATGGTAATATCCTTGACTTAGTCCTCTCGAACCTCCATATCTCTAATCTAACAGTAACTGACCTTTCTAATACGATTTCTGACCACTTCTTGGTCAATTTTTAATTCTACATTCCCTACCATCTACTTCCTCGCTCGTCCCAAGATCCTACTCCTTTACGGCGACTATCGTCCTTTGATACTACTTCTCTCTTTAACGATGTTGTTTCTGCCATACCTCCTATTGATACTACTGCTTCACCTGACCAAACCTTAAACTCTCTGCACCAATTATTACTCGCCTGTATTGATGTCCACTTCCCCCTTATCACTCCTTCCTGAAGCCGCCATCACCGCGCCCCTTGGTTCACCATGAAACTTCTTCATTCAAGGAGGTCCTTAAGTGCCCATGAACGTGCCTTTCGTAAAGCACGCTTCCGTGGGCAGGACACGACCTTCCTCTCACTTGTCTATCGCCTTGCTACTTCGAATTATTCTTCCAAATTAAAATCAGCGCGTCAGGTTCACTCCCGCAAACTTTTGTCTTCTGTCTGACAGCAAGAATGACCCTCAGACTATCTTTCGTCTCCTCTCTCGTCTTTCCTCGCCTAGCCCTATTTCCCCCACCTCTCCTCCTATCCCTCCCTCTACTCTTTCTAAATTTTTCTCTGATAAAATTATTAACCTTCGCGCCAAACTATCCCAGTCGTCTGAACAAGCCCATGCTGTTCTCCCCGACCATAATCAATTGCCGCTTAATGTCCTCACTCGGGCGTCCTCTGAGGAAGTAACTGCCCTGATCTCACGCTCTAACAAATCTGGATCTCCTAAGGACGCCTTTCCACCCAAACTCCTCCACCAAATTCTCCCTGCTGTCCTCCCACTGATTTTTCATCTCTTTAACACTTCTCTTGCCACAGGGGTGGTTTCCTCTTCCTTCAAACATGGCTCAATTCGTCCTATCCTTAAAAAAACATACCTTAACCCCTCTGAACCATCTAGCTACCGCCCTATCTCACAGCTTCCATTCCTCTCTAAGATTCTCAAGAGAGTGGTTTTCTCTCGCCTTAATGCCCTTTTTTTAACTACAATATCGATGTAACGTACCAATCGGGGTTCAAAGCGAAGCATTCTACTGAAACCGCTCTTTTTAATGTTTCAGACGGTTTACGTAGAGCTGCCGATAGGGGTTGTAATTCCATTCTAGTCCTCCTAGACCTCTCCTCTGCTTTCGACACCATCGACCACACTGTCCTCCTTGATCGTCTTCAAACTTTCCTTGGTCTCTCAGGCACTGCACTCGCTTGCTTCCGCTCATACCTCTCCTCCCGGACTCAGTCGGTCGCGCTCGATAACCTCTCCTCCGAGCCCGCGCCCATTCATTTTGGGGTGCCTCAGGGCTCATTCCTTGGTCCCCTCTTCTTTCGTATCTACCTACTTCCTCTTGGCTCCCTTCTTCGCGATTTGGACCTATCCTTCCACCTCTATATTGATGACACTCAGATATACCTTTCCTCACCCCCTGTGTCCTTTTCTCAATCAATTACCAAGCTCCTTTCAGCCTACACCTCCATAAACCAATGTCTGTCTGCCAACTTTCTCAAACTTAATCACGATAAAACTGAAGTTCTCCTTGTTGGTACCACTTCGATGATGGAGAAATCTAGAGCTCTCTTTCCCTCAATTAACCTTGGGAAAACCAATGTTGCCTTCTTTGTTACCGTCAGTAGTCTTGGTATTATTTTCGACGAGCAACTCTCGTTTAAGCCGCACATCCATCGTATCTGCAAGTCTTCCCTCGGTTTCCTCCGCAACTTTTCACGTGTTCGATCCCATTTTGATCGACGAAGCCTCGAGACTACTATTCATGCTTTCATCACCTCACGCTTAGACTACTGCAATTCTCTTCTAGTGAATCTCCATTCTTCGTTACTTCTTCCCCTACAACTAGTTCAAAACTATGCTGCCCGGCAACTCCTTCGCAGCCCCTGATTCTCTCCTTCGATGCCTCTGTTACAGAAGCGACACTGGTTACCTATTGGCTTCCGTACCCACTATAAAATTCTCTTCACCTACAAGGCCCTAAACCTCGAGGCTCCACCTTATCTCTCGTCTGCCCTCTTCCGTCGTCAAACTCCTCGGGCACTCCAGTCTAACCTCGCTCCCCTCCTGAACACTCCTCGTTCTGTCCTTTGCTCGATGGGTGACCGTTCCTTCTCAGCTCGTCCTCCTAAACTCTGGAATGCTTTTCCTGCCGAAGTCCGATCCTCTCACTCCCTTGCTACTTTTAAACGTCTCCTGAAGACTCATCTCTTCAGAATTGCCTTCTCTCCCCTGTAAACTTTCTCTACATAACCTGCGCTCTGTGAGGGCTAACAGCCCTGAAGGACGCATTATAAATACTTATTATTATTATTATTATAAGGTGAGAAAAATGTAACTCAGAAATTACTTGGATAAAAGCTTTAAAATATACAAAAAAACAGCCCTAAGGGGATATTTTTGAGTATTTGAATAATAATTTAAGCTTAGTTTGGTTATGACTTGTTTTTTATTAAAGTTATTTCTAATAATTCTTTTATAATATCAAAAAACCAACTGGTTAAGTTCAGAAATAAATATATGTAAGTATCGAAATTTTGTGATTTTTTTTTAAACCCAAAGAATTACAAATGGTGAAGTTCAGAAAATTTATTTTTATATATTTTCTTCTATAACTATATTTTCGCAACGTGATATTTTGAAAGGGGGGAAATTTAGTTTAGAGTTCCTTTTTAAAATTATTATAATTGGCGAAGTTGAGAAAATTTATAAAAATTTAACCATAGCTGCATTTTTTTAGATTTTAAATTTTAATCTTATTAGCGAAGCGCAAGCTCCCTCCAGTAGGGGGGAGTGGCGAAGCCATTGCATGGTCTCCTAATAATTTACTTTGGGTCTGTTTTTTTCAAGATCCATCCTTGTTTTCTAGGCCTAAAGGCAAGGGGAAAAAACAACATCGGAAGTCTTTTGAAATACGGAAAAAAGAATTCTTAAACCTCATTTTTTTACATATTTAAATTATATTTAATAGTTTCACTTGTCTTTACTGTTTTTTAGGGGAGGGTAGCTATTTCCTCCTGCTAAAGATTAAAATGGAAAAGCTATTTTAGAAAAAAATTCCCCCCAAATCCGATAATCATGTACAACAACCTTTAAAAAAAATGTTAAGACCAAAACCCCGTTGCTAGAGCCAGATTGGCCTAAGGCCACATACCAAAGGTCTGCCTGCGAAGCGCAAGCTCGTCCTGTAAGGAGGAGTAGCGAAGCCGATCCTCCTGTTAATTATATAAAATCATAAGGTATAAACATTATAATGAAATCTGTCTCTTCCCTACTTTACCATATAAGATGATTCTTTTCAGTAAACACGATTCAGTTCTAAGAGCACTACGGAAACGACGAATCAACAAAACCTACATTCTCAATAATTCTGACTTATGACCAGTGGCGTGCAGTCAATGGAAGCAAGGGAAGAAATGCTTGCCCAATTTAAGAAGAAAAGAAAAAGAAATTACACCCCAACAATTAATATGACAGTAGAGTCAATTTTATTCTCACATTTATGTTTGCCTATACTTGTATAGTATATACGGTACCGTTCATTTTCAATCGAATTGGCGTTAGACCCTGATGAGCCCGACTGCAATTGAAGAAATGCATCCCTTTTGTCGAGATTTCTACTCTTTTTTTTTCTCTCCTAATTTCAATAATAATTCTGCCCTTTGGTGCTTTAGAATGAATAGTTTAAAAGATGTTTTTACTTTTATTATCAATAATATACAGTCATTAAGAGTTTTATGATTTTTATCTAGATATTTAAACGCCGTATTAGAATTAAGAAAAAAATAACCTATTTGTTTACGGAAAAGGAAGCAAATTGAGCTTTGCAGTCATCTGCTTGTATCAAGCAACCTGCCGAGTTGCCAGAATCTAGGAAAAGCAATAAAATGTCTAAGAGAAAATGACGTAACTATTATTATGCTCTGAAGCTTAAACAATGTTTAGAGTATATTTAAATACTGGTTCTGAGAATGAAGCAGCTACATAGTCTAAACTCTATATAGTTAAGCTCTTGTATCTTAAGCATTTTGTTAATATTTCCTGGATTCTGGCAGCCCTACCGGAGTCACCCCTCGTATCTTTGAGATCAGTAGCTGTGAGTAAGTGCTTAGATAAGTGTGGCATATTATTTATTCGTTTTTTTAAGCGATAATCCCCTTTTAAACAAAATGGATGCAAATAAAGTTGTGTGAAAATGGGATTGCATTATTGAAAATTTAGTAAAAAGGAAGTTCAGTGCGATGACTTATAATGAAAAAGAAATTATTAGTTAAACAGGTAGGCCTACGACAAGACTAGATGTCATCCAACACTGTTGCACTCGCAAATACAATGTAGGCCAATATCATAGAACATCTTGGCTTGTGATTGTGCATACTTACAGAAGCTATTTTAACATTTAAATAAAATTTTAAAAGAATAACATTTGAAAAAAATAACATTTAAATAAAGTGAGTAGCTTACAATTTTATAGTTATTTTTAATGAACAACATATTTACTTCAATTAACATATTTATTTTTGTAAAACTTGAATTGCTTCCTCATTTTTAAAAGACGCCGCACGCCACTGTTTATGACCTTATGACCCTATGACCTTACGACCTTCAAAACTTTCACAAGTGGGGCAATCCGACCCATAGAAATCTTTCTTTTAATAATTCCCGGACTAACCTTGGGTAGACCTTGTCAATTATATCATTCGAAAGAAAATTTAAAACAACATTAGGGTTTCAAATTTCGTTAAAATCGGCCAAATAGTTACGATGTTATTGCCAAAAAAACATTGAAAAGTAGAATAGGTACCATCCGACTGACCGACCTACATAGCAACTTATAAGAGTGACGTACACGCGACTAAAAAAAAGAAGAAAAGAGTGAAATAGTGGGTCCCGTCTCTTCCCACTTAATGATCAATCCTTGAATGAGAGCTTCATATTAAAAGAAAATATATTCAATTTATCATTCATTTTTTTCCTGCGTGTAAATTTCCAGCCTTCATCACGCAATTAATTCTTTGTAACCTTCTTTGTCTCTCTCTCTCTTGTTCGGGTCGGATTTTTCTCAATGATTCTTACCATCTGACGTTAATTAACAGTGTGAGGACCTAGTCCTAAATGGGTGCCGAATCACCCCTTCTGAAAATGCCACCCAACGGAAACTGACAGCCTGGGATTCAAACCCTTAGATCAGGAATTAACTCGCAATATTAACAATGAATGCAACAAAATATCCCACAGGAAAAATGAAACATTTTCAATTACTTTCGTACTTTATTCAATTCTTCCTCAAAAAAAACGTGTGGCAAAAATATGTAAGATAAAAGTGTATCTCATTATAGCAAACGCTATAGCATCGCTATTTAAAAACAAATCACCAATTACGGTGGATAGGGAGTTGAAAGTGTGTGGATCTGAAGGTTGATGAGAAGCTATTCCGATCCTTCTTTGTATACACTTTTTTATTATAACGTTTTCCAAGAAATGTTATCCACTCCTATCCAAATCCCCCGCAGAAAGAAAGAAAAGAAACGGCGATACGATTTCAAATTTCGCTGGTGTGTATTCTCATAGTGTGTAAATATTCATATTGTTTAGCGTGAATTGACTCTGCCTATTCTTCTATAATGAATGATGAGGAATTTATAGAAGTACTCATTTGTAATCTCAAATTATAGCTTTAATTTGCATATTACGACGAAACGGAGCCATTCTGGAGATAAATAAAACTCCATTAACCGAGTTAAGACCATATTACGTAATCGCACCGAAGAGAGAGAGAGAAGAAAGGGAGGAAGGGAGGAAGAACGAAAGATAAAGGAAAGAAATAAAGAAAATAAAGAATGAAAAAAGATACAAAACTGAAAAATAAAGGAAAGAAATAAGAAAATGATTAAAAAGAATCATGGTGACGATAAAGTAAAAAGGAAAGAAGAAAAAGAATTAAAGAAAAACATAAAAAGAGGGAAGGAAAGAAATAGAAAATGAGATAGAGTGCCGTCTAAAGAGGTCAGAACGCCTGTATTTCTATCACAAAATCAAGAAAAACATTTGCCTGAGAAAATCCAAAGTTTCCAAAAATTGGTGAATAAAACGATAATCAAATTACGAAAAAAAGTATCCGAAATGATTCGAACGACAGCGGAAACAATTGAATATTGGAATATACCAATTAAATTATCAATTGAAATCATTTATACAAGTTATAAGTAATTAGTATTAAGTGTGAAGGCCTTATTTCTCGATGATGCTTTGGCATCTCCTGCCACAGGAACGAGCAAACTATTGACACTCTTACGCTTAACAGTCTCTGCAATGGCTCCAATTGAATGAGATTCAGGTCAGACTATGTGCAAGCAAGTTCATAACAGCGATGCTCGTCGTCCAAGAAAACCTTCACTGAATTGACCGTGTGGCAGGGAACGTTATTCTGGATGAAAATTGGGCTCCGAAGGTTCACATATAAGGCAAAATATGTTGACGCAGCAATTTCCCTGCCAATTTTCACTCTTTCCGGTGGAATTGAGAGACAATCTTTTGCCTGATCGGCAACGAACGAACGAATAAATTGAACTTAGATTTGTCACTGAAGTGGACTTGGCTCCATTGGTCACCCGTCCATGTAGCCGTGTTCACTGGCGAATATAAGACGAGCCATCTTGTGTTTCAGACTGATGAATGGCTTAACCTTGGTGTGTATGAACGTGAATATTTTCTTCCTCCAGCCGATGTGGCATAGCCTGCCTGGAGATAATGATGACCAAAATCGCATTAATCTCTCGACAAACTGTTGCAGCCGTCTTGAAACGGTCCTTCGCAATTTGGGCAATGGCTCACTCATACCATTTTTAGGTCTTCCTTGGTATACAGGTTGATTTACCAGCCTTCCATAACCTGTTTTGTCATATGTTTACAGAATAATATGGACTACACTTTTGGAGAGCTTGGCAGTCTTTGCAATGGCTCCAACTGAAGTTAGTTTCTATGTAAACAATGCCGGTTCTCTCTACAAGATTCCTAACCGTTCAGATCATTTTGGACACTTCATTTTTTATAGTAAATTGCTTATATCCCGATAACTTTCGTTTTATATATCTAAATTTGCATAATCTTTATCCATACGTAGTTTATACATATAGTTTATCGTACATCAATTTTAGTAACCTTAGATTTTCTCTGACTATCCTCCAAATCGGTTGTTCTACATAAATCTCTTCGATTGGAGACCAATTTCAGGATTTGGAGGAGAATGTTGTATGGACCATTCCTTAGTCCCCCCTTTACACATTCCACCCTGACCACATCACGTCACCACCCCATCCCTCGTGGAACTCCGGCACTGCATTGAATATCGTCGCCCTGGAGCGAGCGTGAAAAGAAAAGGCTATTCTGCGAAACGAAACGAACCAACCAACGCAAGCGAAAACCGACTCTATGCTACAACGTAATTAGGTCCGAATATCATGACCCAAGATATCTTGTGAGCTAAACGGGGAGGCGGCCCCTCACTAAGCGTGCGTGGTTGGGAATTAGAATGATTGTATTTTTATGGCTCGTTTTAAAAGGTTTCAAGTCCCATTTTTGACCTTTAAATTAAAGGAGTCTAGTTAAAGTTATGGTAGTTCCGTTTGTGTGGGATTCCTCTCTAATTTTATTGATTTTCTTTAACGCTCCAAGTAGTTTCCTCTTCCACAGATGTTTAATTACTCAAATTTCGCCACTTTCTTCACATTTTTCATAGATTCAACTAAGCCATCGTTTGTTTTCGCTTTTCACTTTTAAATAATAGTAATATCCTAAATCTTTCGGGGCAAATGCCCTCCTTAGTTTGCATTTATTTGTAGAATAATCCCATGAACACAAATGACGTACAGAGGGACGGGAAGAAGAAAAGAAGAAGAAGAAGAACAACAACAACAGAATGAATACCAACAAAGACCTTAGAATTTTCCTGAGGCCAGCTCGAGGAGAAGAAGAATTAGAAGAAAAATTAAACAGAAGAAGAATACAAAAAGAACAATAAGAAGATGAATAAGAAGAAGAAGGCAAACGAAAGAATAAGAGGAATTAAAAAATAATAAAAGAGAAAGAAGAAGAAGAAGAAGACGAACGAGAGAATATGAGGGATGAAAAAATAAAAAAGGAAGAAGAGGAACGAAAAATAAGAATGAAAGAAGAATGAAGGAATACGATGAAAGGAAGAATATGAAGAAAGAAAAAATAAAAGGAGAAAACAAAAAAATGAAAGAAGAAAGTATAAGAATAAAAGAACGAAAGAAGAACAGAAGATTAAAAAGTGAAGAAGTAAAGGAAGAAGAATGGAAAGGAGAAAATTAAAATGAAGAAGAATTAGAACGATAACGAATCGCCAAAAAGGCAAAAGACGTCGATCGTATCTGATTTATTTGATCTAAAAGCCACAAATCGAAAACCACAGGAGAAAATCCTTGGTTTGTAATCTCAAATCTCCGTTCCCCCTTTTAGTCTCTGTCAACAAGGGACAAAGAAACACGAAAAGGCTTGTTTCCTTTACCTTATCACACACATTATCCATTTCCCTTAGTCTTATTCTTATCTCTCTGTTCGCTCCTTTTGCGTTTTATCGTTCAACTTCGCGCCCCGGCTCCGCCCTGATTAGAGGGGGAGAAATTGATATTTTGTTTGTGGTCCGGAAATAATTTTTTTGTGCTCCAGAATTAATATTTTGTCTGCTCCGGAATCCATATTTGTTGTGCTGCGGAATCAACATTCTTTGTGCTCCGGAATCAAAATTATTTCGTAATCAATTATGTTGTGCTTTGGAGTCAATATTTTGTGCTCCGGAATCAATATTTGTTGTGCTCCGGAAATAATTGCGAACGGACAAAATTGGCCAAGGCGAAAATTTCGCCCAATTTGAAAAGCCATCTAACAATTTCTAAATGACAGAAACAAATAAATTGAAACATAAATATTAGTTTTATTAAAAACGAAAGAAAAATAATAGAAAGGTATTGAATATAATTCTTTTTCTATAAAAAAAATCTAAAAGAATTTGGAAATAAATGTTCCTTTTCATGTCTTAAAAAAGAAGTCTAGTTTTTACTATAAAAGGTTAGAGTGAAAAAAAGGATTATCTTTTTGATGTTAAAATAAGGAAATGAAAAAGAATTCGTGTTTTGATTTTTAAAAAATAGTATAAATATATTGATTTTATTGAAAAAATAATAGAAAGGAAGTTATCATTTTAATGTAAAATGGAATTCAAATAAATTAATGTTTTCATAAAAAGAAGTTTCATTTTTCTTCAAAATAATTTAAAAAGAGTTCTTGTTTTATTTTAAATAAGAATTGAAAATAAATTTTCTCTTTTTATCCTAGAAAATGTCGGAAAAAAGGAGTTTTTTTTTCTTGAAAAGAGTTAAAAAAATTCTTGTTTCTATTTTAAATAAGAAGGAATAAATAATTCTAGTTTTCTCTTAAAAATATTGGAAAAACTTTTTCATCTCAAAAAGGAATAAAAAATAATTATCATTAAAAAAAATTATCGTTTTTGACTTTAAAATCTTATTTGAAAAATATCGAATTTATTTTTAAAAATTAAAAAACTTTTATCTTAAAAAAATTTGAGAAATAATTATAATTTTAATCTACAAATATTGAAAAAGAAAGAAAATTTCACAATATTTCTTAAGATTTAAAAAAAGTTTGAGTAGGATCACGTTTGTTGGATTAATGATTCAAATTTTTAAAGTTGAAACTTTTTTAAAAATGAATATTATTATAGAATATTTTGGAATTCATTTTTTTTTAAATTAGAAAATTTATTAAAATTAAGGCATGGCTTAGTTTTGCTTTTTTTTCTTATATTCGAATGTGTTATCGAAGTTCTCCATAAAATAGATTTTCTATTTTAATCTTTAGCCCGAGGAAATAGCTACTGGCCCCTAAAACCCAGTAAAAGCAAATTATCAGAGCAAATTTAGATGGATGGGGGGTGGGGTAGGATTTCTTTTTCCTTATTGCAAAAGAATTCCGATAATTTTTTTTCTTTCCTTTAGGCCTAGAAAATAATCATCGATGTGGAAAAAAACAGAGCAAGAATACATTATTAAGAGATATGTACTGGAAACCTTTTATTTTTTTAGACCAAAAGCTCGTTGCCAGAGCCGGATAGGCTTTAGGCCAAAGACCTAAGGTCTGCCTGCGAAACGCAAGCTCCTCCTGTAATAAGGAGTACTGCAAGTTCGGTTTGTTTTTATATATACAGTAAGTAAAAAGAATTTAAAGGGAATACTATTTCTATGTTAAAAAACGAGAATGTGTCTAAATTGCTCATTTTTAAGTATCCTTGTGGCTAAGATTCAAAAGAGTTGCGAGGCCTTAATTCCTAGTGGCGTAAGTAATATACTCAGACTAAGTTTCTTCCATATATTTTCACTTCCCTTCATTTTTAGTTAATAAACAATTTCTATTAAGTCACATTTTTACTAAAAAAAAACAACATTTTCGTAAAGATAGTTTCATTTTTAATAATAAAGCATTTTTGAAATTTTATAAACCTTTTAGTTAATAAAGAAATCTGATGTTCTCAACATTTTTTATAATCCAAAATTTTTCATTAATCAAAACATTCTTTAAAATGTTTTAATTTTTTTGATTAATAATAGCATATTTTGATTGTTTACATTTTAAAGAACGTCTTATTTTTTTTATTAATACAATTATCATAAAATAGTTCGAATTTTTAATTGAATAATTTTTATTTTAAATCGGTCTTATTTTTTAAAACTAAAAGCATTTTTTAATTTTCAAAACTATTAAATCACTAAAATACTTTTAAAATGCTCTCAATTTTTTATTAATAGAAACTTATTCAAACAAATTTGCTGTTTTTATATTACATGAAAACTTGTTAAAAAGGTATTCTCATAGTCTCAAAACTTTTCTAATTAATCATTAAAATTAATTCTCAATTTATCCTTTATTTGCACACCATTATAAAATGAAAAAAAATTCAGATCGTATGCCTGGCAATGAAGTATTGCTATTCAGGCACCGCGTTGTCCTAAAATTAATAATATTGAAGCGAAGAACTTACCGATCACGTGACCGACAGGAAGAGACTCGGAGACAAAGAAATTCTGCACGGAACCTCCTCTTTGGAGGAAACACCTGCGATCTTCTGCGGAACAAGAACAAAAAAAAAAGGTTAACGAGGCAGTCAAAATGTGTGCGTTGGCACCCCTGCACATCCCCCATAATGCTTAAACATTAAGTGTAAAATCCTCCTATGAACGTGCCATATTTTATTACAGAAGCGAGATAGACCTTTAGAGATAAGCCTCTGAACTTTCATTTTCGTTAAATTAAACCGGACGAGAAAGTAGCTCTGGTCGAAAGCTGGATGTCTGATAGAGACTAGCGGGGATCAGGGGTAGGACTCCATGTGTCCAAGAACCAAGTTAAATGTGGATAGGGCATTTGGCTTTCGAATGAAGTAGGGGGTTTCTTGGGTTAGCTGGACGAGGGGTTAATGTAAGCGGGGGTCAAGTAGGGAATGAGAAACTAGCGAAATTTTAAAAACTAGCTTTCCAATCAAGTTAGCAATTCCCTATGGCTAGAGTTTTCTATTTACATTAAGATTTATTTACGACTTAAGTGCATTATTCTCAGCCGAACTTTCTCATGCCTGTGTACACAAACTGAATCTCTCATCTAGTTATCATCTACCCTAAGGCATACATTGAATTGTTAAAAATATTTTAAACAGATTTACTTTCTATCTCAACCTTTCGATGATACGCCTTTATTAATTAAAAGTATCGGTTTGCCTAGGTAACTAATTTCCCTGTTGTAGCAATTACAGCCAAATAAGGGCAGAGTGCAGAAACCTGGAGCAGGATATCACTAAAATTGCATCCTTGGTACGAGGAATGAAAAAAAAAGCGGTTGTTTTTAGCCACAAATCAAAAATAGCGGACGATAAGAAAAATAACCCGTGAAATCTTGACTCAAGACCCTCTTTCTCTAGATTTTCAAGCTTCGATCGACCTTATAACCTTGTCGAATGTTTATTATGAAGGAGATTCCAGCGTAGTTTAGCCCCGTAGTTTTGCGCGTATCTTGCTACGCGCATCTGCAGATAAGTGGTTAAAGGAATTGACCCGCTCGTTCGGATTAAGAACTTTTTGGAGGGGTTAGTTTATTTTCTTTCGAATGGGTGTAGTTCGTGCACGAGTTTCCTAAGAATTTAGAGGCTGAAATTGTAGTTTAATAAATTATTTAAAGATTCGTCTTATAAGAGTTATGGAGTGCAAGGTTCTATCGGACAACCGCCCTAAAATATTATATAAACAGCTTTTTTAGGCTCAAGTTAAAGGTATCTACGATTTTAAGTTCATGTAATGGTATCTGATTGCTACATATTATGTATGTAGTGGCAAGCAAAGTATTTATAACTACACGCTTCTTTTTTTTCTTAAAATTATCTATTGGGAAAAATCATGTAAATTGTAAAGAATGGCTGATCAGTTTTCTCCATCGGCAAGAATATTTCTCAATGTAAAAAAAAATGCTGAAAGCAATAATCACGATGTTAGAATCGGCGAAACAGATACAGAGTGTGATATTTCTAAAAAAAAAACGATGATAAAATTATTGCAATAAAAAAGAATGCTGGTACAAAATATTAATCTATTTAGCCCATTTTCCTACAAGGTTAGGTTAAGTTGGGTTGGGAAGGTTAAGACAAAGGCGAAGTTACATTAGGTTGTGATAGGTTAGGTTAGCGTAACCCATACTAGTATTTAACTAGACTTAAACCTGAAATGCCCATGTCGTGTTTGATCTTCTTTACATGCCCCATATGATGATAGGCCCATAGGTGGCCCAGGTCTAGATAGGAACAGCATCTCTTGTGTAATCCATCTTCAGATTAAAGGATCTTTATTTTTCGGACTAAGAAATAATTTCTAAAGGTGATACGACTCGAATTTCCCGCTAGTGAATCAATAAAATCAAGACTGCTTATTTTTATTGATTGTTAAGGATCCTTTAATTTTAATAGACACAACTTATTGACGTTTATTGTTCACGCGATAAAGTGGTAACTCTTTAGTCCCGTGTATGCGAGCGACTCTATATTATGTCGGTCCGTAGGTCGTCGGTAGGATGGTAACCATTCAACTTTTCAATGATTTGGGGGGGGCAATAACATCGTAACTATTCAGCCGATTCTAACGAAATTTGTAACCCTTATGTTGTTTTTCATTTTCTTTCAAATGATATAATTGTCAAGGTTCTCCCACGGATAGTCCGGGAATTATTAAAATAAAGACTAACTAGGGTCGGAATGCCCCCCTTGTTGAAAGTTTTGAAGGTCGTAAAGTCATAAGTCAGAATAATTGAGGGCACGCGACTTAGGTACCTTGACCTTGTTTGATGGTCACTAACTGATAGGGGGGAAATAACCCATAATAATAGGATAAAAAATGATTGTTTAGGTTAGGCATTATAGTGTTCATATGGGATAAACCTAATGTCTCTTATCTTGATTTAATCACAAGAATTTTGAGTCTATCTTTTTTACTTCCTACTTTTGTCGTTCTCTGAACCTTTATAGATATTAATGTCACCCGATTCATTTGTAGCATTGTAGGATTTTATCTGTTTAATAGAAATTATAGAATATTTATTTGAGGAAGCGATTCTGTTGGGTTTATACAGAAGCGATTGTTTGGGATTTATATACAGAATAGATTGGCACGGACCGATTAACTACCATTATTGCCTCAAGTCCTCTGGGAAATATCATGGTCTCAAAGAGCTTTTCTAACACCCCTCAATTTATTGTTATATATTAACTGCGCCAATTGTCTTAAATTTTCTCATCTGTTACAAACAAAGTCAACAGACCTAAGTCGCGTGCTCTCAATTATTTCAATAATTTTGAGAGAAAAAAATTAACAAACTTATTATCAATTAACAAACATATTATCTCACCTTACGACCTTCAAGACTTTCAAAAACTCATTGAAAAGTAAAATGGTTACCATCCGACCGACATAGTAACTTATAAAGTCGCGACTAAAAATATTTAGTTTAGACAACGACGGAAATAATGAGAAAGATCTTCGTTTTCTGCGAGGTGTGATTTAAAAGGGTTATTTGATACAATTCCTTTTGTGGTTGTTAAAGAAGCTTTTTGAAACCTTACTGGGGACGATGACGAGCGACACCCAGGGGCTTGAAGCAGTTTGGGTTGTTAATTAGTGCTATATACTAATTACTAACCACACCAATTGCCTTGAATTTTCCCACAAGAGAGATTGTTTAGATAGATATAAGCGATTGCCTTTGATTTATATAAGTGAATGTATTGGATTTATTATATACAGCTAGCGAAAACCAACGTGGGCATTATTTGAAAAGGGATTCTAAAGGAAAGCGGTAGAATTAGGCAAAGTGACAATGGGCGAAATGGATTAGTCAAAAGACTAGTGGGGTCTTGGGACTTGGAGCATTTTCCTCCCCCCCAAAAAAAAATCCATTCGCCAATTTTATCCTTAGATGTTTTGGCTCTTCGTAGTTAGTCTTTCAATGGCCAAAATTTCCTATCTCCCTAACCATCCTTTGACATTATAATAATAGACACATGTAAACTCCTTTCATTAAGAGACGATTAAAACACTGTAAAATAACTCGGGGTCTAAATACCTAATTCATAATCGTGGCGTGAAATGTAAGTATGATAGAAAAGAAAATTACTCCTTATGGCCTGTTATTTTCTTCTGTTGAAATATATTCGTAAACACGACCAATTTATCATTTCCATACAAAGGCTTCTCGCATTAAATATAGCTTATTGTTATCGTGACCACCTACTGCCGATCGACAGAGGGCTATTCGCCAGGGACTCGGACTGTGTGCGTTTGCATCTATTATTAAAGTCAGCTTCTTTGTTTTGAAAGCTGAGACGTTCTTTATCAAGAAGCGTCATGATCTTTCGCTTTTGTTACGAGGTGTTTTGTTGTTTTGTCTAATCTTTGTGCTACGGACCACTTATTTCACTTTTAAATTGCGACTCGCTCGCCTTGGCTGTTTCGTAATTTGTGAAGTTGAGAGTGAGCAAAAGAGGTGCAAGCAGGCAAATCATTCTACATTCTAAGAGCGAAAATCGGGAAAGTGAAATCACCCAGGCAATGCAAGTGTGAGGTTGAAGCGGTAGTTGCAGAACGTAGGATTCTCAGACACCGGAATTAATTAATTGTGGAAGATAGGTAGGATTATGTAGTGGTGTTTAAGATCTTATTTGTAAGAAAGAGGACATTGGGGGCGATTCTAGATCAAGGGGGCAAGGGAGTTGCATGAAAAAACGACCTCGGTAAAGAAGAACACTGTCCATAATGTTTTGAACAAGTTGAAGGGCTCGAAGAGTGGAAGAGGGTGATCCAGCGAGGAGTTCTGGTAGCAAGGCAGGAGGTGATATAGGAATAAATGGCAATCTCAAAAGAGTTGTGATCTAAATGGGAGCGGATACGGATGTGATTACTGAGCGGATGCGGCTGAGATTACGGCAAAAGCAGAGCGAGAGGAATTGACAACGTTCACAATTTGAGCCATGGGGGACTTTGGCGACGTCCATATGTCGTCTAACAGTGTCCGAAAAGGAGACCAGGAAGCCCCCAAAGTTAAGAAAAAGAACAATAATTGTACGAGTCACATTAAAATACAATTGAGTGGAAATTTGGGTATAAATTGGGTACAACTTTAGAAACCCTTAACCTTTACCCCCCTCTGCAATTTTAATTATCCTAACCATCCCCTATCAGTCCAAAAAGCCCAGGGAAATCACTTTTGACTGTATTTCCTCAACCACGCATTTTGTGCAACCCCCTCACCGAGTGAGAACACTTCTCTGGTTAATTAATGGACCTCGGCTATGGTTACTGGGATGCGAGTCCCAAATGTCCCCTGGTTCGGATCCACATTTTATAGGTCCACTCTCAAAAATAGTGACTGAAGGGAGACTAATAAAGAAACAAATTCAATTAAAAATATATAAATAATAACCAAACAAATTATAACAAAAGAAAAGCTAAACTAATAAATAACAAATCAAAAACAACTCTCAAACAAAAAGAAAAACAACAAAACGCCCCAAAACAAACCCAAAAGAAAACGACTTTAAAAAAAAATCCAAAATAAATTCCCCCCTGCCCCATTTACAAGACCGAACTTAGGCGTTGCATTTTGGGTGCATTGTCCGCTCCCTCGTTGAGGAAAAAGCCAAGTACCCGACCACGTCTTCATGACCAACGCTCGTTAATGTTACTTTCTTGACCTTGGGTTAATGAAGCGAGGTAAACAAAAATATGCTGCAACTTCATTTCAAGCCGCTTGTTTACCTCCACCAACGCACTTCGTGGCGTCTTTATGAGCGCCTCTGGAAGACCCGCTTGGAAATTGTATTCCAAACACCACCACCTCCCATTGTTTTCACTGCAACAAATGAATAAACGAGGATGAAAAATGAAAAAAGGTCCTCCCCCATCCTCAAATGCGGTTTCATTCAGTACAAAGTCCGGGTAAAAGGAATTCTTTCTCAAGCTTTGTTTGCCGAGGGTTTATTTATGCGTGATGGAAGCTAAGAGATATGATTTGTTATTGTTTTTCCTTTTCTTATTCTGTTTCTTCCTATTTCCCTTCCTCTCCTTCTCCATTTCCCTATTCTTCTTCTACTTCTTCTTCTCCTACTTCTTCCTCTTCTTCTTTATTCTTCTTCATCTTCTTCTTCTTCATTTTTAGTATCAGGATCCGGGTTTGTATTTAAGTTTTCAAATCTGGATGGTTTCTACGATATATGTGCGTTTGTGTACGCTCTATGAGCGTATCATGTTTATATACTGTGTTTGTGTGTGTGTGATTTTTCTGCAATTGTTTTTGATAATTAAGGGGCGCCATAAATCACCAGATGGAACAAAACCTAACAATTGTTTGGTAGAAATCAATTTCAGAGAATATTTATCGAAGGATTCTAAGACTTGATGTAACAAGAAGTGGATAACTACAATTAACTTTAAATAACTGATATCAGCATCTTAATAAATAAGAATAAAGTCCAATCCAAAAGGAAAAGGCAGAAGTTCGCCCTCACTTAGGAAGATGTATATTACTAAATTACCCTTAAAAGCTAGCATAAAAATATACCTCTTAAAGGTTCGGGGAAAGTATCTTGCATATTTATTTGCATTTTTGTCAACATTATGTCTAAAGAAAACAAAGATGCAATTAGCATGGTTTAATACCTCTTGTATTTTTTGTTCTAAAAAGAAAACGAAGAATAAACAAAAAAACGCTAATCAGAGTCTAATCAGCATTAAAAATTCTCAAATTATTTTTAGACTAAAAGATTTCTGTAAACGCTCAACTGCACTCAGAAGTAATTACACTATAATTATTGTTGCCAATTGACTACTATCTTCCATTTATAGACCATTAATTCATTAAACATCGATTAGGTTAATATTAATGGAGAAAAAAAAATCAGCCTTCTAGTTCTTGCTGCCAATATCATATGGTTACTTTAAGTCAATAAAGAAAGAGTTTTAACGAGTCATTTTGTTATCTTGAATCAAGATGAATTTGTCAAAGACGAATGGATGGAAACTTTGCCAAATGAAAAATTAAAATTGATAACAATTTAGAGTGGGTAGAATAAATAACACGCTCACTTAGGACAGTTGTGGTTGCTATAGCAATAAGTAGCAAGCTTCATACTGTATCGGGCATGGCTGGGGTACGCTCCTCATCTAGGTCAAGTAAGTAGCTACGTCCAATAGACCAGGCGTTTGATAAATCATGACGTCATCAGGGGGAAGTATGAAGTAGAGAGGAAAGCTGAGATGAGGATCCAGAACATAATATCTCTATCGAGATTTCGCAAAAGGCCTGTTACACTCGGAAGGGGGGGTTATCTGAGAGATTTACGTGTGTGATAGAAAAAGTTCTGTCAAACAAACTTAAACTTCCACTTTTCTAGTACGTATCATTGTGTGCAAGTGTTAAAACAATTAAAACGTCTTCAAATGCATCAAAAATATCATTGTATCCTTTGTTGAGCGAGTCCTAATGAGTGTAACAGGACTTTTGAAATACCCGGTACCTTTAAAATTCCAAGTATTTTACCAGCGAGTTTTACCCACTCTAACTTACCCCACTAAGGGCAAAAAGTATATAAAAAACTAATAACCACTCAAAGAACCATGGCTATTTTTAAAGATCAGCACGAAAAGTCCACTAAAACCACTTGTATAAGAATGCAAACACCAACGATAGATATAGTAAAACAAAAATAAAAGATGTGAAATAGAATGAAATAGAGATAAAAAAGACACAAGAAGAGAAAATGGACAAAAAAATCCTAAACTAGAGATATCTTTATACATAAATAACCACCGAAAACAACCTCACAAAAGGTGTGAGGGAGAATTTCGATCAGTAACAGGCAGATTCGAGCATTACAATGGTGGAAGCGCCTGTAGCATGGCTTATAAGCTCGCTTTGAACCTAGTCGTTGCTAGGCTTGTTCATTGATATCACGTTAGGTCTGGGTCAAGGCAGGTTAGGGTCAAGTCAGGTTAGGGTCAAGTCATGTTAGGATCAAGGCAGGTTAGGGTTAAGGTAGATAAGGGTCAAAGTACGTTAGGATCAAGGCAGGTTAAGTTCAAATTAGGTTAGGGTCAAGGTAGATAAATTCTAAGGTAGATACGGGTCAAAGTATGTTAGGGTCAAAGTAGGTTAGGATTAAGATAGGTCAAGGTCAAGGTAGGTTAGGTTAGGTAATTTTACTCCTGTAACCTTGCTCTCGTTTTTTTTTGCACATATCAGTGTTCTGTGTCTATGTTTTGTTTCGTTCGGTAATATATCATTTTAGTATATGAAATATCACATTATAAATATATGCATTATAATAAAAAAAAAACGGGATATGAGAAAGCAAAAAGCTAGAGGTGATAGAGCAAAATTGTTTAGAAAGTTGAATTAAGCATTTTAAAATTAGACAAAAACACCTATTCACATGCTTGTCTCATAATTCTTTTTTGTAAACTAGTGTAATTTTATGCGTTTTAAGACATAGTTTCCTCAGCAGAATTCTAAAATGTATCAGCCGCGACCAGAAAAAAATAGAGAAACTAGTTGGAGCTACTTAACATTTGATAGATTCCATAATTGTCGACTTAAACAAAAGAATAGACCGAGTCTCTTTAGAAGCGCTGGTAGCGACCAACAACAAAACAGTCAAACAAATGAAACAACGCGTAACTTTGATATCCCTTGACCATTGAACTGAAAATAAATAGAGCCTATCCGATGATGTTTATGTTCTTTAAAACTCCATTCTTCGTAGAGGACTTTGAAAAGCCTTAGTGGCGACCAACAACAAAGCAGCCAAAAACCGATGAAACAACACCTAATAATTTGTAGATACTTTAATCGTTGAACTAAACAAAACAATAAACATCATCCAATGTTGCGATGCGTTTTAAAACGCAGTGACCTAGTAAAATTTGAAAAGCGTTATTAAAGACCCACATCTAATCAGTCAAACATATCAAACAAATACCTAATATTTGGTAGATCCTTGTATCAATTAACCGAGCAAAATAATAGAACTAATCTGATTTTGTTATGCGTTTTAAGACCCATTCTTTCTAGAATAATCCTAAAAGTCCTAGTAGCAACCGATAACAAAGCATTCAATATGGTGAAATATTCGATCTCTTGATCGTTGAAGTAAATAAATAGATGACATCCGATGTTATTATACATTTTAACACCCATTCGCCTTGGAAGAACTCGAAAAGTGCCATTAATGACCACCAGCCGAACAGTGAAACATGAAATAACACCTAACATTTGGTAGATCCCTTGAATGTGCAAAATAATAACCCTCATCGGATATTTTCGTGTGTTTTAAGACGGTCCCTAAAGAGAAGTCGAAAAACATTAGTAGTGACTAACAACAAAATCGCCAAACTAATGAAACCACTAAACTTTTGGTGATCATCAATCATAGTTTCACCTTATAGTGAAAAGTAGGCATATTATTTGGCACCCCATCACCCCGTGTTGGCCATTTATAAAATGAACGTTGCTATCGAAAATAAACCGAGGTCGCTTGCCCTCTAGAGGCTCGGAGCGACCAAAAGACATTTACCGCCGTTTAAAGCGGAAGATTTCTTTTTTTTCTTCTTCTTCCTCCTCTTCTTCTTCTTGTCGGCTTTTTCCTACCCGGGGTCTTCGTTCTTGATGAGTCGTTTCATTTGGTAAGAATGAAAAATTGAGACTTCGTGACGATTCTCCAGGGGAAGATAAAAAATTTGGTGGTAAGGAGGATGACAAGTGAGATTGGTTGTTGTGCGGGATGATAAATGAGGCGAGTTCTTATGTGGCAAGTATTAATGAAAGCAGAGCCCAGTTAAAACTAACCTGTTTTAGGATAGATTAAGTTATGGTTAGGTTAGGTTAATTGGTTAGTTCAGGCTAAGAGGTTGGGTTAAGTATATTTTAATACGAGTTTAGCTATCTTATCTTAGCCTTCTTTTCTGTTACAGAAGGCTCCTCCTTCTAAGAGAAGAAAGTCCGAGAAAAAAAGAGTGTCTTCAACAGCGTGTGGACGCGTTACTTCTTGTTTTTTTGTGATTTTTTAGTGGTACGGCCCGCGGGTCCTCGCGGACTGTTCGATGCGGCCCACGCCACTCGGCGGGTTGAGGACCCTTGCTTTAAGGGGACTGAAAATACAATTATCTGATTTCATTCCACAAAGTCTTAAATGCGGACTTTTGAGAGCTTGGCGGATTGTACCCTTCCAGCTCCAGAACTCAAGATTTAGAAGATTCGCCACTTCAAGTTATTTTAGCGTCTTATTTTCACCCTTCTTTTTTACCAGTCACATTTTATCCTTAACCGCGCCGCCCTTGAATTCCAACCATTCTCAATAATTCACAAATAAATTCGTGTCACCCTTTGGCTTCTGAATCCTTCATTACAGTGGGAATTGCACTTGGCAATCCTTGGGGGGGGGGGATACAGGCAGGACATTAGTGACAATCTAATGTTAAATGCGTGAGATGAAGTGGAATTTTCTAAGCTCTCTGTGAATTAAAGTGCTGAATCGGCATTTTTTTTTCCTATACTTCAATCCACATTTGCCACTTTGATACTAGAAGCTTAAGTACGAGTGATAGGATCTAATCTCGTCTTCCTATGATTTAATTAATTATCCTGACGAAGTTAAGATTAATTTCGAAATTAATCATACTTTTTTTTTCGTTATTGTTTTTAGGATCATGTCAGCAAATCTTTCTCAATTGATCCCGCGCCAAATTAGGCTGAACGAGGTCATCTGAAATAGGAGAATGGCACTACTTTTACTACTGTGTCAGAAAGAGACGATACAAAAACAGAAACTGTGCTACAATGACTCTCTTTCCCCTACAGCGATAAATAGAACCGTTGAAATAATTGGTTTTTGGCTGATGTGATGATGGCAAAATTAATTAAAAGGCGAAGCTGCGAATGGACTAAGTGTGGGAAATTAACATGGAGAGATAAGCAAGTGCTGGTTGCAAACAATCGTGCCAGAATGTCCTAAAATTGCTTAATAACTCAATTGAAACTTCTTTTATACAAAAACTGAAGGATGGGAAAAAAATAAACACCATAAACGGTGACAATGTCAAACTCTTCCGTGTTTGGACAAGATAAACAGATCCTGCGGTTGGATGCCACCTGGATGAGGAAGAGACAATCCATTCTCCCTTTCAATACAAGATCTCAACAATAAACACGATTGTAATTGGGGTATAAACATGGATGTCTCGGATCTTATACACAGAAGAATTGCCGGAATGTAGAAAATGAAATCTCAGAGTGAGAGAATGGTGGATTTAATGACCTCTGCTCCGAGAAGACCCTTCACCATCTGGCGATTTTGAGGAACATCGAATCGTAAGTCGTTTTGTTGATTTATAGGCTGAAGTCGGATTTACAGTAAGGAATTATTAATGGCGTAAGGCATAGTTAGCTTCGCTAAATTACTATCAAAGACCTGACCCCAACCGGGAAGAAGTGAAGGCTAGGATTAACAGATGCAATTAATTGAAGGGGGCGCATACAGTGGCAGTTTTTATTACTGATAAAGCACGCGAAGAATGAAAACAAAATTTACAACTATAAAATATATTAATAAAACTGAAAAAAAGATCTAAAAGAGGTAAAGTCATGTAAGAAGTGGGATGTTCAGAAGTTAATTCAATTTAAGGACCCCTAAAGTATATCTGTAAATATGAAAAGTCGGAAATAAAGAACGAACGAGCGAAGCACAGAAAAACATACCGACTACCATCTTCAGTTATACCACCACACAATTTTGATAAAGATTCGTAAAAGTGTAAAGCTAAGGAAAATGAAAGAGTGTAAAAGATACAAAGACAAAATAGCTATAAAAGATGACAGTGTAGTAGCAAGAGCAGCCTAAAGGTCCATTGAGAGCTGGCCTGCCCATCTAAACCCCTCCGGAGATGGCAAAATCTGTTACAGTGAAAATGGAGTGTAATGCCTGATTTTGTTGGGAGTGTGTAGGCACCGACACGGATATTTATTACAGCATTTCAGATCTGGGAGGGGATGTACTTAACCCAGAGACCCTGGTTGGTTATCCATGTCGTTCAGTAGTATTAATATAAAGTAGGCAAAACAAATCGATGTTCTTCCAATATGGGATCTACCTCGAAACTGTGATCCTAGCATCTTGAAATATGCGATTTCCTAAGAAAAATTAAATTTTATGATTTAAAAACATTAATTCAAACCCATGAAAGTAATCATCATCATCATCATCATCATCATCATCATCCTCACTAACTATAATTTAAGAACGGGATTTTTTTGAGTATTTGAATAATAATTTCATCTTAGTTTGGTTATGACATGTTTTTTTTCAAATTTATTTCTAATAATTCTTTTATAATATCAAAAAAAAAAAAATGATGAAGTTCAGAAATAAATATAAGTATCGAAATTTTGTGAATTTTTTAAAACCCAAAGAATTACAAATGGTGAAGATCAGAAAATTTATTTTTATATATTATCTATAACTCTATATTTTAGCAACGTGATATTTTGAAAGGGGGAAAATTTAGTTTAGAGTTTCTTTTTATAATTATTATATTTGGCGAAGTTCAGAAAATTTATAAAAATTTAACCATGGCTGCTTTTTTTTAGATTTTAAATTTTAATCTCATTAGCGAAGCGCAAGCTCCTCCCTGAGGGAAGAGTGGCGAAGCCATTGCCTGGTTTTTAAATATATTTAAGTATACAAAACACGGATATCCTACAAAATATCGGCAAATTCTTTCCTCATAACTCCAATCTCATCTCGATGAGATGAGATTGGAGAAATATATTCGTTGTTCTTTGCATTATAGCATTTGACCATAAGCCGTCAACTGATTGCGTGTGAGCTCCTGAATTGGACTGTACGTAATATCTGATAATTTATTGCGTAGGGAACAAATCTATGAACGTTTGAATCGAAATACGCGGGCTACTAAATGGATGACCAATCCTACCACACACTCGGATGAGACTTGTCAATAATATATTTATGTTATGACAATCAACATGGAAATAGCGACAACCAAGACTTATGTCGAAAATCCCACAAACTCCAGCCCTGTTTTTGCGACATACTTTGCTTAACACTTCCGTACTTATCACACAATTTCGAGGATCACTCAAAAGACTCCTTTGTCGTATGCTACAACGGTTTCTTCTATGCTACAGCGGTTTCTTCGTTATGTATAACATTCCTTACAAAGAAATCTGCGTGGTTCAACATTATATAGATGAAGATGACCGTTATTTACAACGAACAAATAAAACATTAATCAAGAATATAAAATTTGGTCTTATGTTAAGGTTTCCTGCTGCTAAGCTGCTCCCAATGCGAGTGAAAATACTTATTATTTATAAATTCCGGCTCCTGTTTTTCGAAAGGAATTGCAATCCGTGAATCTTCTTGTCTGAATAATGCGATCTTAATTCACATTTGGGAATGTAATGGATGGTGGAGTACCACTTTCTGTACATATATCTCCTTACATTCTTTTTGCGTGGTACGTCCTCGTTGCTATTGCGGTTTAATTTTCGAGAAAAAATACCCCATCACCAAAAAAATGTATCTACGTTAATTCACGGGGCGACCCCGTTATGTAGATTCCTGTATAGAGAGAGGAAGAAGTCAGGCTGACCAAACCAAGAACAAGGACTCCGGGAGAAGCCGAGTAGCTTAAAATGTCTTCCGACTCGAGCGAGAGAATATAAGTGGGGGGGCTAAGATACAAAAAAACTACAGAGAGCCCGGGGGCGAACAAGTGAATTTTAGAAATAATTCAGCTAATACACACAATTACAATAAATAAAAAAAAATGAGTAGTGATTGAGGAGATGGGAAAGGTAAAAAGACGTCACTAATTTCGAAAGTTTTTTAAATACCCCGAATTGTTGTGGGAAAGTGCGCGTGCGCGCGCTTTCTCTCTCTCTCTCTCTATCTCTCAATCTTTATCTATATCAATCTCCGTCTTAATTTTTATCTTTCTCTCTCTCTCTCTCTCTCTCTCTCTCTATATATATATATATATATATATATATATATATATATAAAAAAGGTGTCCCAGAAAAAAGTTAACCGTACTTTGAATTAGTATAACTCAAAACCTATTACAGATTTTTGAGTCCAGCAAAACAAAGCAAATTTGACCACTATTTATCTGTCGATTCTGGAAATTTAATTAAATTCCCTTTTACGATTTTGATAGACTAATGGGTTTAGTGGAGGCTATCAAAATTATGTTTGGGCAAGGAAGTAAAATAATGAAGCTTCGAAGTTTAAAATAAAAAAAATATATTTAAATCCATTTTTAACAAAAACACCTCTTACTATGGGTAATACAAATTCATTTTTAACTTTCTAAGCACCGTTTCCTTCCACATGTCCTCCACTTTTTTCCAAGCACAGTTGCGCCTTTGATCGCATTGATTGAACAACCTTTTTGATTAACTTGTAATTTTCCTTTATTGACTTCACGTGTGATACTCTCTTTTAACTGGTTGATGCTTTGTGGTGGAATAGAATACATTTTATTCTTTAGATATCGCCATAAGAAATAATCGCACGGTGTTAAGTCAGGGGATCTTGGAGGCCATTCAATTGCATGATTTAGCGCGACAATGCGGTTGTCAAACGTTTCTCTTAGTTTTGTTCTTACAGCAAGCTGTCTATAAGCTGGTGAGCCGTCCTGAATCCACCAAAGTCTATTGAATTGATTGCGGTAAATCTGGCGGAGTTCCGGGAAGATCCTTTCGTTGATCATGCTCAGGTAGGCAGCACCATCCAAGTTATTCTCATATAACAATGGTCCGACAAGATAGCCATTCCCGCAAATTCCGATCCACGGAGAAACTTTCTTCTGACAAATACGTGTGTCAAAGTTGAATGTTGGGGGGTGGTTCAGCGGCGCATATTGCCGAATGTTATGGATATTTACCTTTCCATTCATGAAAAAGGCTGCCTCGTCACCAATCAAAATGTTTTCCAAGAAACGAGCAAGTTTATGGAGAAGCCATTCGACAAATTGTCTACGACGAGGAAAATCAGTTTCAAGAAGCTGGTGTCTGACATGCATCTTATAGGGATGCCATTTTAAGTCATGTTTAATAATGCGGTTAATTGATGACTTTGACAATTGTAACCCATTCTTTCTGACTGATACATGTGGATTTTGAAGAAGTGTCATCTGAACATTTTCGATATTTTCTGTTGTTCTTATGGATCTCGACTTAAGCATGTTCCTTCATGTTGATATTTACGAATATTTTTTCAAATTGTGGGCTCGCTTGGTGGGTGCCTACCTGGAAAACGTTGTCCAAATGAACCTTATACTTGTTTAATACTGCCAGTCTTAATAAAGCTTGTGACTACAAATACGAGTTGATCTTTTGTTAACTGCATAATTAAAAAGGTTCTATAGAAGTAAACCTTCACACAGAAACGCTTTGATTTGCTTAGTAAGCAATAATGAAGAGACCATAGCACAGCGTGGCTGAAAAACCACTGTAAAATGGCCTAGGCTTTGCTTTAAGAATCGCACAGTGACTTAGGCTACCTATGCTCCCTACGCTTCTCTTGAAAGTGCACGGTGGCCTAGCCTTCCTAGGCTTCGTTTCATAATTTTACTTCCTTGCGCAAACATAATTTTGATAGCCTCCACTAAACCCATTAGTGTATCAATATCGTGAAAGGAAATTTAATGAAATTTTCAGAATCGACAGATAAATAGTTGGTAAATGAAATACCTTTTTAGACCCCCAAAATCTCCAAAAGCTTTTGAGTTATACTAATTCAAAGTACGGTTAACTTTTTTCTGGGACACCCTGTATATATCCTTTTTTGACTGATTTGTTTTTCTTCGAAAGAACAACAAATACCGATGGAGTGTAGGGAATAAAAGGAAGACGAAAAAGAATTACAACAAAACAAGCATCACATTCTACGCATTTTCACTACCATTAACTTCACCGCTCCCCCCCTCCTCCTCCCTTTCCAAAAGAGAACAAACCACCACACTTTGATTCTCATTCCAAATCTTTGGCCAAACATGAACGCAATATTTTCGTCACTCCAATGAGCATAAGATTCACAATGACGACCTTCTTAACATGAACACCTTTTCTTTTTCGCATGTACATCATATTGACGTTAAATACAATTTGATCCACATATGGTACATATAGGTTTACAATTTCTAATTTCAGAGACCAAGTTTATGTGCAACATACATATTTACTTCTGAGTTGTGAGCGATCACATTTAATGCGTGAGTTTAATTACTATAATCAGCGTACGCTCGTTTTGAGGACTGAGATCTAGAAAATGATTAAATTAATAATTATAATCATAATTATGCCCGTAACCACATTGGAATTAGAGGGGAGAATTATTTGTCCTTCGTTGTTTTTGGTAAGATAGGCTGATTTTGAGTATAATCATACTGTTTTAATTTCTGGCACTCTTCGGGACAGGGAGCTCTTGTAATTCCATAAAGCGAAGAAGTGAATAGGAGGGGAAGGCTTTACAGAGATGGAGCTTCATTTATTCAACGTGTTGTTTGTCTTTCTCAGTTCGCCGAGTACTGAGTACTATTTCAGGAAGATGAGAGTCAGCGTGCATAGTCAATGGCTCAATTTTGCTGTTGATTCCGAGTCAAGGAAAGATCTAGGAATTTCAGGTATCTTCTGAAAAATCTCCCATGTAGACTTAGTGAGCTTATTCGGGGGCCTTGTCAATAATATCATCAATCTTCCACATTTTTTAATTTCCCTAACTTCACCGATCTGTGGAAATCGAAGCAAGCAAGACTACCAGGAACCGAACAAGACCATTTATTCTTGGGGGCGATTAGCTACATGGGACCCAAGCCCGGAATGAGGGGAGATGGGGGGTGGTACTACCCAACACCTTACTATTGTTGCCCCTGACAACGCTCTCTCTCTCTCCCAAGGCTTGTTTAGTAGATCCAGCACTCCGTGTGTCGGTGAATATTGTCTCATATGAGTGTGTTGGGTTGGGTCTGGTTTTTGGTGGCAGGTGCAGATGTCTGTATCGGTCAGGCCGGTGCTATATTTCTATGAATTTAATTTTGTATGTTGGCCGCACTGGAGCATTTCCAGGGTGACCCTTGTATAACGCGTTGGGACCCAGGGACTGGATGGCTGTGTTAGGTGAGTATGAGTCCTTCAGGAGAGTAATAGGGTTCACATTACTGGGGGTGGGGATTCTTTAGGTGGGTCCCTGGTTTATAGTGACCAGGCAGGGACCCGATCTTGAACCGGGATGAACCCTTGGATCAGAAGGGAAAGCCAGCTCCCGAGATCATTGGGAGGGAACATTACTGGAAATGGTTGGGGCCTTCTCTCATTGATTTAGGAGAAAACTAACGAGGGCATAAACGCCAGGGAGTATAAAAGGAGGTTCATAGAGGTGGTGAAGTTAGGTGAAGTGTAAACGTATGGAAGTTACATATTCTAAGTAGTCCAGAGAAGAGACTATTGTGGCGTAGGGGCGTGAGACGGGTGCGTGTGTCCCGAAGGGGTTATACATGCTTAGGAGAGTTACGTGTCCTACAATCCTGAGCGCAACAAGTAGTCTCCTCACTTGTTGCTCGGGCTATGTCCCACATTTCATCTCCGTCTCTTTTTCTAAAGCATTTTTATTGAAATTCACTCTAAGCTTTTCGTCTTGTGTGTGCCGTGGACGAATGCCACATCAGAGGGAGGTTGATAACAAAATTACCGAAATTACCAAAATTTTTCAACAGGCCTTAGTCATCCACCCAAACTCATGTCAAGATATCATAACGGCCCGAAAGAGGGGAACCATGGGTGAACGCAATAGGCCGCATGAATGGGGAAAATACCAAAACATGAAGAAATATTTCAACAGGCCCTAGGTCAAAATTCATTATTCATTTTTTCCTCTTTTGTCTATCTGGTCGCATTTGTCTGTCTATTTTAGCAGATGGCCTCGAGTTTTCATGCCGAATGTTCCCAGCTATTGATCGATTTTTTTATGGTTATGGCGCAGTTTTTCAAACTTTGTCAGCCCGGATGGTCATTAGTTTATAGTACCTGGATTGTGGTTGGATTTTCGATGGATTGACCCTTGAATACGTGCTTGTTACCCTAGTGTCCCTGGAACTTCTCATGGTGCAATGGCCTATGTTTTAGGACATCGATATGGTCCAATCTGGCGATGATGGGGTGGGTTTACAACGGTTATTCTTCCCTGCTTCGGGGTGCGAGGACATGGGGAGGTCCTTCCCTCAATTTGTATAGGACCTGTTTCTAGTTTTTAAATTCAGAACGCTTTCCGCAATCCATAAGAGGAGGTCAAGACCCTCGTCTTTCCTACTTTCTCCCTAGTCACGATTTTGCCTATACGTTTAATTTGTATTGGTGTCTTTTTAAGTAAGCCAATCAACTTTCATCAGTGCGGCAGGTAGGCCATCAATTTATTTAGATTTTAGTCAAAGCCTTTGTCAAAATCCCTTTTCAAATTTCAAATCACCAATTCAGATTACCTGAGGACATAACACGTTTAGGGGAATTTGTTTGAGAGAAACAATAAATTTCTCATTTGAATTCTAATTTCAAATTCAAATTCAAACTAACACGTCAGTTCTTCCTACCTGGAGGCAAAAAGTACTAACACTAGTATTCCATAGTCATCTCAAGATAACAGGTCTAAATCGCCCTGAGTTGTCACAATAGGCTACGGAGAAAATGACTACCCTGGGCGAGTCCAACAAACCCCAGAAGAGGAGGGGTCGATGGGAAAATTCAATATCAGCCCGAAATATTTCGACAAGCCCAAATCATTCAGACTCACCCCAAAATATTACAACAGACCCAAATCACCCTGAAATAACACAAGAGGCCACGAGTAAAGGGCTGAACTTGGGTTAGTGCAATAGACCCTATACGAGTGGGGTTGATAGGGAAAATTTAAAATCATCCAGAAATATATCAACCGGCCCCAATCATCCAAACTCACTTCTAGATGCCACAACTCCTGAGGTAACGCAAGAGGCCGCGAGGAAAAGCCCGTAGTGGGTGAATGCTAAGCTGACCCAAACTCAGTTCGAATTTCGATTATCCTCGTCCATCTTGATCGAGGGATTAACCAATAAACTTGTTTTGGTTGCACATTATCGAAAAATGTACAAATGTGTGCGCGCATGTGTCTTTTATTGTGTGCATGTAGTGAGAGGGAGAGTAAATAGGGCTCGTGAAGGCTTATTTGACCAGTGTGAGTGATTGTGTTGGATTCAGTCAACTTTCCCAGCTCGTTGGAGTGGAAGAAAGACCTTCGATATTATCAATTCATTCAGAAGCGAAATTAAACATGCCACCTTGCATTATTTAAAATTCAATATAATTATTAAATATATCTTTCATTAACACCATCATTTATTTAAAAAAACGAGAAGTATTTTTATGTTAATAATTTTATTATGTTATTATAATCGAAGTTATGTCGTGTAACTTTACTCTACAATTTATTTAATTTATTAATTTAAGAGCTCACCAGAGTGTATAAAAAGATACATGGAAATGAAGAAGTTATTAGGCATTGAAAATGTGTGAAAGAAAAATCCTACCAATAATTTTTAGCTTATGCCTATTTTTTTCATTTGTACTACTCATCATTAATTAATATAGTTTGGTTGGAGATAGACTACTTCGCTCATTATTCAGTTCAGCAGTTTGGACATTGCAAATTATTACCAATCTATCTTCTCTCTTAGTGACTTCCATTGTTCAATGCTAGGGGATGTAATGGTAATTATGTGTGAAATCATATATGCAGGTTAAATGAGTTTGTGGCTACAGCTTACGCTGCCATACGCTGTAGATAATCGTGGTTCGGAGCCCACGTTAATTAGTATGTCCAACTGAGAAATAAAAGGATTTTTAAATGACTTCAGATCGGTAGTAAAATCCATAATATTTTTTCAATTGTGATTTTCAAATTCAGCGTCTAATGATCGGCTTAATTAAGAAATTAGCCCGAATTCAGGGAGTCATTTTCGAATTTTAATTATGATAATTATGGCGAAAGTTTCCTACGGAAAATATTATGAGAGATTTATATTTGAATATACAGTTATGATTGGAACTTTCCATAGCGATTCAGAGCCATAGTCATTTCATCGGGCAAGAAAGTAGCCACATAGGCCAGTATATTATGGTAACCGAATAAATTGTTTGGGGATTTTTTTTAAACACGTCTGCATGTTTATGTGTAACTATAATGTCATCTCATAAGTAATGCGTCATTTTTAGTCACGTGCGAGTCTAGTCGCGAGCGACTCTACATCTCACTATGTTGGTCGGTCGGTCTCCGTTTTTTGTTTTTTTTTGTAATAACATCATAACTATTGGGCAGATTCTAACGAAATTTGAAAACCTTATGTTGTTTTACTTTCTCTTTCGAATGATACAATTGCCAAAGGCTTTCCAAGGTTAGCCCGGGAATTATTTTGTTTTGGTAATAACATCATAACTATTCGGCAAATACTCTGCTAGACTATACTAGGCTATAATATGCTATAATCTGTTAAGCAAGCCTAAAATAGGCTATGCTAAGCTATGATAAGATAAAATGTACAAGGGGAAGATATACTATGGTAATTTAGGCTATAAAATGCTTTGCTATGATAGCATATAGTATGTTAGGCTAGACAATATTAAGCTATGTTTAACTAGGGTATAATCGGATAGTATAGGCTATACTTGTCTAGGATAGTTAATACTATGCTAGGTTATACTATGCTAGGCTAGGGTATAATAGGCTAGGGAGGGCTATGCTCTGATATGCTATGCTAGGAAATAGATACTATGTTAAGCTACGATAGGCTAACTAACCAAGGCTATCATAGGCTAAGCTATACAAGGTTATTCTAGTCTAGGGTATGGTATGCTATACTAGTCTAGGCTATAATATGATACGCTTGGCTATATTACGAGTATGTTAGGTGTGGTAATAAATCTGAATAAGTGAGGGCACGCGACTTTTTCGTCAGCAGACCTTTTTTTATGTTTATCATTATTTAATCATTATTTTATAGATAGAAATAACCAAAAGCAAGTTGGTTTGTATACTAGCCTACTCAAAGCCTAAGTACCTGTTTGCTTTACACTAACCCAATGATTACATTTCGACATACTTTAATCGTAATTTTATGGGATATCAATTTTGTATTATTATTGTTAATTCAGTGTGCCTATTCGTTAAATGATGAATATTATGGAAGTATCAAAATAGTACATTCACAACGTTATGGTTTGAGAGCTTAGAAAAGGCAACAATGTTAAATTAACAGCAAAAAGTTTGTCACATATACGGTAAAGGAACAATTAGTGTAGGCCAGTGCCAAAGATGGTTTCAGAATATTCGCTCGGGAAATGTTTGCCTTAAAGATGAACCCTGTTCAGGACGACCAGTGGAATTTGATCAGGATCTTTTAAAAATGAAAGTGGAAGAAAATCTGGTTGTAATTGATGAATAATTAGCTGGAAACTAAATTCAAATCATTCCACTTTGCATCATCTGTGATAAATATCAACCGCCGAATACAGGACTCATCATGTAGTTCCGGATGGCCTTCAATTTTTTTCACGTCTAAGAAAAGCTGTATCTCATTCATGCATTCAACAAAGCGTTCAAAAACCTTGCCTCTACTAAGCCACCGAACATAATTTACATCAATAATCCGCCATAAGCTGATTCAACTTCATCCAGTAACTAGCTGAATTCACGTTTATGCAAGTGTTGCGCCCGTGTTGATATCAAATTAACTATCTTGGTGACTGACGCTGTAATATTTTCCAGTTCTATTAATCTAACTTTAGCACACAGTTCTTCTTGATGAACAATACAGTGAAATTGTATTACAGACTGTCCGACGTTATCAGTGAAAAGTTTCCCAAATCCAAGCTTTCGGCCGTCCATATTGGGTGCTCCATCTATTGTAATTGATACAATTTTTGATATATCTATGTTTCTGTCGCCAAGTGCTTTGACCAGTGACTACAATATCACAAATAACTTTTCCTGTAGTATTTAACGACAGGCTTTCTAGGCTAAGCAACTCCTCGAACATTTCATGATCACTAGAATATCTTGCAAAAATTGCCCATCGAGAGGCAGAAGTAATATCAGTGGTTTCATCAAGGCAAATTGAAAATAAATCACATGCGTTCAAGTTATTTTGTATTTGTTCTTCAATATTTGAATGCATGGTCATTACCCGGCTTTTAACAGTGTTTCTGGAAATAGGAAGCTCTTTAAAACGCTTAAATATTTTGTATTTGTTATTAAAACCTTCAAAAAGAAAAGGTGCGAAGTTAAGAAAACATTTTTAAGAAACTCTCCTTCATTAAAGGGTATATTTACCTTGCTGAATAATAGTATGAGAAATACTGAAACTTGGTGTCACTAAATTCGACAAACTTTGAGATTGGGTCATTTTTTTTGATTGCCTCTTGTGAGATATAATCTTTACGTTTTTCATCACTTCTTTCTAATAACCTTTTGTGATTTGAATCAAAGTGTCTTTTCACATTCCAAGTTCTGCTAGTAACTTGTTGATCACATAAAATGCAAAGAACTTTATTATTTCGTTCTATAACGCCATATTCAGTTGTCCACCATTTTAGGAAAACTCTGCTACGACACTGATTTTCTGATAATTTAACTTTCTTTGCTGTACTCATTATGTAAGTAAGGGTCTGATCAAAATTGTGAAATGAATTTAATCTGGAACTTGTTTTGAAAAAAAAGGAAATAATAAACGTGGCGAAATCTGGTACTTCTATTTACAGGAGTTGTCAGTGTCTAATAAATTTATCCTCTCAATAAAAGAAAACGACATATATTGATTGGCATGGAGCACGTAGAGACTTCCACACCTATACTTCAAAGATCAACGAAGAAGAGGACGAAGTGTTCACATGATGAGAACAAACAGAGAGAGTAAGTAAGCAAAGTTAGAAAAAGCTAGAAATAATAAAAAGAAACATAAAAGGATAAACAAGAAACGGGTATAATAAAATAGAAAGGAAAAACTTTATACCAATGAAGGAAAACAACGGTTTGAACGCCACACACAGAAACAATAACACAAATTTAAAAAGAAGACATAAAACGAACATAAAAGGATAAACCTGATACTCAGGCAACTATTTCTATTCATTTGAATTCTAAACTATAACATCTCTAAATGCCAGAGATTAGCGTGACCTCCGCGTATACTTTGCATTCAACTGCACATCTTCTACTTCCTTCTTTTCCATCTATATTTTCTTCTATCCTTCACACTCGGCTTAACACAGCATACGTGGGACAGGGTCTCGAGAGATTGAAGGAATAGACAGGATATAGTACACACCGTGGTTCGGATTCCACGTAAAGCTGTAGGTCCGCCGACCACCTTGGTCTCCTTTTAATCTTCCACACTACTTCAAACTTTGCTATCCCCTTTTCCCTTTCCTCTTCCTCTCCCTGTCCTTCTCCCTGACTCACTCTCTCCTATCCAGAAGTCCAACAGGACTCTGGAGGGAGAGGAGAGACTGGGAGGGCCTAGTGCCCTCCCCTTCCCCTCTAATCATCTTAGGATGACCGGAGGGGAAGGGGGAGGGGCTTGGCGATCTATTCTATCTCACCTTCCACACCTTTTCTACTTTACTTTACTTATCTATTTTTTAAAGAACTGTTTGCTTCTTGACATATTTTTTTTTTACCCAAAGAAATGAATTAATAATGAAATTTACAGCTCAGAATTGCTGACGTTTTCAAGCACTGCACAACACCTACTCACGTGGAAGGAAAATAATTGACAGTGGATTTTATTCTTGCATAAACAATGTAAAATTTAACAAATTAACATGTTTTTTAATGAGTGACTATATTTAGTGGGACAGACAATGAGTTACTACTTAGACTGGGTTGAAGTTTTGTAATATAAAATTCAGAGAAGTACCAAGCTGTCCAGAGAGATTACATGCTACCATCAGACCGATACCTCTCCAAAATGTGCGGATGTGATTTTTAAGTAGGACAATGCGGCATAACCAGTTCAAGAATCATTGGTCCTTACTTCTTCGAGGATGCTGACAGAAAAACGTTGACAATAACAGGGGACACTTACTGAATATTTTCTAAGATTATTTATTGCCAGAACTGGAAAATTTGGATATGCGCGAAATGCAGTTTCAAAAAGACGAGTCGACACCACACACCGCGGCAGAAACCATGAAAACACTAAGAGCAGCCTTCCCTGGTCGGTTAATTTCACGTTTAGGTGATGTTTCTTGCCCACCACGATCACCTAATTTTATTCCTCCAGGTTTTTTCCTTTAGGAATACCTTAAAGAAAAGGTATACGTAAATAAACCTAATAATCTTCAGGAATAGAAACGAAACATCTTTGAAGAAATCGACCAAATCACTACTGTTGTTTTGGAAAATGTCAGAGAAAATATGGTGCAAAGAATCTGCCTTTATTTTTAACAATAATGAATATTTAAAGGATATGGAATTTAAATAATAAAACTTCGATATCTCCTCTTTCATTTTATATATCACACACTTTTATAACTTAATTATTTTTTATGTTATTATTTTTTTAAATATAAAGTAAATTTTGGGCCTCCCTCTATATATGTAAATACGAGGGATACAAACATTGAAGAAAGATACACAACTCTATACTGGAATTAATGGAAGGATCAGAGCCCCCAGGGTGACATTTTAGGGTGATGCCTTCCCCGACAAATCACTTGAGGCACAGTGTCACCGCCAACTTCCTCGATCGTTGAAATAGCACCAATCTTGGCATTTCTCTGGAACCAATTTCTTTCTCACAATACTCACACGACCTCTGTCTCGTCTCTCACTGCCTCATGTACCTATTTATGAGCTGTTTTCAAAAATACGGCCACTTGAACCATTCCCTCACACTCTAGGGTTATTTGTTCTTACCTTTGAGGGTTTATACGAACTTTTTTGCCTTTTTTTATTATACACCAGCCTAAGACATTTATCACCCCCATACCTTAAGAGCCATTAACTACCTTTTCTTATGAGCTGTTTTCAAAAATACGGCCACTTGAACCATTCCCTCACACTCTAGGGTTATTTGTTCTTACCTTTGAGGGTTTATACGAACTTTTTTGCCTTTATGAGCTGTTTTCAAAAATACGGCCACTTGAACCATTCCCTCACACTCTAGGGTTATTTGTTCTTACCTTTGAGGGTTTATACGAACTTTTTTGCCTTTTTTTATTATACACCAGCCTAAGACATTTATCACCCCCATACCTTAAGAGCCATTAACTACCTTTCCTTGGTCAGTGCGAGTCAGTCAAACCAGCAAAGGGTGGGGGATAATCTAATGGGTGATTTCCACTAAAGAGGACAACAAGGCGAATAAAAGAAGGGAAACGTGCAACTTAAACAACGACAGCAAGTAGCAAACCCTAAATAGGAAATGCATTGAATGAAAGAACAATAGAGAAAATCCCTCCAATGACCTACGTCGTTTTGTGATAAGATGATAAATGGTTATTGCATCGATGGTTTCCCATGGTTCAAATCACTTACAAGTGCCTTTGAATGGCTAAATGAGGCTTCTGCCACAAGATGGCACCACCCAGCGCCAAATTCGATGGCAGATTTGAAATCTCAAGGGTGAATGACCATATGTCCCATGGTCATATGGGTCATTTCATGGCTCTAAATGGGTACAATTGAATTTTACTCCTTTTGAAAAAAAAGCAACGCTTTGACCTGGCGCTTCGCCGTAGGTAAAAACAAAGAATATAAAAGGATATAAATGAATATAAAGAAGTATAAAGGATTTTTAAAAAATGTAAAGGGATATAAATGGAGTATAAAGGAATTTAAAAGGATACAAAAGAGTACAAAGGATTTTCTAAAAAAATAAGGGAGCTAAAATAATATAAAGGAATTAAAATTGTATAAATAAAAACAAACGCATGTGAATTATTATAACTATTATAAAGGAATATAAAAAATAGAAATCGCAATAAAATTATATGAATAAATATAAACAGGATACGGATGCATTCAAAGCAATTTTTTTAAAATTATATAAGTAATGTAAAGGAATACAAAAGAGTATAAATGAATATAAATGTATAAGAAAATAAATAGCCTAAACGAATATAATTGCATATTAAAAAAAACTGCAATGACGCAACCATGGAATGCATTAGGTTACTAGAACAATGGTTTGCTTCCTATATATTTTTACTTCATTTACACTCCCTTTATATTTATTTACATTCGTGTACACCCCTTTTATATTATTTTACACTCCTTTATATTCATTTTCTTTCTTTTACATTCATGTACACTCCTTTACTATTATTTTATATACCTTTATACTACTATGTATATATTCATTCATATTTATTTATGCGATTGCAATAGCAATGATAATTGCCTCCTCTACACTGCATCGATCACGCCTGGGGGACGCTCCTCATCCACGACAAGCGAGTGGCTGTATCCAATAGAGCAATCTAACCCCCCCCCTTCCCCCTGTTTCGATTGGGTATTTATATTATTTTACATTCCTTTACATTCTTTTGTATTCATTTACATTCTTTTACATCAATTCGCTCTTGTCGTCACAGGTGGAAGAAAACGATCCTCTGCCCCACGGCAGCCTGAGTGAGTACTATAATATTCAATTGATACAGTTCTTTTTAGTGCTGTTAGATTGCTCTATTTGATACAGCCACTCGCTTGTCGTGGATGAGGAGCGTCCCCCAGGCGTGGTCGATGCATTATCGAAGAGGCAATTGCTATTGTAATCGCATAAATAAATATGAATGAATATATAGTAGTATAAAGTATATAAAAGAATATAAATGAATATAAAAGGAATGCACAGGAATGTAAAAGAATGTAAAGGAATATAAATGAATATAAATTAATATAAAGGGAATGTAAAGGAATGTCACATAATATAAATGAATATAAAGGGAGTGTAAATTAAGTTAAAGCATATAAATTAATATAAAAGGAGTGTACAGGAATCTAAAAGAATATAAGTGAATATAAAATAATAAATTCGTATTCCGAACCCAAAGGGCTCAAAATTGAAGGTCGCAAATCCCCTGCGCTATTAACAGAGGTGCCGAGTATTGTAATCCAACGAGGTAAATTGCATTCTGTTCAGCGCGAACTAAGGGACAGAAGATGAAGAACGTTGAGTAATGAAAAATAGGAGAAATAGGAAAGAGGAGATAACAACAGCAAAGACTCTCCTAAACAGACTTATCAACCTGAAATAGTGAGAGACCAAGACTGGAGATTTGAAGTTCGCGTGTTGACCACGGATAGTCAAATCTACTAACTTGAACTTCCCTACGAGAAAATACGAACTTTAAGTTCATACAATGATCACAGACGCTTAAATATACGAACTTTAATTCCCTCAGGTTAGAAGATCCGCGCGTATCCGAGGTGATTAATTCGGAGATTGATCTTCTCAGAGGTGAAGGATCATCCGCCGAGGAGGCTTGGACGGCGGCTGAATTATGCAACGAGAAATGATTGAGAAATGGGGGGCTAGTAGGGGTCAGGGGCCTCTTATCCGAGTAGAAGAACAAGGAGTGAAAGGTGCACCCAGAGTCCCTGGCACAGTGTGTGACAATGACTAAAGAGAAGTGAAAGTGAAGTTGATAAAGAGAAATAAACGCATCGACGTAGCTAAAGATTCTTAATAGGAGATAAGGGTGAGATAGGAAACTATCGACCTTTCGTTATTTTTCAAATCATCTTCCCTCTGCTATTAGGAATAATCCTTTCAAACGCTAGTTTTAAGTTAAGACTTCTCTTCTCTCTCTTATTTCTTCATTACTAGTCTCAGTTAATTCGTTCACTTTTACTTTAGTCTTTGTTTGTGTCATTTTATTTCCTCTTTACAAAGAACGGTTTTCGCCTTGTCTTCAATGTGCCAAAGCGTGTTACCGCGTAGCAAGATGGCGTCTAAGTTAATTTTCGCCGTCAGAGTTAATTATAATTAACCTCAGCTCTGTTATAAACAGCCATAACGCCATTATTATTATTATTATTATTACAGAGCGTTGACATATGTCCAAAATTAGCATTCTCGTTTTGATTAAATCCGTAAAAGAAATTGATTCGAATTTGAGTTTGTTTAATTTTGCTTTTAATGAACCGAAAATACCCCAATCCATTTTTTGGGAATGCACGCAATCTCGCCTGGATTTAATATTGATCCCCTCCCATTACACATACATGAACATCAACTCATACACTCCTCTCTCGGAGGTCAACCAAACTATATAGTTATCGCCAGTCAGTTGAGCCTCGAGAATCGTGTTTAGAACCAAAGGTCATCCTCTATCTAATGTCATATCTGGTGTTTGTGTCGGGTATGGCTAAGAAAGGATTGGTCTGAGGGCAAGGGCAGGTTGGCTAGTCGATTACAAAGGCTCGTGGATGTTGCGTCTAGCCGGGCGCTTGCGGGTTTCCAATTAGCCGGTGATCGCCATGCAAATTAGCTTTTTAAGGATCCTATTTCTTCTCCCTTCATGGATATACCTGAATAGGCATGAATATGTATGAATACGCGGCAGACATGGATATATTCTCGTATAGGTTTGCGTCGGTGGGGGAGGTGTTCGCAAATGAAAATAAAAAATCAAAATAGATGAAAAAGAATAAAATTACATGTTTTTCGCTCCACAGCTTTAATTCAAATTTTTGTAAAGGAAAATTAGTTAAGCTCCATTGCGTGTACACGCAATGAATGATATCTATTCGTGCAAAGTCTCAATTATCTGTAAAAGTCAACCATTATAATAGAGGTCACTGAATAAGTAAAAATGAGATTTTTCGCTTCTTTCACAACATTCTACATTTATTGGTTCTTCTGAAGATCACTTTCGTGCTCTTCCGGTGATGGAATAATCCTACACTTTGTGAAAGTGTGAAATCTAAACTAACCTAGATAGGGGATCTTTTCTTTGAGATTAAACCTTGCATCTCTGCATTTCCATCACACCTAAACTACTCCACTGCTCCCGCAGGCGCCTTGGTTATTGTCAAAAAACATCTTCACCCAATTTATTCACTCCACGAGCGTGCAATTCTTACAACGCCCTCCGGCGGAAGAATGTTATAGCTGAAAGAAAATAAATCTACACACATACATGTTCTTCCTCTGCGCCAGCTTCTCCTTATGTATTATGTGTGGATGCAATATATTTTAGAGTTTAATTCTGCCACGGCATCGTAAATATGCGTTGTTGCATACAATGATATTAATTGCTTTATTTGTTGGGGTGAAGTCTGCAAGATAGAGCCACCTCAATTAGCTGATTTCCATGTGCTGGAAGGGTTAATGACCGAAATTCAGTGAGATTTACATGCCTCCTCTTTCTGAACATCTGCCTATGTAGTATGCTTGCTTGTTGATCTAGATTATGCAGTTCTAGGAATGAGGAATTGCAATTTATCATTGTTATAAGTAAAAATAACATAGAACGATAAGATAAGTTGTTACAACCAAGCTCAAATTTCTTTAAAAAAATTCCTTTCATTTGAAAGGGTTTCTCAAGGACTTACCTTGCGTTCTCGCCGTTTGGAAGAGGAGAAGTAGGAATAAAACGTGCACAAATATTCGTGTCTTCAATGTTCTGAACGATCTAACCTTCCTTTTTGTCATTTCCGTCCACTTTTCAGGGATAAGGTTGTTTTTCTGGTTTATGTCACATTCCCTCACTCCAAGTTTACTGGTTGCAGCCCAACGCGTAATATTATATGTCACCTTCGAGTCATTTTGAAGAACCGTGATTTTTTTTCTTCTCGACCCTTTGTGTTTCTCCCAAAACTTTTTGTCTATTTTATCGAGGTCTGTTTCGGAATCCAACATTCTGAGCTCATAATTACGCCAACCTTTGATGAATCAACTAGACGTCTTCATTTGTTAATCACCTTAGGGTTGTTATAAATTACGGGGGGCACTTTTTTATATCCCTGGAGAGCTGTGATACACTGATTCGTTTCACGTTTTCCCTGAAGGCTTCTGAAATAGAGAAAAATAGCGATTACTGTTTATATAAATCTTCCGACAAAAATGAGATAATGGAACTGAATTAACATATTAAGAGTGAATATTACAATCCGCGTATCCTGGCGCATGATTCATTACAGAAAAATTAACATACCGTTAAGTTGTGAAGTAGGAATGAGATGAACATAAAAAGAAGAAAAATGCATTCGTACATATACATACTGATACATCTCTATCGACAAAAGATTCAAATTCCTAATAATAATGCAACGCCTTTCAACGGTACACGGCATCACGACGCGGGGATAAGCATATGTCAGGGAAAGTACCACGCACCCTTAATGGGACCATAACTTTTATGTTTCGATCGTTATATCATTAGAAAAATACCAGCTAACAACGACCAAATATACAGAACATACCAGACACATTTACGCAATATTTAACCTCTTTTTTGATGGTCATGACTTCTAAAATATAGATTTTGGTATCCCTCAAGGCCATGTTAGACTAGTAATGGCCATTTCCATTCCTTAAATATTCTAAATATTCTCTATATTCCTTTTAGATTTAGAGGTGGGAAATCAATAATAAAGGTGAATTTCCCTTAACTTTTTTGTTTCCTTTAAATGACTAAGGCGTACCAACGCTTGGAGATTTTAGTGTTTTTTGACTTAACGAGTTCGAGGCTTACGCGCTTGTTAAAGGATCGTTTGCTTTGTGAGCTCATGTGGCCCTCATCAAGCATTTTCCCACAAAGAAGGTTCGCGAACATTGTAATATCCATCCCTTGCCTATCGCGCGCGGCGGAACAAAGATTTCGGATGTACGGTTTCCCAGCTCGCGCCCATAACCGGATTTAGTCGTCTCTTACGAAACTCACTCGAAGAGGGTATAAGGATTCTTCCCCTGTTCGACCTACAAGTACAAATGTGCTCTGTTGTATGGGTAAAACTATCCATAAAAAAAATTGGGGGGTGATACTTTTACAATTGAATCTTAGATTTTGGGTTTAAATAACAAAGGATTTTGTATTTCCTCCTCCCAAATTCTATTGTTGATATTAAAAATTTGGGAAATTTGGAAATGAAGGGGAGGGGCCAAGTTCTAAAAATTGGGGAAATTTGCAGATGAGGGGGAGGGGCAAAGTTCTAAAAATTCTAGGGAGTGCTAGACAAGAAAGTTGTCTGTATGTGTTAGCGATAGAAGAGGGCATGTGAACGGGTCATAAAATTTAAAAAAAATAAGCCCCAGCCATAAATTGTCTTTTTACACGTGTCTGCTTTAATGTTTTTTTTAATGTATGTACATACACATGGATATGAGCGTATGTGCAAATTGACTACACGTAATATTAAATTATTATTACCAATACGAATAAATTTCATGGTTAATTTCACCTGCTTACGGTTTGCTTTGGAATTCCCAGTAACTTCGCGTTGCAGGGATACATTTTTGGTCAATAGTCTCAGCCTGTATTTACAGTCCTCAATTTTTAGTGAATATTTTATGCTTCTATTTACAGGTCTCAGTTTGAGTGAATATTATATGTCTGTATTTACAGTCCACAATTTTTAGTGAATGTTTTATGCTTTTATTTACAGTTCTTAGTTTGAGTAAATATTCTATGTCTGTATTTACAGTCTGCAATTTTTAGGGAATATTTTATGCTTCTATTTACAGTTCTCAGTTTGAGTGAATATTCTACGTCTGTATTTACAGTCCACAATTTTTAGTGAATGTTTTATGCTTTTATTTACAGTTCTCAGTTTGAGTGAATATTCTATGTCTGTATTTACAGTCTGCAATTTTTAGGGAATATTTTATGCTTCTATTTACAGTTCTCAGTTTGAGTGAATATTCTATGTCTGTATTTACAGTTTCCAATTTTTACTTAATATTTTGCCTGTATTTATAATTTGGAATTGTTAGTGAATATTTTAGGTCTGTGTTTAGTCCTCATTTTTGAGCGAATATCCAATTTGATAAAAAAAATCTCCGTTTGTATTTCAAGTATTTTTCTCCTCTTCAAAACTAATTACAAGTTAAGAATTCTCTTCAAGCTAAAAAATATTTTTAGATAATTAATTGCTTGTAATGGTGGTTATATGTTTTGTTTTAAAAGGCTTGTTAATACGTTTAAAACTATTTGGATTTTTTACACGCTTGTAAATGCGTTTACACCTATTTTAATTCTCTTGGGGTTATTTAAGTTGATTATAGAGGTGCAATTATAAAAAAAACAAGGCCTGCTGGCCAAAAGGTCGCGTGCTCTCACTTATTCTGATTTATGACCTTAAGACCTTCAAAACCTTTAATAATTCCCGGACTATTTCGTTAGAATCGGCCGAATAGTTATGATGTTATTGGCAAAAAAGTAATTTCCGGGCTAACCTAGAGAGGAATTTGCCAATTATAGCATTGAAAGGGAATGTAAAATAACATAAGGGTTTCAAATTTCGTTAGAATCGGAGGAATAGTTATGATGCTATTGCCAAAACAAAATAATTCCCGTACCAACCTTGGGAGGACCTTGGCAATTATATCATTCGAAAGAGAATGTAAAACAACATAAGGGTTTCAAATTTCCTTAGAATCGGAGGAATAATTAAAATGTTATTGCAAAAACATAAAAATAAAAACGGGGACCGACCGACCGAATGACATAGTGAGGAGATGTAGAGTTACCCGCGACTAGACTCGCACGCGACTAAAAACAGCAACATTCAATCAGGATAGGAAATTTAAGGGATTAGATGACAGATCCCGCATACAGCTAAATTTACAACACTGTTCCCTTCCCATTTCCTTCGCGCACACACAACGCATCACTCCTCCGCTTTATGGTTTTCAGTCCATGCTCCTCAGATGTTAAACTGGGGGTCTCCCATGGGCAATACAAACATACCAAACACTCGACCGGTGCCAGCACATAATAGTATCGTTCTTCCTGCCCATTCTCCTTCAATGAGGACCTACCCTCGTTGCCCTTATGTTTCCCCGTGATTGTCATACTTATCTTTATGTTGGTATAATTATCCGGTCGGAATAGACAATTGAGCGGTGGGGAGACATTAATAAACAATATATGACATAGAAAATAAGGAAAAATAAAGGGAGATAGGGTGATTAAGAGGAACAAGCCGATAAGGGTAATTAGTGAAAGGGGCGAGGGGAGGGTAGAAAGGGAAAAAGACAGACAGGAGTAAAGCTGATTACAAAAATGACTCAATTTAAGGCAAAATGCTTTTTTAGCCTGGGCATTATTATTATTATTATTATTATTATTATTATTATTATTATTATTATTATTATCATTATTATTAACATTATTACCTATTATTATTATTATTATTATTATTACATTAGTGTTTATTTTTATGATTATTACTATTATTATCATTATTAACATTAGTACCTATTATTAATACTATTATTATCATTATTATTAACATTATTACCTTTTTATTATCATTATTAACATTAGTACCTATTATAATGTTTATTTATATTATTGTCATGATTATTATTATTATTTTGTTATTTAAGAGGTGAGGCACGCCGATCACAGTGTGAAAAAGCGCTTAAAGATGAAGAAGAATATCAAAATAAGGTGAAACCAACAGGTAAATCGCCCCAGCAAAAAATAAAAATGTTTGTGCTGAAATGCGGTAAAATCAAAATGTGTGTGAAGGAGATTCCGAAGAATTAGGATCAGGATCGGAAGTTCACGCAACTCTCCTTTTTAGTATTACTAAAATCTAGTATTCAGTATGCAAAACCAATCTTGCTTTTATATAAATGCAATGTTATGGAAGGAAAATGCAATAATTATTAAGGAAAATGCAATAATGATTAAGGAAAATGCAATCATGATGAAGGAAAATGCAATCATGATGAAGGAAAATGCAATCATGATGAAGGAAAATGCAATAATGATTAAGGAAAATGCAATCATGATGAAGGAAAATGCAATAATGATTAAGGAAAATGCAATAATGATTAAGGAAAATGCAATACTAACTAACGAAAATACATCCACGGAGGGTATCCTAATTATCGTACGGTTTTGACGATGTAAAAGAAAACGCTAGTCTCGCGACGCTTTCGTGTAATCAATTGGCGGGAAGTTTTATTCCCTGTGTGGGAAAATATCTGAAAGAATGAACGTATGGTAATTTGTGATTGAGTCGGCTAAAAGAAGTTTATTTTGAATGAAACTTACATTATATTTTAAAATTGAGCCAAAAAGTGGAAGGCGGCGCATCGAATTTCTATGCTGCAGACAAAGGCATTTTCTTTGACTCTTGAAATTTGGGGAAAATACTTAGATATTGGGACCGATGGTAATTGTATAATTACCATTTGTTTTTTGTTTTTTAGCGATTTCCACTCCAAGTGGCATGCGAGCAATGGTGAATTTGTGGAAAGGAGGAATTTAGTTCATTACTTGAATGACGTATGGTAGTAACTAATAGGGGGGGGGGGCGTAGATATTGGCGTTTCCACTCCATTCTGTTGCCTTGTGAGACTTTTCCGCATTAACCGAACTTTATCGACAGCTTCACCCATCCCCCCTTACACACAAACTTTTGGGAACTTGATGAATTACCCTAGGGGAAGAGGGTTCTGTAAGCTGCACTGAGTGCGGGAGTAATGATTTATTTTAGAGCAGGATCACCCCCTTGGGGCGTTTGAAAATCATTAACTTTTAATAGAGAATTTTAAGCGAGAAAATTCGTGGTCGGTCGGCAAATCGATTTCACTCGGCCAGATCAGAATTCAATTAAAGTGAGGCTGAGGACGGCGACAAGAACAACTCTCGCATCTCAACAAAAGCCTGACGTTGGGTTTCAGACTGAGGGGGTCATCTCGTATCCGTTAAACGCTCTCTAACCCAGGAACCCATTACAGCAATACCTATTAACGTGGGATCCGAACCACGGTTCAAAACCAATCCGCTGCAGGCACAAAATCGGCCCAATTCGGGACTGTCGATTAACCAATCTCTGTGGTTTAACGTCGTCCTATTAGAAAGTAGTAGTTGAGTGAAGGGGCAGAGTGTGGGAAATATGTAAGCAAAACTCCCCACCCACCCCAATTCCAATGAGCTTAGCAGGTCTCCCTTCAGGGGACCCAGGCTCAGAAAAGTTGAGGGCCCTCCAGGCCTCATAAGCACTCAAATAGCCTTCTCTTTTGGCAACTCTGACGATTATGATACAATTTCTTCACTTATAAATTTACTCAAATATGGAATGATCTCGCAAGTCTTTGTAAGCAACTCAATTTGTTCTAGAGTATAATTAATAAGTATTAAACGTATAAATTTTCAATTAAAACACTTTAAAGTTACTATTAAAATTACTCTCAAAACCTACTATTAAAAAGTAATAGTGTTTCTAACTTGACAATTGATTCCTATCTTTTTCCATTTCCCGTTCCGCATAGGACTAAAAAAAGGAGGAAGGTATGAGAAGAGTAAAAGGTAGGGGTCCTCCACCCCCACACCAGAACAAGTAAGTGTAAGAGGAATCGATATGTTTTCATGTACGAAGTCCCACTGAAAGGGGATGTATATTCTGGAGGTGTGTGAATGTATGTAGATTATCATGATGTGATTCGGTGTAGTTTTTAAGGGTTTTACACAACTCTCCACTCGGTAGGAACAAAAAACCCTAGAGAACTACTCTTAAAAAAAAACCCACAAGAAAACCACAGGATTATGTAAAACTTCGTTTAATTATACCTTATTTACGAAAGATATAAAACGCATAAATAGTTGAATAAAAGTCACTTTTCGATTAAACATATATGATTAAATAATATCAACTAATAATCCTCTTCTGAAATTACATCATTCGAGCTTTTAATTAAAGTTGCCTCATATTTTCCTGTTTTTATTCCTGTATAACGTTGATGGCGTTATCTCGCCCTCACTTCACAAACTCTTGTTTAGGTTCTCAAGTAAAACAAGTTTGGTGAATCCGAGATATTGCCTGTTTGCAATTACCCGATCTTCAACTGTATCTTTTTTTAATAAGAATTTGTTTAATTTTACACGATTAATTGGTAAAATTGGAAAGTAACCAGCATTTTTTTTTTAATCCTGGCTATGACTTTACACACCAAATACCTGAATTCCGGTATAGTCTTCTAGATGTTTTTGTTTTCGGGAAACAATCTCCATTCATTATCTAATCTATCTTCGGGAATAAGCTGGTAATAATGTTTAGGTAATTTGAAAATTGATAGTGATTTTACATTACCATGTGCTGAGTGTGGATCTAAGATGTTTACTTTGTCAATAGTTGCATAAGGGGAAATATTTTCCTGATTTTCATATGCAATTCAACAAGGAATTTTAAGCAATTACTTTTTAACCAAGTTCACCATTTTTGACACCAAGTTTTTTCGAAATAAAAAATCTCACACATCATGATCCTAAAAAATATAGCTTTTTTTTTACATAAAATTGTATATTTGGGGGATAATTTCTGGTCGTTTGAAGAATTAAGGATGATTGCCACGTTGCAGACAGGGTATCAAAATTTTGGGAGTAGTATAGGTTATGCCATGATAGTGGCTTTCTGGGATATTGGATACTCTGATTGTTAACATTTACAAAAATGTCATCAAATTAAATATAAAAATATCATCGCATTTTGTCAAATCCTCTTTCTCTGTCTCTTTATCCTTTTCGCACAGACACAAAGTATTAATTACTAAGTTAAAGAGAAATAAGGGAAAAATTCAATGACCATCTTCTTGTTCTTAGTACAGGGTGTTGCGAATGTCTTGTTACCTTGTGAAAAACAACCGTGAAACTGATATAATGGAACCGTTAGAATATTTATTCCCATGTAAACAAAAGAATAATACATATATTTATTATAATTAGAAGAAATAAAAATTATTACAATATTACAGATGTTCTTCGCAGTGTAAAAAAACAACATTCGAAACATTGAGTTGATTGAGTAATAGATAAATTCTACTCGCAAGTCACATACACAAAGTATAAGCTGTAAACTGTATCGGTAAACAACAGTGTTACCAGAAATTTGGAATCAGATTAAATTTGTCTAGAGGTCTAGTCTTTTTAACGGCCTCTCATACCATCTCATTACATTCTCAGAACTATTTTCTTCTCCACTTAGGAATATCTTTTTTTACTCCTAAAAATGTTCTCCATTGACAAAATGTTAATTTTTACATAAAACTCCACAGAATTTATTATATTTTAACATAAAAAACAGCCTCCCCCCCCAGGCGGACGTCACAAAACAAGATTTTGGTGGAAAAACCAAAGGGTGAATGCAGTGGTTGGAGACGTATAAGGATCTTCCTGTGTTGATAGAATTCCTACACCGATTATTATAGTCTACTCCCATTATCCTTCTAACTATTTTTCCTCCTTTATTATTATTCTTCCTTCTTTCTTTTGTTTTTTCCTTATTGTCTAACTACTTGTATCCTTCCGTCCTTTACCTAGGTTTAAATTCATTGCGTTAACATAGTCGAAAACTAGTTTCGAGACGGTCTATTGGCGTCTTCATTCAGAGACTAGAAAAAAATGGTCTCTTAATATGTTTTCAATGCCTTTAATTAATCCTGCGACGCTAAACTGACTTTTAAGACCAAAATCACTTCACACAAGACCACCCAATTGAGGGCGAAGTCAGATATTTGCGTTTTGAAGCCTATTATTTTGTGACATTTCATCAACGGAATTTGAATTTGTGCGTGGGAGTCTATGTACTTGTGCACATGTCCATGTGTCGGAGAGCGACCCTCTGTAAATGTGTATGTGCTGTAAGTGTGTATCCGCATAGATGCGCAAACGAAGCGAAAAGACACTCCAACCTCAGTGTCTTCTTCGTCTGATAAACAGGCAGAGACGTTCAACGCAAACGAATTACACCTGTGACATGTCTACATACGCACATACATCCATCTCCCTACATACGCGTACACCAATCCCACCTCCCTTACATGATTTAGCAATGGTGACATCGCTCTCTCTTACGGCGAGTAATGGCTCTAAGAGAGCCTAAGCGAGACACGGCAACAGAGGCGGAAGCCCAGAGATCTCCCAAACCCTTATTATTAAAGGGGCATCAACAGTGATAATCTCACAAGGACCAAAAGATCATTTAAGGATACCCACATACCCCAAACACACGGATTTGGTTCACGCGGGATTAGCTTAAGTTTAAGCGGATTCGGGATTTGATGCTGGGTGATGGATGCGAGGGTAGTGCTGCAGGAAAATCGAAGCTGGATATTTAACGATGGATAATGGAAGCTAAATAAATCCACTCAATATGTGAGGGCGGAGGATGGGTGTTGGATAATTAGCGACGCGGGATAATGGTTACTGAATAATCTGTTCTTCATAATGATCCTGGATATTTGATGTTGAATAAATGACGATGGGAAGAGATAATGGATCCTGGATATTTGATGTTGGATAAATGACTCTGGGAATGGATAATGGATCCTGGATATTTGATGTTGCATAAATGAAGCTGGGGAATGGATAATGGATCCTGGATATTTGATGTTGGATAAATGACGCTGGGAATGGATAATGGATCCTGGATATTTGATGTTGCATAAATGAAGCTGGGGAATGGATAATGGATCCTGGATATTTGATGTTAGATAAATGACGATGGGGAAGAGATAATGGATCCTGGATATTTGATGTTGGATAAATGATGCTGGGAATGGATAATGGATCCTGGATATTTGATGTTGGATAAATGACGATGGGGAAGAGATAATGGATCCTGGATATTTGATGTTAGATAAATGACGCTGGGGAATGGATAATGGATCCTGGATTTTTGATGTTGGATGAATGACGCTGGAGATTGGATATTGGATCCTGGATATTTGATGTTGGATAAATAACGTTTGGGATTGGATAATTGATCCTGGATATTTGATGTTGGATAAATGACACTGGGGATTGGATAATGGATCCTATATATTTGATGTTGGATTAATGATGCTGGGGGTTGGATATTGGATCCTGGATTTTTAATGTTGGATAAATAACGCTAGGGAATGGATAACACTAGTCAACAAAAAAAAATCTCATGGTTCTGGATCAAAATAGTCTGATTCTATGGTAAATGTATGTGCTGAATTCAATAATGACATTCGTATAGCTGTATCGGGCTCAGTTTGCCAGAACCAGCATATCTATATATTTGGTGCACCCTGTTATTCATACACTAATTTATATGTTCATTGGTTCCACTTATGCAATAATATTTTCATAATTTGTGCTTTTTTGTTTGTTTCAGATTGCTGGTTCATGATAGTGCACATCTACAACTGCCTAACTTCTAATTACTCCGAACTTAACAAAATATGAAACGTGACAAGTGCATGAACGATGCTGGTCGTTTTTGTTACATATGTGGCGCCTTCACTCCTGGTAGCCTCAAGAAACCAATCACAAAAGCTGTTCGACTGAACTACAACAGTTAATTCAAATGTCCTTTGGGTGACCAAGACGAAATGGGCACCTCATATAGCTTGTAAGTCTTGTGTCAACTACCTGAGCGAGTGGATGTGTGGTAAGCGAAGCTCAGGGATGCCGTTTGCTGAACCAATGATATGGCGTGAACCCAAAGACCACAGCAGTGACTGCTACTTCTGCCTCACAAACATCAAGGGAATAACCATCAAAACACGAGGCAAGGTACAGTACCCCAATATTGCTTCTGCAATCCGACGAGTTCCGCACAGCGCTGAACTCCCAATCCCAAATCCGCCGACTGAACAAGATTTGATGAGTGATTACGATTCTAATTCTACTTCACATGAAGACGACTACCAGGATGACTGAAAATACCAGGCCTAATTTACTCAAGAAGCGCTTCATGATTTCATCAGGGACCTAGCTAGGCTTGTCCAACGAAAAGGCCAAAGTTCTGGGATCCAGACCCAAAGCAGCGTAACCTGCTGGAAGCTGGATTGCGTATCACTACAGCTCGTTACCGACATAGAGACCTGTCTGCATTTTTCAAGATGGCAAACAACCTTTGTTACCGTGAGGACGCAGTATCTCATGCTACAATTCTGAAAGTCTGAACCATACAAGTCAGATGATTGGAGGCTGTTTATAGACTCTGGAAAAGGCTCTCTGAAAGCTGTTCTTTTACACTACACAATGGCAATCGATTTCCATCTGGCCCAATAGCACATGCAGCAAAGATGGCTGAGAGCTATGAAACAATGAAGATTTTGTTAGTCGCTATAGAGTACGAGAAACACCACTGGAAGATATGTGGGAATCTCAAAGTCATCTGTTTACTACTGGGCCTTCAGAGTGGATTCACCTAGCACATGTGTTTTTTGTGTTTGTGGGACAGCAGAGCTGATGTAGAGCACTATGTTTGAAATGAATGGCCGAGGAGACCAAGAGATGCGCCTGGAAGGTTCAACTGTGTTCACAATCCTCTTGTAGGTCCAGAAAAGATAATTTTTCGTCTACTGCATCTAAAGCTCGGTTTGGATAAATATTTGATCAAGGCTATGGATCAATCTGGTGCTGGGTTTCGATACTTATGTCAGAAACTAGGTGGTGTGGTTTCCGAAGCCAAGTTGAAAGCAGGTGCCTTGAATGGACCACAGATTCGCATACTAGTTCATGATAGCGAATTCACCAAGGCCTTAATGGATCCTGGATTTTTGATGTTGGATAAATGACGATGGGGATTGGATAATGGATCCTGGATATTTGATGTTGGATAAATGACGATGTGGAATGGATAATGGATCCTGGATATTTGATGTTTGGATAAATGATGATGTGGAATGGATAATGGATCCTGGATATTTGATGTTGGATAAATGACGATGTGGAATGGATAATGGATCCTGGATATTTGATGTTGGATAAATGACGATGTGGAATGGATAATGGGTCCTGGATATTTGATGTTGGATAAATGACGATGTGGAATGGATAATAAATCCTGGATATTTGATGTTGGATAAATGACGATGCGGAATGAGTGTTAGGTTGCGCCAGGTTACACTTGCTTTTTCCGTATAGCTTCTCGCGCCTAAAAATATTTCTCGGTAGATTCCTTCGTTGGTTAAAGCCATGAGACGATAATAATAATAACCGTGCGTGACATGACCTTGGAGATTCGTCCCTCAACTCTACTCTCACCGTTCTTGCCCATCTTAGCGTGGGAGAATGCGTGCATTCTTTTGCCAACCAGGGCCCCACGTTATTCCCCTCTCATTAAAAGGGGGATGATTCCCACACACCTTGTAAGACCTCCTCACTTGAAGGTAAAGAATTAGAGCGAGAGTAAGTTTTTGTCACTTTGTAGGGGCGATCGAGCCTTCTTGATATTTGCTTTTTGGATGTTGAATGTTCTGCCGTTTGTAATACGCTCCCCCTCCTCCTTTGGTGCCTTCAAGCCTCCCCTTTTCTTTCAAGTCTTTCCTTACTCGGTAGGAAGACGCTATGTGGAGGCCCATAACCTTGAAGGGCGCTATATAAAAATTATTAGTATCAGTTAAGGATCACTAAGTATGAAAAGATCCAGCATTGTGGAAAATAATTTATCCCTTCCTCTCAATTCATCTGAATTTGTCCCATTAGAGGTCAAAGGTTTTCAGATCCCCTGTGCTAATTTAACTCACAAGGGGGTTCGCAGAGGGCTTGGAAAGATGAACACAGCACTCGGCAGTTATAGTCATTTTAAGAGGATGACCAACGAAGGTTTTTTTATTATTCAAGACAGGGGAAATATATTACATCCGGTTTTCGAGGTTTTACTTTACCAAATATATGAATGCTTAAATGATATTAAATATTTTTACCAGGGGAGTACATACAATGAAAAGCTTATTTATTAATTAGGGGGGGGAGGGGAAATGGTAGCGGAGGAAAGCATTATTGAGTTAAAATGTTGTGAATGTCGGTAAAAGACACGTATGATCAGAACGCAAATCAACAAAGCATGTTCGTAAAAAAAACACTGTAATGTAATAAGGTAACATCCAGCACAATGAAAGTTTTCCGTGAATTCCACGTAAGAAAGTCAGCATGATTGAAAACCAGAGATCGTCAAGAGGGAGGGAAGGACGACGGTAAAGGGAAGAGCGAAATACTGGCTTCGACCCCTACTGTGATTATTATTAATACAGAAATTGTTCTTAATGCCACCTTGTAGCGAAGTAGTGGCATATCACCCTGAGTATGACAAAATGAATTGCTCTTGCTAATCTTCCGAAATGAAGTCCACAAAGTCCGTCTGCGAGACCAACAACAGGATTAACCTTAGATCGTGAATGCTGTTATGAAGCCCGTAAATAAAAGTCCAATTCAATGGGTTATATAGGTGGAGAAGCCCCGGAGGATGGGGGGACATCTAATATAATGGAGGCGTGATATCGGTGACCTGAATTGGAGGGAAAGCAATTCCCATGTATGGGGAGATAGATGGTAACCCGGCTGAAACCGTATTCTGCCATTTTTTATCTTATATCGATTGTAAACTGAACCCTGGGAATGGTTTCACGAGTCCGGAAATCCATACTTTATGTGTCATGGTTTTATCTGTAGTGTTTCTTTTTCCCGACGGAGGGCACCGCAAGGTAATTAAAGCGTTTAGAAAACATAACGATGAGGAAAACTACTGGATTATAAAGAGGAATATCGTAATTTTAATAACTAGAAGAATAGGGGGGGAGGTGGAAGAGGTTAGTAGACCACATCATGTCGGTAACCAACATTTATTTGATTATTATTTAATTCGAAAACCAACGAGGATGACTCATGTAAAGAAAGTGGTGAGAAGGGGTAAGTGAAAATGTGCGGAAGATATACACACGCCATGGGGTGAGTGCCTATCATCGTGCAGCTCCCCCTCCAGCCCGGCGACGTGCAACAACTCGAGGGGGAATCGAGTCTGGAAGGAAGACGCTTGGAGAGGTGATGTGACCCATGTTCTGTCGATGGGGCCCTGATACTTGGAGGGGGGGGGGAGGTCTTATGAGGGAATAGAAAGGGCCAACCCCAACCCCCCTCATAAATATTCGAAGGTGAGTTCGGGAAGGTGGTGGCGGTGGTGTCCTCGCCCATGGTCGAAACTGTCCAGAATGCTCCCCGAACCAATCCAGGGCGGCCGATGGAGGACACGCGCCATTCATTATCCCGCTGTGAGGTCCCAGAGTAGTGGGGGTGGGGTCCAACACGAAGCCCTCGGAAGTAGTGTGGGTGGGGTCCAACATGAAGCCCTGGGAAGTAGTGGGGCTGGGGTTCAACATGAAGCCCTGGGAAGTAGTGGGGCTGGGGTTCAACATGAAGCCCTCGGAAGCAGTGGTGGTGGGGTCCAACATGAAGCCCATGGATGGATTCAACATGGCGCTCACCGGTCGATGATGGGTGGGGGGCACGACCGCCTGCCAGGGAGGTCGTGACACCTCGGGTCCATCTTGGGGTATGCGCCCCCACTCGAACCCTCCCACCACCAGCCCGTGACTCATCGGTCCACGCCACATGTTACCAGAGTCCAATGAACTAAGTCACAAGCCCAGGTGTTTACAAGGATGTTCCGGAGGGGGGGGAGGGGTATCTTCCGCTCCCATACCCCAGGGAAGGTAAAAACGTCGGCAATGACCCCCCTATGGGCATGCGTCTGGTGCCCCCCTTCATTGAATGTGGATGGGATTTGAGCGAGTGTCGCCCTCTAACATGCCCGGTTCGAACTCCGACATGTCACGTCGCCCTGTCATGCCCAGGGTAGCCGGTGGTCACACTAACACTCGTGACGTCACGGTACGGTGACGCTCTCCTATTTATCCTTCACATACTGATGATATCCCGTGACTTTTGGCACTTCAGTGTATATGTATAGTCGCAGATAATTTTGTTGGCATTGGGGCCGTAAGGGAACTCATCTGAGAGCGTTGGGCCGGGATTATTAGTAGTAGCAACTTCATAAATGGATTTCTAAAAGTTAAAATTACCATTTTTAAAAAGGATAAACTATGATTTCTACAATGCTACCATTTTTAACTCCCTTTATTATAATATGATAGTTAAACTCACTCAAGATAAAAATAGTAATCTAAGAACCATACGTTAAAGCTATACAACCTCTCATTATGCAGGGTGTTCTTAAAGTCTTGACCAATATGCAAAATGTATATTTTCAATAAAAAATAGATTACATTCTATTTAGACTTCATTTTATTTAATTGGAATGTTAATAAATAACATCTTTTAATGTGATTTCCAACATTTGTGATCCAAAATTCGATGCGTTTTGCCAGCTTCGTCCGATGAACCCCATCATTAACTTCAAATTTCGGTCAATTTGAACACATTCATTTATGAGCCGCTGTTGCCTCAGGTGTCTTTAATTGGTATTGATTACACCTTCCTCTTTAGTCAAGCAAAGGAAGTTAAGGTCTGGTGAACGAGGACACCATTGTAATATTTCCTATGTTTTGAGTTTAGGGACACCCTGTATAATAAAATTAATCAACTTACTATCAACTTAATCCGATACTTCGTCTGGGTATTTATTTATATTATAAACATTTAAAAAAATTTCACTTTTCAATGAAATTTTCAGTAGAATTTTACCCTTTAGTTTCGTTAATATTTAAAACACCCACTCGATGGCAGTACCAGTCAGGGTTAAAACGCCCACTAAAGGCGGTACCAGCAAAGTTTGAGATTCCTGGTTCAATTTTTTTTCAACTGGTTTAACCGAGTGTAAGTCTAGCTTAGATTTCTGATTATCTAAAAATAGTGAATCGATTATAACTTGATTACCACAGATTACCTTAAGTTTCAAGGTACATAATGTGATTATTTAAAAATGTCTTCTTTTCTTAGGACTTTGATTTAACAAAATGAAAATAATAATAATAATTATTATTCTTTGCACTCAAGGTCACAATTGTTTGCTAATTAGAGATTAGATTCAAAATAAGGCATCACACTCGTGTCATTTCTCTCTTTCTGACACTTTCTACCCCTCTTCCTCATTCTTTCCCTCCTTTATGGGCAAATGTAACAGTCAAATTTTCCTTTCGAAATGGAGATTGGGGAGGGGGGGGGGCACACTCGCGGGACGCACCGCCATTTGATGCAGCGCTCGCCTGCGACGACTGCGTTGTCCCAGACTGTTCGACACACTCTTGTCGAATGTCTCTCTCTGGCTGATCTTCTCCGAGACGAGCGGGGTAGTTACCGCTTGTCCCTTTCTCTCTGGACGGGTTCGTGCACACAGACTTGTGAACTATCTGGCTTTTTTGGAGGAGGCTAGACTCCTCCATTTTATTTGACTTCTTTAGGGTTGGACCTATGCTAGGGTGCAGGGAGAAAGCCCCTCTTCCCTCCCGTCCCCTGAGCGGGCCTCCTTCACCTTCATGCGTTTGTTTTGGCATTTTTATCTTGTTTTTTTGTTTGTTTCTTGCTTTGTTTAGTATGTGTATGTTTTTTGTGTTTAAAAGTAGCCTAGGAATAGGATGATTTTTAATTATGGTGACTTAAGCCTTTGGTAACAGTCGTAGATGGCCTCTTAAAAAAAGAGGCTTTTTTAAAAAATTTATAATTCTGCCCTAGCGGCTGGCCATGAGGCTAGAGCACCCCCCCTTCCAATAGACGGAGGTGTAAAGAGAAGTACCTCCCACAACACACCGATCCTCAATATAATTAATTGCTACAAAGTTTTAGTCGATAAATAAAGTTTATTAAAAAAAAACTAAACTTGACGGTTGCGTAAGCTTGGCGCTACGCATACCTTTAAATAAACCAACCCAATTTCCGTAGCCATAGAAACCCCATAGCCTACGCATAGCGTTTAATTGTTTAATAAATCAACCCAATTTCCGTAGCCATAGAAACCCCATAGCCTACGCATAGCGTTTAATTGTTAAATAAATCAACCCAATTTTCGTAGCCATAGAAACCCCATAGCCTATGCATAGCGTTTAATTGTTAAATAAATACCCAATTTTCGTAGCCATAGAAACCCCATAGCCTATGCATAGCGTTTAATTGTTAAATAAATCAACCCAATTTTCGTAGCCATAGAAGCCCCATAGCCTACACATAGCGTTTAATTGTTAAATAAATCAACCCAATTTTCGTAGCCATAGAAACCCCATAGCCTATGCATAGCGTTTAATTGTTAAATAAATCCACCCAATTTCCGTAGCCATGGAGACCTAATGAGAAGAATAACCAACAAGCATATCTTTGTATACAAATCTGTAGCTATTAACCAATAACTTGTTAACAATTTTCCCCGGACATTTTTTTATGCGAGGAAAGAGATTATTCTCACCAACAAAGACATTTACGCTTAGGAAAAACGAGGGGGAAAATACAAAGAGTAATGAAAAAGGTTACCATGGCAATTTAAGGGTGATCATCAAAGGAACAAGTTCGTAACAGGAGTGCAGGTTCTTAAAGGGGGTGAACTGGAAATCAATCAAGGGGATAAAGGATGAACTCAAAGGTAAATAACGACTAACGAAGGCACGAAAGTGGACTAGAATAACAAAATAGGGGAGAATAAAGAGACAGAGGTAACTAGCGGGTGACAGGGGTCACCAGCGATGCACATTCGAGGTCTTGAATTAGAACCCTTACCCCATACCATGGGATCCCATTTATCCGACCCCCGTGCAAGGGTGGATTGACCATGAGCCGGATTATGGGGGTTGGGGGAGAGGAGGGGGCATACAACTAAGCTGACCGGATTCATGGATAAAAAAAGGGATCCGAGAGCACGGATCTTTAGCGAGGAGACACGGTGAAGATCCTTGACGCGGATTTTCCTGACGGATCACTCGTATGATATTCGATGCTGATCATTAGAATGGATCATCAACTATAGGTGATCGGGATGGAATCCTCACTGCGAATCTTCGACACGCATTAATTAAACGAGTCTTCGACACAGGGATCCTCTGTGTGGATCATTGACCAGAAATCCCGTAGTCCGGAAGAATGACCATGGATCCCGTAGTCCGTGCCATTTTCCAAAGATCCCGTAGTTCGGACCAATAGACAGGGAGCTGGTAGTCCGGATTAATGACCGTGGGTCCCTTTATCAGGAACAATAATCAGAGATCCAGTTGACCGGACAGATGACCAGGGATCAAGTAGTCCGAACCAATGACTAGGGATTCCGTGGTGAGGAAAAATGACCAGGGATTCCGTAGTTCGAACCAATTACTAGGAGTCCTTATTCCGAACCAAATGACAAGGGTGCTCCTAGTCCGGACAAATTCCTAGGGACCGGGTCTTCACTACCTTCGAAATCAGGGCCACGAATGAGCCGTGAGGAGGTGGAGTGCGGTGGGAGTCAAAACGTGACCTCTGTCGAAAGGGCGCGGGGAGGGGCGGTGGTGGTATAGAATGAGTACGGAAATAGGACTTTTTAATAGGCTGGAGAATTGAGGCCAATTTACCAAGGACATCGGGAGTTTGTGTCTCTGAGTGTGTACATATGTATGTGAGGGGGGGGGGGGCTATTTCGCAAGCAGAGAACCCCTACCTTCATTGGGTAGGGGACATGTTAGTTTGTGGGGTCGCATTAGTTGAGCCACACGTGACACCTCATAAATGAGAGGAACGCCCCCTCCCCCGCCTCCCATTTCTACTCACAGTGGGTCCGAGAGTGCCATTGGCGACCATAAATGAGGGGGTTTACCTAGAAGTCACCATGGAAGAGATAATAAGGGATATATATATATATATATATATATATATATATATATATATATATATATATATATATATATATATATATATATATATATATATATATATATATATATGAATAAAACTAAAGTAATAGGACTAATTTTATATGAGAAACCATGTTTCGACGGAAACATCCGTCTCCGTTAATCGTTTTAACCCTTTTGGCCCCGTTCTTGACTCTTTCTTGCCTCTCGGTTTGACCTTGCTACCTTTGTTAGAGCTAAATCTTAATGTGAATTTACCCATCCCTCTCACTACTTCCTCATTGATGATTTCTTGTCCTAGAGGCGGTTCTTTATCTTTTACTAGATTTATATATACCCTCATATATATATATATATATATATATATATATATATATATATATATATATATATATATATATATATATATACATATATATATATATATGTTTTAGAGCCCAAAGTGAGCCATGTGATCATGAAAAATTGTTGAAAATTCTGACTCTTCGTCCATTAAAGAGAGCTAAAGGACATTGCTTTCCAACTCCACCAAAAAGAAGAGTCGAAAGAGCAAAGCTGCTCCATTTCTGTGGATGGATGAGAAGGTGTTCAGTGTTCAGGCCACCCACCACACACAGAATGATCGTGTATGGGCACAAAATCAAAATGAGATTCCGGTTGAACAGGAACATCTTTCTTGAGACAGAAATGAGTTTGAGGGATGGTGTGGACGGGCGTAACATGAATGGGTTAAAAATACCTCTCATCTTCATTTAAGAGGAAGCTAAGATCAATACACATGTTTATTTGGCCATGTTGAGGAGAAAGTCCTCTTAGGTGGATGCCACCATAGCAAATGCCGGTGTAACAATCCAACAAGAGTGATTAACCTCGCACATAAATAAACAAAGATCAATAGTGGTGCCAGGCATATAGTTGGGTCAAAGGAAATTTTGCCTTCTGGTTCTTTATAATTTAACCCCAAGGACTTTGAATTTAGGTCGATACTCGAGCAAACGGTCTGTACCAAATCTGACCACTGTGGCAAAATGATGAAGAACAAACTGGAATAATGCTGCAAGGAAATATCAGTTGAATCGCTGCACACAATTTGCGCTGAGTTCATACCTAGATTTCTTTTTGTCATTGACGCAAAAGGTGTTCACTGGATATTAGTTACATCATCTTGTAGCAAATAAGTTTTTCTTTCACTTTAGCATAATCATTATTTAATATCACATTGTATTCTCAAAATTATTAAATAATATCTGTCTATACTTCGTATTTACATTATATATGCGTATATATATATATATATATATATATATATATATATATATATATATATATATATATATATATATATATATATATATATATATATATATATATATTTGGTGTGTATGTGCGTTTGTATGTATGGAAAGAGAAAGAGGGGAGTAAATTAGTTAGATATTAGCATCAAAGAAAATAGAAAGAAGGAAAATACATCGCGACTCAAATTTATTGGTCACGTTTCGATTGGGTAACGAGAAATCATTTTTCGTTAGAGAATTTCCCGCTGCAACATTTATTGGGCGGCGAATTGTGAGTAGAGGCAGGGGTGAGAGGTGATAACCTAATGGCGGACATGTTGACGGTGATGTGGGGGAGGGGGATAATGAGGTCTCGCAACACTCCTCTCCCGCTCCCCACCGCTCTCAAAGGGCATCAAAGGAAATATGCTGGAACTGCCTTAGAGCCATGGTGCTTCGCTTGGATTCTCTGTGCGGAGTTTTACGGTCTTTGGTCCAAATTTTGTCCATCTTGTTCCAATTGTGGAGCTCTTCTGTTCGAATGGGGGGGGGGAGGTTTAGGTGGGAGTGAAACTTCTCATTCGCAATCTAGCGTGACGTGCCTAAAGTTGTAGGCCAAGTCTTTGTCTTTTTCTGTACATCTGATATGATCCCTCTTTCTCTGTATTTTATTTGTATATATATATATATATATATATATATATATATATATATATATGTCTGTTTGTATTATCATTATATATGTATGTGCCAATGCCTTCTCTATTTTTTCTGTCTGCCTATCTCTCTCTCTCTCTCTCTCTCTCTCTCTCTCTCTCTCTCTATATATATATATATATATATATATATATATATATATATATATATATATATATATATATATATATATATATATATATATGTTTGCGTGTGTGTGTGAGCCAAAACCTTGAAAACCTAACTTAAACCTGCCATATATTACCCTAACTTTTCCCTCCCTTTTTCGCCGCCAGGTATTTAAGAACACCCTTTTAGCAATCCATAAACGCCACCTGCATTGAAATGTCTCAATTCGGGTCCAAACATGGCAGCTTCTAATCTGGGATAGGAAAGGCAACGGCACATCGTCCTTGCCATGGTGATTCGCAGATCGCCTCCTTTTTTGAAAGTGACCTAAGTCCTTCGTATTCAAGGTCAGAAAGGAGCTTCTGGGCGGGTGTGACCTCCGTGGTCAAAAGAATGAATCATTCCAAGACGTCCCTCCCCCACACACACACGCCTCGAGTCCACAACTTCAGCAACGTCAAGTTGAAATGGCAATTGACAATCAACTCGAGTTGCATGCACGAAGATATCAGGTTCAAGTGCCCAGCGGTCAGGTGATGGCAGTTGGTGCCCAATAAGACCCAGGGGAACCATCTGATCCAGTCGATCTGTGGCCTCGCAACTCTCCCGATTCAAACCTCTTGGATTACTACGTCCTGGGCGTCGTTGAGGACGGGCTCAACCCCGATCGTCACAAAAACCAACGGGGACAGACCAGAACCTTTTGGGAGCGATTCTTCTTATTATTATTACCTTTTCATTACTTTGATTATCTTTTTCATTATTATTATTATTATTATCATCATTATCATTATTGTTATTATTATTAATATTATTATTATCATCCTTATTAGTTAGTTAGTCAGCGCCAATCCTTCCATGATACTGGGAGGATCCCCGACCGGATAATGAAATAGACATAAAGGTCAGTATGACCAAGCAGCTTTGAGCCCGAGGGCACCAGGAGCCGGTCCTCGATTGGAGAGAGGTGCCAAGAAGTGGTGTGTTTTGACACCAAACAGCGTTCAGGTGGAAGCCTTCGTCACCCCGGGGGAGAGGGCCCTGTTCCGCGTCAGAGGTATGTGGATATAGTTACCCCTCGGCAGGATTCATTGGAACAGAGTGTGTGTGTTATGCTGCGAAGACGGGAGAAGAAAGAAAGCAGTGTTGTGATTGGTGTATGAGTAGTGTAAGATCTACCCGCCCCAGTCCAGGGCTGAGCAGATCTCTCCGTGCGCTGACGTTTGTGTCCGCTCATGCCCGGATTCGGATTCGGAATCATCATTTTCATTGTTATTATTAATATTATCATTATCATTAATAATACTATTATTATCATCATTATCATTTTCATTATTATTATTATTATTATAATTTTCATTATTATTGTTGTTGTTGTTATTACCATTATTATTATTTACTTAAAAAACATAACAATGGTAAATGGGACAGAAAGTTAACTGGAAAGTTAACGAAAGCAATGATGGAGTTAGGGGAAGTGAATATTTTATAGGGATATAAACGGTGGGCACAATTCTCATGAACCCTCGAGTAGGGTGGAAGGGCTCTGACCCCGAACCGAGGGGTATTTTATATAAAATAAATAACTATTTAAGGAAAAGTGAAAAACGACGGAGAGAAACTGGATCTCCTGCACAGAGGCCAGGGACTTGAGGGAAATCTTATGCCATAATATAGGGGCACGAGAACACCCCAGAAAGAGGTAGAAAACATTAAGGCTACAGTAAAACGGATCTGGGATGAAGATGAATACCACAACCACAACAGACCCTGGTCGAGTTTGATTATTGGCCCCCAAGAGAATGCAATGGGGAAACAACCCTGGGAGATCGATTGAAAAGAAGACGTTAGGTTAGAATTCCGCAAAGCGGCAAGCAAAATATAGAATATGGCAAAATATGGCCCAATTTTTTAAAATAACAGAGATAAAATCTGGCAGAGAATTAAGAACCACCAAAGCACCTCTGGAGATTAAGAACCATCAAGAGACCCTAATGGTCCACTCGAGGTTAGTTCAAGAGAGAGGGTAAGTAAGGGTGGAAGACAGAGGTATAAAACAAGTAAAATGGATTGAGGATATGCAAAACCAATTAAATAAAACAATTATTGTTTCTATATTTTAAATTATTAAGTATTTATCGCTTCTATTCTTAGACATTTTGACAGTAGTTCTTGCAAAGGCATTACTAGGCAAGTCATTCCATGTTTGTGTTATTTTATAATAAAAGGAATTATTTACTAGTTTCTAACAGTTGTTTTTTTAGCTGACACTGCGTTATCTAGTTTAAATTTTTAATTATAGCTTATATTTATGAATATGTTATGTATTTTAAATACTTTGATAAGTTGGCCGCGCAGGTAGAAATCTTACAGCGACAGTAAATTGAGTTGTTTCAATTTGTCCTCATTTGATGTGGAATTAATTTCGTCGCTCGACGTTGGACGCATATTGCCATGTACTTTCGCATTTATGACAACCAGAATTGTACCGCATATTCAAAATGAGAAGTTATAAATGCTTTATATACGAAAATATGTAAAAAAATGCTAACAAAATGATTATATATGCAGAAGAGGGGCAAGGCGAAATGGAGCTAAAGATGGAATATACCATAATATGGAAACAAGAATTATGACACCGTGCGGAATATGACAATATGGTAAACCGGTACGTGGAAGAATATATACGGGTATGAAATGTGCCATAATATAACAATATGATATATGGCAGAATCTAGCAGATTAAGGAATGCAGTAAAACATGCAAAATGTGAGATCTAACAGAATATAGAATATAGCAAAGCATAGCCCAATACGAAATGTGTTAGAATATCGAATCTCACATTTTGAATAAGCACAATATGAAATATGGCAAAATATGCGACATGACAGAGTATGGAATAATGTATAATAATGATAATAGTATAGAATTTGGAACAATAAAAAATATGGGACAATAAAGAATCTTTCAGAATGTTGTACAATAGGGCACAACATATGGTAGTGCATGGTAATATGCTGAATATGAGAGAGTAACGCTCAATTTCGGATATGGCATATCGTTAAAAATGTGGAATAGTAGACATATCGTACAACGTGCATATGGCACAATATGACAACGTGAATGTGGTGTAATAGTAAACAATTTGGTATACGGCATACTATAGCGCAATGTGGAATGTGCCATATGGCATAATGTATGATAGTGCAGAGTATGGCACAACGTGGAATAGTGCATATGATAGCACAATGTAGAATAAGGCAGAGAGTGACATAATATGGCAGACTGTGGCGCACTATGGAATATGGCAAAATAGATGCTTTGCCCCCCTCATCCATGAGTACCATTATTCTTCCACGAGTATTTGGTTTCGTTACGGAGGGGGAAGATCAGGAAGAGTTGCGTGACCACTTGGTTTATTACTGCTTTGGTTTATATGCCTTTTAATCAATTTAATTTCCCTAACTTCACCGCTTTTTATTAATCCTTTTTCAATAATTTCTGATTCTCATTAGTTTTATAAATAAATAACAATTATCAGTTATTAAAACTAAAGCGTAATCAACGAGGGCATATCCACCCCGAATATTGGTGAGGTGTTGTTAAAAAAAAATGGTTGTTAGTGGTAATGAAAAAGTGTGTTAACAAATAACTAGGGGCAGAAAGAGGACGTAACTCTCCTAGAGCTCATAATTGCGCAGTGAGTTTTCCTCGTGGGGGAGGGTACAATTAACAAACACACACACACACGTCACCCAAGGGGCTAAGACCCCATTCCTGCTCGGCAGAGAGTTGGCGTGTTATGCCCGACTCCGGCCAGGCGGAGACGCCCGTTACCCTCTGAAACCTCGCAGAACCCCAGTAGAACCCAAGCAATCCGGTTTCAACCTGAGAAACCACAATTCTTCGATCGTTTGAGATAGAACTCACGGACAGCCGATCGAACCCCGTCACCATTCGACCACAGCGACGCGTCCTCGTTATCTGGTGGCGAACCACTTGGTAAGGTGAAGGATCCCTTGTTCAAGTGGAAGACCACTTGGTTAAGTTGGGGACCACTTGGTAAAGTAGAGGACCACGTGGACAAGTGGAGGACCACTTGGAAAGGTTGCGGATCAATTAACTAAATAGAAGTTGAGGCCACTTAGTCACGTGGAAAATCACTTGGTCAATTAGATAAACAGATACCCAGGTTGATAGCCAATTAGTAGAACACTTACTCAAGTTACGGACCACAGGGGCAAGTGGAGAAACATTAATGCAATTGGAGAAACAACTAGATGACTCCTTAGTCAAGTGGAGGACCATAGGGGCAAAGTAAGGACCAAATAGTCAAGCGGAGGAACACTTATCCGAAATAGAGGAACACTCAATCAAGTGGAAGCTCATTTGTCCAAATGGCTTCGTTGCTCCCCCCCCCCTCCCTTGCGACTTTCTCTAGTCCAAATTCGCCGAAAGTTGAGATAGCAGCAAAAAGTGGGTGACTCGGGAGCCGGTTTGGGGGCCTGGGCAGGTGCGCAGCTGGGACGCTATTATACAAGTGGGTTACTCTGTTCGTACCTTCGGGACAAGGTGGCGAAATCAGCGTAGCTCAGGGAATTAAACACTACTCAGATTCAATTTGGACTCATTATTTTTCTTATTCAGCAAGATTCCAAAACATATATGTTTGTAGATTTGCCCCTTCGGTGATGTAATCCAGTGAACATCCGTTTATCCACTAAATTAAGCTCTTTCCGTGTTATTGCGATCAAATATGGAGGATCCCGGTGAAAGATCCATCATCCAAGTATCCCGGACAGGGTCTAAAGCAAGTTTTTTTTCTGGTTTCAGGCAATCATAAATTACGGATCTTGAAGAAGATCCGTTCATCCAATAAAACAAGTGGAAGATTCATCATCAAAGGATCTTGGAGAGGATCCGTACAATCTTCAACTTTGACTATGGGTAATGGTGCAAAGGATTCGGTTATACTAAAATTCTATTTCGTGGGGTTTTAGGAACGATCAGGTTTTGGGGTATTTTGTACGTCAACGTGCTAGGTTGGCTTCTACAGTTTTTTTTTATTTACGCATTAAGGGGGTGGGGGGTCTAACATGGCTTTTTCCTTCGTTAAATTTCGAAGTGAAGGGCCCTTCTCTAACATTTGTTTATTAATGATTTTTTCGTTGTTTTTATTCATTATTCTTTACCTCTTTCCCGGCTCTTTGAGTGTTATGTCCTCCTTAGAAATCGAATTTCACCGAAATTCACCCGTTTTTGCCACTTCACACTTGATTCGCGCCAATTTGGGAAGTGAAATTATGTGGTACCGCGCGTGATTAAATAGACTTTTTGAGATGGCGGAAACTGGTTGGTTGCGCAACTCTCCCGCCCGTTGCGCTAAGGTGACGGAAAATGAGATAAAAAAGATAACTAATAAAAGGGGAGAATTAAGTATTGAAGTGAACACAAATAGCTGTAGTAGAGAAAACCCTCAATATTATTCAGGTGTCCATTTAATATGTAATCAAATGAAATTGAATAATTTGCGCAAATATTTAATTCAACGAAAGAATAATTATATTATTAGAAAGAACAAGAATTAAAGTTTAATATATCTAATTCTTATAAATTCAACTTTTCAATTGGCCTCCATTGCACTCAGAACAGTCACGTAATCTCTTGAGCTTTGCACGATCTTTTGTTTACTAGTCTGACACTTTTATTTTTAATGGTCACTAGGTTATCTAGTTCAAATATTGTCATAATCTATATTAGTGGACCCATTTAGTAGGATATTTTTAATAGTTCAATAAATTGGTCGCACAGATGCTGATGATCAAGTGAAAGTAAATTGAGATGCTTCAGTCTTTCTTCCTAAGATCTATTTCTAAATTCAGGAATTGATTTCGACGCTTGACGTTAGACGTATTTCAATATTGCAATGTTCTTTTGTACCTTTTGAGACCAGAAATGCGCCGCATACCCACAATGAGGTCTTACAAGCGCTTTATAAAGCGTGATCCCAGAGTTTATTCGCATTGAGAAAATTTAATACGCCATAGTTAGACTGTGTTGAAAAATGTCTTCCTTGTACTGGAACACGAAGATTGATCTTTCTCAGTTCATTGGCAAAAATGTTATAACGATTTGTATTCTTCATCTCTACTTAATTGGTTGCACTACGGAGAGTTATTTTACTTTTTAAGAGGAGAATTATATAACTACTGAGAGACGTTGGATCACACTAAGTGATGATAATATCTTTCGATTTGAAGGCAAAATTTCTATGTATCATATGAACCCTGGTGTAGTGGCCTTTTGTGACGTTACAGTGCATTAATTTTACAGGGTGTAAACACGAAGTATAAACTGATATTTATTTATTTTCAGAACACAATGAAATATTAAGTAATGCTTACAATAAAACATATATATATATAGTATCTGATCTAACTAATATCCAGTGAGTGCCTTTTGCGTCGATGACAAAAAGAAGTCTAGGTATGAACTCAGCGCAAATTGTGTGCAGCGATTCACCTGATATTTCCTTGCAGCATTATTCCAGTTTGTTCTTCATCATTTTACCACAGTGGTCAGATTTGGTACAGACCGTTTGCTCGAGTATCGACCTAAATTCAAAGTCCTTGGGGTTAAATTATAAAGAACCAGAAGGCAAAATTTCCTTTGACACAACTATATGCCTGGCACCACTATTGATCTTTGTTTATTTATGTGCGAGGTTAATCACTCTTGTTGGATTGTTACACCGGCATTTGCTATGGTGGCATCCACCTAAGAGGACTTTCTCCTCAACATGGCCAAATAAACATGTGTATTGATCTTAGCTTCCTCTTAAATGAAAATAAGATGCAGGCGCGGATCAGGGGAAGGGGGGGGCTAGGGGGCTGTAGCTCCATCCAAATTTCAGAACCTTATTTTTTTACTTCATACTTGTATTCTGCTATTCCGACAGAATTATGTGATAATATAGAATATATATATATATATATATATATATATATATATATATATATATATATATATATATATATATATATAGGAGGGGCGGTCAATAAGTTTTGCAAATCGGTAGGCAAAACAGAGGAAGGGGAATGGCTGTTTGTGGGGGTGTTAGGACAAGTTAGGACCTGCAGCCGCACGCTCCTGCCTCATCTATTTAAGAAGCAGTAGCTGATCGCAAATCGTCAGTCACAAATTTTTCAACAATGGAGAATGTTGAGCAAAGCGCAGTGATCAAATTTTTGACCAAGGAAGGCAAGAATGCGAAAGAAATCCATGAACGCATGGTTGCAGTGTACACCGACACCGCCCCTTCCTATGCAACCATTGCTTGATGGAATAGAGAGTTCCGCCATGGTCGTGAGTCTCTTGAAGATGACCCCCGTCCAGGACGCCCGTCAGATGTGACCAAAGAGGACAATGTGGCCCGTGTGGAGAGGATAATCCTCAAAAATCGAAGGGTGAAGGTCGAAGAAATCGAGCGAGAACTTGGAATATCACATGGAAGTGTTATCAACATCATCCACGACAATTTGTCCATGACCAAGGTCTCTGCCCGTTGGGTCCCTAGAAACCTTACGAAACCTCACACCCCATGATCGACTTCAACGTCGTCAAAGTTCGGAGGAGATGCTGCTCCTGTACAACCAAGAACCAGCGGGATTCGAGTCACGCATAGTGACAGGTGATGAAAGGTAGACCCATCACTGGGATCCTGAGACCAAGCTCGAAAGCATGGCTTGGAAGCACAGGGGCTCTCCGACCCCCATCAAGTTCCGGACCCAACCCTCAGCCAGGAAGATCATGACCACCATCTTCTGCGATTCTGAGGGAGTGTTGATGGTGGACTATGCGCCTCGTGGAAGAACCATCACAGGCCAATATTAAGCCGAGGAACTGGCTGGGTTGAAGAAGTGCATCCGTCAGAAGCGACGCGGCAAGTTGACACGCGGTGTCCTGCTCCTCCACGACAATGCCCCTGTCCACAAGGCCAGAGTTGCACAAGCTGCCCTACGCGAGTGCGGATACGAGCAGCTCAACCATCCCACCTACAGTCCAGATCTGGCCCCTAGCGACTACTTTTTATTCCGCCAGCTCAAGGCTGCACTGCGTGGCCGCCGGTTTGGGGACGATGAAGATGTCCAGCTCGCCGTTCAGGAGTGGATTGAACAGCAGTCGGGAGTTTTCTGGTTGTCGGGAATTCGAAGCCTCAGGGACAAGTGGCGCAAGTGCATTGAAGTCGAGGGTAGTTATATTGAAAAATAATAAAACACTTTTCCTCATATCTCGTTTCCTTATAACCGAATTGCAAAACTTATTGACCGCCCCTCGTATATATATATATATATATATATATATATATATATATATATATATATATATATATATATATATATATATATATATATATATATATATATACAAAGAGTCTGTTAAACCGTTGCGATCAAATGTACCGGACATCGTATTGGCAACTTTAAACTTTCCATATAACATGTATATGGAACCAGTCCCCATCTCTTGTAGTGATCACATTTGGATTCTGGTGACCATAAACCAGAATCCAATAATGGTCCCTATTGGTCGTAGAAAATCATAGAAGAAGGCGAATTGGGCAAAATACACAAATAGGTTGGAAGAGGATTTCCAACCGAACTTGGACGGAAAGAAACGGGAGGGACTCGACGCGATAAGAGACAAAATGATGAGGAATATATTTAAGGCCGACGAACAGGCCGAACCGATGACTAAATACAAGACTTTGTATTTAGCACCCAAAGGGGACAAAGAAGATAAAGACGAAAGAGGGGAAAATTAAAGAGAAATATCAACAAATAAAGGACTACGAAACGAATAGGCAGATAAATAAGGGAATAAAACAACTGAAAAGCGAAATGATTTTTCTAATAGAAGAACAACAAGGAGAAATATAGAAAGAGGTTGTAAAGAAAACTGAAACACCTAAAATCCAAAAGGAAGACCTCCCAGAAAACCAATCAAAATTATTGATAACAAAAACGAATATCTGAGAAGTAACGAAGCGATAGAGGAGAAATCAGGAAACATTGGAGCAAAATTTACACAATAGAAGAGGCAAGTGAAGAAAGATTCGTAGGGAGACAGAAAGAATAGTTACCGAATTCATACAAACTAACATACACAATTACTGATACTGGCAGCAGAAGTGGACAATACAGACGAACAATTAGGACTGGGAGCTACGATGACGACCGAAGAAATTAAAAGTGTCATTAGTACCTTCAAGCAAAAGGCACCCGGGACAACAGGCCTGACTAAATACAATTCCGAGAGGGCCACCGGAAAAAAAATAATTAGATGCATAACAGACTTATTCAATGCCTACTAAAATATAGGAGCCTTCCCGGGGAAATTCAAAGTGGCGAAGATGGTTTTCCTGCCAAAACCAGGCAAGCCACCAAATCTGGTTTCGAGTTATAGGCCGATTTCGCTGCTGAACTTCCCGTGGAAAGGTATTCGAAAAAGTAGTAAACAGAAGACTGGACGCTTTCCTCGAAAATCAGAGAAATATAACAAACACCAATACGGCTTCAGGAAAGAAAGAGACGCAACCATGGCTCTAGCTATCATTACAGAAAAGCTAGCATAAGCCACTGCCGCAAAGAGTTACGTGGACGTGGTCTTCCGCGATGTCGAGAAGGCCTTCGACAAGGTCTGGGTCGAAGGACTAAAATACAAACTCATTCGGCTCAATCTAGGCATCAGGATGGAGAAGTTACTGCCTGATTATTTAACAAACAGGAAGGCATACATAAGTATTGAAGGCCAAGAAGGACCCACCTTCCATCTTCAGACGGGAGTCCCGCAAGGGAATGGTATGAGCCCTGCCCTGTATTCCATCTTTACGGTCGACCTTCCGCCCGCCTTATCACCAGACTATGAATATAGAGTATGCAGACGACATCAGCCAGATGATCTTAACACGCTCCACGAACCCCAGATTGCAAGCAAGAGCAACCGAACGAGAAATTAAAAACATTAATGATTATGAAAGAAAATGAAAAATTAAAACCAACGTCAACAAATTCAAAATTATCCCTATTATAGGACGGGAAAAGGATCAGATTAACGTAGACGGTACCGAGTACTAATACTCAACTGAAGGAAGCGTGTTAAGCCTACACATAGGTACAAGAGGTTACCACAACCACATAAAGACCAGGACCGCCAAGGCAATCTCGGGCCTAAGATTAATTTACTCCTTAAATAATGAGTCGAAAAAGAACAATAGGGAAAGTCCCTACAATGACTTGCGGCGTTTTGTGATAAGATTATAAATGGTTATTGCATTGATGGTTTCCCATGGTTCATGTCACTTACAAGCGCCTTTGAATGGCTGAATGAGGGTTCTGCCACTAAATGGTGCCACCCAGGACTAAATTCGATGGCATATTTTAAATCTCCAGGGCGAATAACCATATGTCCCATGGTCATGTGGGTCATTACATGGCCTAATTAAATTTTACTCCATTTGAACCACAAAGCGACGCCTAGGCCTAGCGCTTCGCCGCATTCGTAGAATCGGTCTTGGTATACCCACCGATTCCGCTGCACTCAACCTCGACGTCTTGCAAGAAAGAAATTCAAAATACTCAAAATATAGCGGCATACTTGATTACCGATACAAGAAGAATGGAAGGAAAGAGAATACAAGAGATAATAGATACGGCCAATATTTACCCGATTAGTAAAACCTTAGAAAAACGGACCAGGAATATATGGTCGAAAATAGAAGAAAAACACAGAAACGAATAAGAAAAAAAGCCCAAGCCTATCTCAAGATAAAGGCATGAATGCCTTATGTAAAAATGTGAATATATAAATAAACATTAAGAAACAATTAATTAGAAGTAACGTTACCTGAAAAGGTACCCAACTGAAAACCACAATTGAACTAGAAGAAGGATCAGGTACAATACATTAGAAGTAACTATAAACCAAACTCAGAAGGAAGAGAATAATACAAATAAAATTCAGCAAAGATAAGAGATCAGCCAGTAGCCAGGCAAACTACATACTCACTCACAACTATACTTCATCCCCCTCCTCAGTAATAATAAGTAAAAAAAAACAACTCATGCTATATATTACTATCATCTCCCTTACTTCTCTCACCTCATCACCTTATATGATACATGTCTAAAATAGAGGTAAATCTCAAAAATAATTATTAAATTCAGTATTATATCTTAACTGACGTCGAAAAACTACAATTCTTAATTTTCTGAGGTGTGGAAGAAAATCGGATTTGAAAGATTTAGTGTTCACTGCTTTATGAGATGCTGTGTAAGATAACCACTATTTATCAATGCCCTTTTCTCAGATTCCGCAGAGGGAGGAATTCAGGTTAGCCCCCCCCTCCCTCCCAAGTTTTATCCTGGATCCGCCACTGATGAAATATGTTTTTTTTTTTTTACCCATTCATGTTACGCCCGCCCATACCATCTCCGAAGCTGTCTTCCGTCTCCTGAAAGATGCTCAACCTGAGTATCATTCTTATTTTGTGCCCAAACACGATCATTCTGTGTTTTGGTTGACCTAGACAGTGAACAACTTCTCATCCGTTCAGAGAACTGGAGGCTGTGAGTCACCAAGGAGCCGTTGGAGGAGAAGCTTTGCTCTTTCGACTTTGACCTAGAAAGCAATTTATCGGGCACTCCTCCTCGGATTTCACCTAATCTTGTTTATTGTGTTCATGGAAAGGTTCTCACAGATCTGAGTACTCACTCTTGGAAGACAATTGTCTGTCTCTTTAAGCTGTTTGATAGCCTTAAACCTCCCATATATGGTTACAGTGAGGCTCAACATCTTGAAAATATTGCCCGCTGTCTTCCCGCTTCTATACAGATGGACGATTGCTTCACATTTTGCAATCATATTTGTAAACGGGTGTTATTTTTTTATGAATTTACACTTTTAGTCACATAATTCAATAAATCTTGAAAGAACCTGCAAGAAATTAATTAATGAACGGTATGTAAACATATTCATAGTAAAAAGCAGTCACACTTCGGGTTTTCACCCTGTATTATTATTTTTAGTATATCTACCACTCGTGTGTGTGCGTGGATGGGTACTAGGTAACTTCTACACACGTCATCACGCTAAAAGCCAATCACAGCACCACTGTATTTCCTTCTTCTGTCTTTACACACACAACATATATACTCTTCCGTTCGAGAACCTTCCGAAGGAGTATCCACATCCACACATTTGTGACGTGGAATGGGTGCCCCTTCCTCACGGCAACGAAGGGTTCTCTACTACCAGCCCCCCCCCCCCTCTCCCACAACGAGAACCGGTCCGGGGTGCCCTCAGACTTGAAGGTAATTGTCATTCTGATCTTTATGTGAATTTCATTATCCATTCGGTAAATCTCGCCAGTGATTAAAATTCCTGTCTACTCCTGATATGGAGCTGATTCTTGCGCATGCGCGCACATATCTAAGTTACGACAGTGATGCCTTTCACCTCCTTCCTTTACGCATACCAACCTATCACTCTTCCGTCTCTCGGAATCTGCCTTGTTTTCGATCCACACTTACCTGCCGTGAAACGGATAGTACTCCCTTGAGCCACAGCACTCACTGGCTGGTGGCAAACACATAACATTGTCATTCTTCCTGCCCCTGCCTCCCCGAATGGGGACTGACTCATAATTCCCTCGGGCTTACTAGTGATTAACGTTCTGATCTTTATGTTAACTACGTTATTTAATCGCGCCCTCCTTTCTAAATTGAAGGGGTCGTGGCATTAAAAAAAAACGTATGAACAACTTATAAACTCTTCGTGCCTCCTCCCCGTAAACCCAACGCACTTACGTATCTCCACCCATCACCATCTTCCGAGGAACTGAGTTCATTTGGGCCTGTGTGAAGTCAAAATAAACAATCCTACTCTTCTCTCGTGAATCAAAACATTTTTGGTCCTCAACGGTACTCGTTAGTTAAAGATATGGCCGTTCGGTTGCTAAAGGTTGTTCGCTAGGCCGTAGCATAGATAAACAAATTTCAGCAAATCAACCTGCACATTTCAACTTTTGTACACTTGAGTACACATATTTCAAAGGTGGGGAAAAGGTTTTTGAGAAATATTTGGAACACCTCCTTTTTTTATAATTTTCGAGCCAGAAACATTACACCATCCGAGTTGTTGGTTTGTTGTTATAAGTGCTTTTAAATGCATCAGAGTTGAGTTTAAACTGTGAGGAGTTCAACTTTTTATTATCTAACTGATACATACTATTTGTCAACTGATACATTAAAATCATACTTTGTCTTAAACGATGGTATGAAGTCACGTGATTTTAGTACCACTCGAATGTAACCATCTCTTGCTTCTTTTCCATAAACTTCGCCAGAAGCTTCCGTCCCCATTCATACACACCGCTCCACATCTTGAGAATGGCATGGAATGTCAATAGAGAGTAGCTCGTCGACAATATTTTGCAGGTCCGCATTAGATAGATGCATTGGAGAGGAGGGAGGGGGGCTCAAACCTGCACTCCTCTCCAGGCGGAAGTAGATCTGTTAGCTTATTATCAGTCTTATCTATTTTCGGTGGCCTGAAATCCCGTATCTCTTCATCATACACAGTAAATTCTCGGATCATCTTGATTCTGTCAATAGCTAATTTCCTGTTTTTCTGATCAACGTCTGCCAGCATTGCCAAAAGGACGTTCTCAGGATGGGCTCAGTAGGAGTTCCTTTGGATTGTTTGCCATGCTATGGCTTCACTGGCAGGTTGGAGTATTTGCAGAAGATTGATCTATTCTAGGATATGTTTAGAACCCTCCTTGCATTTCGGAGAGAATTTGATGTGAAACCAGATGGGTCCATAATGACACACGTCAAACTCTGTGAGGACATAAAAGTCATTATTAGTTTTTTCTGTTGTCGTTGCCACATAAAGTCGACATATTCTGGTCGCAGTGGTGAGCCATCTTGCTTGAGATATTGGCACTGGTTTCATATGTAGGAGATCATTTTCAATTACACCACATCTAATAGCACTGATAATTCTGCACAGGTAAACATGGTCCCGACTAAGCTCATTCACATCTACATCTGGAAGAAGAGCTCCTTTAGCAATACATTGAAAGCCATTTGGTGATACTGGTAGAGTTTCATAGGTGGTTAAGGCTTTAACAAGTGGTCCTTTCCATTGAGTTCCACCTTCTGTTGCACCAATATATTTCCTGTCGGAGTTGCCTCAAAGAAATTTCATTTAGATGCAAGCTGCAGATGATCCACTGTAAAGGACGTTGTAATTTGCATTCCGGCCCTCTTATGGCTCCATTCTTGTAGCCAGTATCAGTTGCCGTGCTGCCAGCTCGCACTGCCTTTATGTCATCTTTAATATCATTTTTAACAAACAATTTCATCATTCCGTCTACAATACTTGCACATGTTCTTCGTTCAATTGTTAGATGATCTAAATAGAAAGTACCAGATTCTCCTACAAGCACATAGTGATATTGAATTTCTTTGGCTCCATACCATTTGTTCCCTTTCTTCTTTTTTGTCAGTGTTGTGTCTCTCCTCCCATCAAAAAACAACGCAGTAATTTTGTTATCTTCCAAACATTCAGATTCGGTAAAATTCCTCCTTAACTTCTGTCGTGCCCTCCAGACTTTGTGATGGTTAATTACATGCGAACGGTCTTCTGAATTTATAATTGTTGGTATGATATGTTGTTTTCTGTTTTCGCAAAGACTTTCTTCCATTCATCATCAAAAATGTCAGAAGATTAAGTTTCTTCACCCAAGGCTTCGTCTGAAATTGTAGTTTTCTCTACCCTCTTCCTTTTAGGACTCTTCTTCTATTCTTCTTTCCTGAATTCGATCTTCTCTGATTTTCCTTTTATTAATCATTTGACTTGTTTTTACATCCACTCCTCCAATTTTCATGTGACGCCCAGTTCTTTGGTCAATAATAAATTCATGCAATCCAAGGGATCAGCACATTGGCAGTCTGCTATATCAAAAAGTTGATCCAATGAGGAGAGGAACTTCTTACTCTTAGTGGCAATCATTCCTTGTTTTAATACCACAGACGCTTCTTCTACGAATCGCAGCAATTTGGTTTTAACATTCTTGATCGGCTGAACTGAAATACTGGGCTTTATTCTCATTCTCAGTAAGGGCCTCGGATACTTCAGGAATAACATCCTTGTTCCTCTTGTATTTATTGTCTTTTACATACTGAATATATCTTCCAACTTGTTGCTTTGTTGGCAGCTCATAATGTTCTGGAAGGGGGAGCCAAAGCCACTCTAACTTGTTGATGCTCAAGTTCTCTTACTCATCTCAGCCCTGGAAATCAATAATAGAAAGACCCGTTAGTATAAAACAGAAATAATACATGTGATGAATGAATCTATAACATACATTCAAAAAGGTGAAGCCATATCCCCATAGGAAATATACTGTAAATATCTCGTAAATTCGTCATACATCGATTAATTTATAATTCCCTCCGAGTAGTTTATGTGGGGGAATCCCACGCGGAATTTCTTGTCCAGCACGGAACTTCCATGCGCTGTAGAAGGTTCTGTTAGGCTTAAATTGGTAAGCCTTACACCCCCTTCCCCTTCCACAAGCCGTAGCCTCGAACCACGTCCACCACGGTTCACCTTTACATGGGTTAGAATAGCTCGGCAAGAAAATTCGAGGCCATTCGAGAGTAGAGCTGTTTCCCACTCACCCCCGTGGGGAGAGCCTCAAACATATATGTTGCTCGTTTCCTATAAGCCAGACACAGAGTTGAGAAGTTTCACCTGGACCCAAGAAGATTCCCCTGGTTCCAAGTCAGGTGCTAACAACAAAGGAAAGTGACGGCTGAACTAGTTGTGTATTGGAATTAGCCCCAGCCAGTGAGGTAATTCCATTTAACTATCGCTACCGAGCGATTTTTCCGACTTCACCCATCAACTCCTGTCGAAGCCCTCCTCGTTCGCCCCTCGTTTTCAGGTGGCCGAAATACTCTCCCCTGGACCGGACGTTACCGCCTCTTCCCCTTTGGAGAACCGTCATCACTTTAAATTCCCGCTCAAAAGCTCCGAGCGGCCTCGACTCACGTGCAGAAGACATCCGTGAAGCCTTACCCCGACGTCTCACACGGAATCCTTCAGTGACCCATTTGAGTTAATTTCCCCCCAATTTGAATAGTCTCCTCCTGTAATACCATCAATTTTAACTTCATAGTCTGATTCATAACTACATTCCCCCCCCCCCCTCGTTCATCTGATGTAATTTTGCCCAATAATTCTCTGATGTAATTTTGCCCATCAATTCTCTCATTATTTTTATGTAAATAAAATTATATTTTTGTACATGCCTCTTTAAGTAACCTTGAACGTTGCCATTGCCCATATTATACCTAACCTCGTTGCACTCTTATCTAGCCCTCCGCCCGTCGAAACTCGTGGTGTTCCGTCCCTTTATCGGCTCGCTTTTAAGTTATTGGTCCCTTCCCCATAGATATAATATGGTATTGATTTAATATAATGTCATACCACGACAGTTTACAAACGAGGAATTCCTCAATTTAAAATTGCCTAAGCCTTAGATTTATGAGTTAAAGTGCAAATTTTCTTCCTGTACGAAAATTACCCATTTTCAGATTCAAAGACGAGAAATATAATAACTGAATATAACCAGCCTCACCCTACAGAAAAGATAATTTTTAAGCAAAGTTGGCCGCCAAAAGGAGGTGTTACGATTTTTTGAGATTTTTTCGTCTTCATTTCTAAATTTTGGATGGTCTGCTCTACAAAACCTGAAGTGCGCCTTAAAATTGGTTGCGACACTACGCCCTATTGTTCGCTCCTTTGTGACCTCTGCCATAAGACGAGATTTCTATCAACCTCGGTCACATTTTAAAATCATCCGAAATATGCTGAATTACATTTTATATAATTGAAATATTAATAAATAACCTCTTCAATGTGATTTCACCATTGGTGATGCAAAATTCGATGCGCTTTGCCAGCTTCGCACGATGAACCCGATGCAAGAACTTCAAATTTCGGTCAATTTGAGCACATTCTTTTATGAGGCGCTGTTGACTCAGGTGTTTCGTGGCTTTAATTGACATTGATTACACCTTCTTCTTTAGCATATCCAAGAAAAAGAAGTTAAAGGAGGTAAATAAGGTGTGGGGAACGAGAAGACCCTCGAGTACACCTCCTTTAGTATACCCCAGAAAAAATAAGTGAAGGAAGTAAAGTCTAGTGAACGAGGAGACCTTTGTGGTACGAATATTTCATACTTGTCCTGACTTTATGAACACCCTGGTTGTATAAACCCCAAATAACCAGGAAGTGGGTATATCCTGTATACATGTAATGGTATCTTGGCTAGTGTAGAACAGAGAAGGAGATGAAAGTTTTGGTGAGGAAGGGGGCAGTCATACCCGCTGGAAAATAGAAATAAAACTATATTATCCAAGGATATATGATATGGTAGATGGTGGTGTTTCCTCTATTGAGCTTCAAACCAAGAAATCCAGGAAAAAAGTGGTCAATCCGGCATGTATGTAATGATGGGAAGGAGGATGGAATTTTTAGTTTATGGCGGGGGGGAGCATTTCTTCATTCTCGTTAAGTTGCTAATTTATTTCTTTGGTATCTTGTTCCAGGCTCAACTCTGAGATTGTTTCTCTGGTGCGAACTGTTCTTTGATCGTCTAATGTTCTGAGATTCCTGTGACCATCGCTGTCGGATGATTCAAAATAAAAAGAGGCCAAAAATAACCCATGACATAAAAATATGCAAAAATAGTTTCCGAGAACGGTTATTCTAAGGCGCTAATTAATTTACCATACTGATATCTTCAACAAATTTGCTAAATCTCGTAGCTTGGAATAATACTATTTTTCATTTTTATGAACGTTTCCTTAAGTTAGTTTCCTTATAATCACATATCCATACAATGTTTTCCCCCTCTTTGTGTAAACTTGTTAGTATTTTTTAGACTAGTAATTTTCATTTGTGTGTAGGACGTGATTCATGGGACATAACAAGAAATATCTTAAGCCATTTTAATTGCAATGGGCCTCTTAATTTGATACCTAACCATTTTTTTTTCTCATTTTGGATTCCAAGTTAAAGTGGAGATTTTATGAGTGTCGGCACACTTTGAACTGGCATTAATGGTAGGTTCATGGTTCTGCTCGGGTGCTTAGGACTTCGGGATTTAGTAGAAGCCATGACTAGTGTTTAGGGATCCTATAGAGGCAGACTCTTCGGGCCATTTTGCTGTTCTTGCTGATTTAGCAGAAGTCGTGAGGGTTGGAAGTGGTTTATTTGTGTACAATTCAGCAGAGGGAATTAAGATGGATGTTTTTCTCGTGCTGAGAGAGAGAGATTTATGTTTATTATTAGTCGTTATTGAGACTTAAAGGGAGAATACATATATAGTTTAGATTCTTTCGGGAAATTACTTGAATATTTCTTGAATTTTCATCTTTGCACGATCCTGTACTCACCCCTTTTCATTGTTTAAGTTTGAGCAAGTCGGGAATCAAAATACTCGTTTTTTTCCCCACACACATTCACTTCACTTACCTTCTCTACTTCCTAACCTTTAGGACGAAGAGTTCCTCGTTGTTTTTGGTTTATTTATTTAATAATATTTCTGTTGTCCTTTATTTTTTTCTTGCGATATTTTGTGGGACCGAAATATCCCAAGCACAGCCAGAACTTGGATAACTGCGTGTTGAGAGAGACAAAAGATAAAGGACTGGAGTGAAGTCGAACAAAGGTCGTTTTAATCCTGAGCTAACTGGATCCTCCTCCTTCAGTAGTGTTGTGTGAGGAACCGCACATTCAGACTGCCCCAGCGCTCGCGGCTAGGCGCGAAGGAGATACCAATGTGAGGCGGTGAAGGTGGCTGAATGCTAATGGACGCGGTTATCAAGATGGCCAAGCGACGTTTCTGTCTCGCTTCGGGATCAAGGCGATGTTTCACTGTTGGGTCCGGTCTCGTTGTAGGACACGGACGGGTGGTGACGGATGACAGGGCGGAGATAAAGACCAAGGATCTTGAGAGAGACCGAGAGAAAGAGAGTAGTGGTTGTGACTTGTCAACTGTGCAGTCCTCGCATATATTTGCATGTAAAGGAGGTATGGTAGGTGGCGCTTTTGGTCTTCATGGAATTAGGAGAAGAAATATGTCATGTATATCAGCGATAAGGAAGGGAAGGGCAAAAGTATAGCCCCTGGGGTAATTAATGCCCAGGGGTTGTCCAAAGTCCCAATGAAGTTCAACACTGATGATAGTAATATACTTTTTTAATTCGCTTTTATTAATGCATTTTAGAGCATTATTTGGCATCTCTTTAAGTTGGCCCACGGCGATCCCAATTCTAAGTCTATTTGGATTAATTACCACCCAATAGTCCAGTCCCCATAAACGTTAAACTTCTTTTTAGTCCTGATGTATCGGATTTGTCAATTGGGCAGCAGAGAATTTTGGTTTCTTTTCAACTTACTCATCTATATCAGATCCAATCTTTAGCTTTAATAAAACCCTTCAACTTGTTTGGGTTTTTTTCGTACGCCGATGCAAATTCGGTCTGTGTTAACATTGGTGTTGTTTTCTTTTTTTAATTATTGGAAACCGTCGGTTTGGTGTGATTGAATTCTTTTGTATTAGGTCGAATCTTCAAGACGAGTTTTGATAATATCGATAAATAATTTTAAGCCATTCATTTGTTAAATTGGTGGGAAAAATCTTCCTTTTAGGACATATTCGACATTTTTTCTTGTTTTTTATTCTATGAAAAAAGAAAACAGGATAACATAGACAAATATTTTGTTTCTTTTGTTTTTAATTTTCACAAAAAAAGGAGGAAATTTCAATGCTGGAATAGGCGTGATCAGACATTACATCGATTTGAGGATTCAAAGTCCGAACACGTAAACAAACACTCCTCCATCCTCTTTGACGTATAAGAAACACGTTTTCTTCCATTTATATAAAATTTAGCCATGGTATATTTAACCAGGTACTCCATGTTAGTGGTGGGAGTCTATCTTCGGTAAATCTATAACTTTTGATGTAATTCATTTTCTCATGAGAAAAACTCATTTTACTCAAATGTTTCATTGCCTCATTGTGTATGATGTCTAAAACATTTCTCCACTCTGATCATCATGTGCATGCAGATCTTCCAGGATTACACCACTCATACACTTAGTACTCTTGCTTTTTCTTTTTTATTACCACACAATTTTCAAGAACTTTCATTCCGGCGGTGACTAAACTGTGAAATGAGCTTAGGTGTCATTATGTTCAATCGTTGGAGTTTTAAAAGTTCAAATTCAGGACCGATGCCTTTTTGTTGAACCGGCCTTGAACAGGCAAGCCTTAATTCAATGGTTTGTTATTGATTCCTTTTATATAGTTTAGTCTTTACTTTAGTATTTCCTTTATTTATTGGGTTATTTTCCCCATCGGAGTTCTTAGGTTTCTAGAATTTATATTTTTAGCTGAGGTTGCAACTTGGCTACTAATAATAAAATCTACAGTTTTTAATGAATACAAAGACCATATTCGGTTATTTTAAGATTCTGTCTCTTTTGTTACTCTTCGCGTTGCGTTCCATATTTTTATCTTCGTTTCATCTCCTTTTGTTGTTCTATTCATCTTTCAGTCTAAGGGATCTTTTGCAGCAGTGATCCTACAACTAGTTTCTTATGGTCAATCAACCAATCTCTATTATAAGCAACATTATTATTAAGAGTTTATAGCAAGAAAAATAAGATATATGGTTTATCATAAATGTCATGCAGTCTTTCTTGCATTTCTATTCCGAACTTATCACATTTTATGCGATATTTAGAACTTAAGACAATTAATTAACATTGCTCAAATTTTGTGAGCATTACTGTCCATGTATCATTTTTGAAGCTGACAAAATGCATTAATTAAATAGCGACGTCTGTTTAGACACGTCAACCCATTGTGTATCAGACAATTTATCCCTTTGCGTTTTATTTAGAGAAAAAAACTTGTATTTTGGTGTCAACCCAACCTAATGGTAGATTCCAATAAGGCAATTACTTTAAGTATATCCCTCATTCGTTTACCTTATTGCATTTTCTATTGTCTATTCCCTTACATCCTTCTCTGAAAAGCTCACGACACTGAGGCAGTGTTACTCGGTGGCCAAGGGGGTGACGAACTCTAGAAACGGATCTCAGCTATCCAAGGGCACTGTAGTTTCTACACGTTCCCAAATTAATTATCGGGAAGGAGAGACCGATCTCGGAGGGCATGGATGGTATCTGAATCCGATATGCCAGTCCGGCCCTCAGAGAGATGCAAATGAACCGGGAGGTTCGTTCGTTAAATGGAAGTTTCGGAGGACGGGGTGAAGGGTAAACAGACGGCTGCCGGCCGCTTGCCACTGCCAGCTCTACCGGTTAACGAGCCGCCATGACGAAACGTTAGAAAACAAAAGAAGGAATTTCTCGCCCCCACCTCGATAAAGGAGGTATTTGGAAATCCTGTCAGACCATAACCTCTCGATGGGAAAGGGAGATTATAGGATTTTTTACTTTTTCGAACAATAACTGAGGCAGGAATTAGGAAGGATGGGAAAGTGAAAAAAACGAGATAGGTGGTCAAATCTTTAGGTCAAATTCAGAGAAACAACGGAGAGACTCTCGAGTTCATTGATTAGTTCGATGGCATAATGAGCCAAGTGCCATATAGAAAGGCACAAAAATTTATCAAAGTTCATATTTAAGTCAAGGTCACCGAGATTAAACAAAACAGGTAAAGGAGAACAAGTTTTAATAATAATAATAAAATACTACTAATAATAATAATACCAAGATTAAAGAAAACATAGGTGCCTAATTTAAAAGAGGACAATAAGTTATATTACTCCTACAAATACTACCCCTATATAATAATAATAATAATAATAATAATAATAATAATAATAATGAAAATAATATTTGAGCATATCATTCATATTAACTTTCTCACTACTTTCTCAATAATAAGATAAGGGATTAAAATGGGGTCCCTCCCCCTTTTCATGTATAATTGAATTGAATTTAAATTACTTTTGGAAAATGTAATTATTTACACAAGTGCATTGGCAGTAAGATAAGACAGAGGCGCTTTTCAGTTAGAGATGTCAAGAATAATACGGCCGGAAAAAGAAAAAGAAAATCCGATTAGCACCAAGTATCAATTTGGTTAATCAAACCCCTAACGAGAGGTCACGTTCATCCATCATACACGTCACCAATATTTTTATTACCATATTTCGAAAAAATCCGTGCAGGGAAGGGATTCGAACCGTGCACACTGAGGCAGCGAGCACCACTTTGATCACAGTTAAAAGTATTCTTTGAATTCCCAATTAATTTTCTATTTCTTTCATAGTCTCCGTTCGAGCTGGCGAAAGTGTTCCTTAAAAGCTATTCTATTCAGAGAATTTTTGTTCTCTGCGTAGCGTAGTGTACCAACGGCATACTTTTAACTGTGATCAAAGCGGTGCTCGCTGCCTCAGTGTGCCTGGTTCGAATCGCTTCCCTGCACGGATTTTTTCGAAAAAAAGGTAATAAAAATATTACTGCAAAGAAAAATTATTCCGTTTTCTCTTTCCGTGTGGTTTAATGGATTCATTTTCATCATTTTCTCGCGCTACTTTGAGATATATATATGTATATATATATATATATATATATATATATATATATATATATATATATATATATATATATATATATATATATATGGGGTGGTCAATAAGTTTTGCGAATCGGTAGGGCCAAACAGAAAACAGGGAAAGGGAGATGGCTGTTTGTGGGGGTGTTAGGACAAGTTATGACAAGTCAGGACTTGCAGCCGCACGCTCCTGCTTCGTCTATTTAAGAAGCAGTAGCATATCGTCAGGAAGGCAAGAATGCAAAAGAGATCCATGAACGCATGGTTGCAGTGTACACCGACACCGCCCCTTCCTATGCAACCATTGCTCGATGGAATAGGGAGTTAAGCCATGGTCGTGAGTCCCTTGAAGATGACACCCGTCCAGGACGCCCGTCAGACGTGACCAACGAGGACAATGTGGCCCGTGTGGAGAGGATGATCCTCGAAAATCAACGGGTGAAGGTCGAAGAAATCGAGCGAGAACTTGGAATATCACATGGAAGTGTTATCAACATCATCCACCACAATTTGGGCATGACCAAGGTCTCTGCCCGTTGGGTCCCTAGAAACCTCATGCCCCATGATCGACTTCAACGTCGCCAAAGTCCACAAGGCCAGAGTTGCACAAGCTGTCCTGCGCGAGTGCGGATTCGAGGAGCTCAACCATCTGTCCAGATCTGGCCCCTAGCGACTACTTTTTATTCCGCCAGTTCAAGGCTGCACTGCGTGGACGCCGGTTTGGGGACGATGAAGATGTCCAGCTCACCGTCCAGGAGTGCATTGAACAGCAGTCGGGAGATTTCTGGTTGTCGGGAATTCGAAGCTTCAGGGAGAAGTGGCGTAAGTGCATTGAAGTCGAGGATAGTTATATTGAAAAATAATAAAACACTTTTCCTCATATCTCGTTTCCTTATATCCGAATTGCAAAACTTATTGACCGCCCTTCGTATATATATATATATATATATATATATATATATATATATATATATATATATATATATATACAGGGTGTTTCAGAATTATATGAACAAACTTTAACCTAAGGTTCCTTCGGGTTAAATAAGCATAATTTACTTAATGGAGAGGTATTCAGAAATGCTTAGTTTAAAAGTTACTATGACTTATAAGTGAGAGCGTGTCGTCTGATAAATGAAAAAATAAATTTAAAATAAGTTTACTTTGTAGGAATACAGAGTTTGAAGTTAGGTTAGTAGTCACAATAGGTGTTCGAAATTCTGCCCATCTGCTGAGATGCATGCGTGGAGGCGCCGGCGGAATGATTGCTGAACTCGTGCGAAGACATCAGGAGTTTTAGCAATCCTTGCACAGGCATCAATAATTCGGCAGATAAGTTCTTCTTCGGATGGAACTGGTGTCTCGTACACTAAACTCTTTTGGTGTCCCCAAAGGTAGAAGTCTATGGGTGTCATGTCAGGAGACCTGGGTGGCCAAAAGATTGGTCCGCCACGACCAATCCAGCGGTTTGGATACCGATCATCCAATAACTTCCTAACTGCAATCGTGAAGTGTGCCGGTGCACCATCTTGTTGGATCCGTATTCCTCTGCGAATCGCCAGGAAAACATCTTCTAGCAACCCGGGTAGTACTTCATGAAGAAACGCACAATAATTGCGTCCAGTGAGTCTTTCTGGCAGGATGTAGGTGCCGATGAGATAGTTGTCAATAATGCCCGCCCACACACTTACGGAGAATCTATTTTGGTGATGTTGGACTAAAAATGCAGATTATGAGTGTTGAAATTCCCTCTCGCGTGAATGTTGCTTCATCCGTGAAAAGAACTTTTGATGCAAAATCGGGTTTTTGTCCTTGTTGTAAAAACCACGTGGCAAATTGAACACGCCGCCGATAATCGTCAGCATTTAAGCTCTGAACACTCTAAATGTGAAATGGATGTTGAAGGTTGTCGTGCAGCATGCGCCACACCGTACTGTGACTTGCAGAGAAAACATTTGCTACAACGCGTGTGCTTGTTGTTTGATCATTATAAAAATGTTGAAGTATGTCGTCCTCCATCTCCGGGTCTCTTGCACTTCTAGGGCGGCCTGCATCAGGTCTTGAAACGCGGAATGATCCAGTTTCACGCAGTCTCCTATGTATGGCTGCAAATGTTTGATGAACAGGCACATGTCTGTTGGGATATCTTTCACTGTACATTCTCGCAGCCCTCCTAGAATTGTCATTTGCCATACCCTAAATTAAGTGCATATCTGCAAGTTCACTATTCGGTAATTGGTCCATTATCGTTCACTGCTCAGAGTAAACTACCGCCCCGAGTGCATCTGTATCTTCACTGTCGAGTGCAGTAGCTTGTCAACCGGGAATTTAGATGCAAAGGTGAACAGTTTAATTAAATCGTACTTTAATATTTCCACTCTTCGTAACTTTTAAACTAAACATTTTTGGATACCCCTCCATTGAAACACCATATATATATATATATATATATATATATATATATATATATATATATATATATATATATATATATGAATGCAATGTCCCGCAGGAAAAAAAAATGAAAAGGTGTTTCCAAGTACTTTCGAACTTTATTAAGTTCCTTATCAAGGATAACTACAAGAAATAATATTATATTAGAGGTATATATACGAAAGAAAAGTATATATACCTCTAATATAATATTATTTCTTGTAGTTATCCTTGATAAGGAACTTAATAAAGTTCGAAAGTACTTGGAAACACCTTTTCATTTTTTTCCTGCGGGACATTGCATTCATTGCATTCATATATATATATATATATATATATATATATATATATATATATATATATATATATATATATATATATATATATATATATATTAATATATATAATAACAGAGATACTAGTCATTGACTAGGTAAAATATGCGTTCGTAAATACACTAAGACGGATTAGGTCTTTTTCTTTTACTTTTTATATTCTTCACAAAAAATATTCTCATTCTATGAACTAAACTTAATCTTGCTCAGCAACGCTACAGAAGCTCTTAATTTTTCCTTACGGAGTATATGCAAACAGATTACTTTTGGTTCTAACTCCAGAGCAATTAACATAGAGTTGCCAGAAGAAAGAAAAAAAAAGGTTTCTTCAATTGTAACTATACCACTAATAGAGTCTCACCTTAATATTTTTTAAAATTAACATTGCAAAACTTATACGGATTGGGAAATGTAGTCTTCTGAATTTAAATGACAATTCTGACTCTGATGGATTTAGCGGTATTCGGTGAATGAAGACATCCTCTCCTTTTCCTCTTCCAGTAAGAATAGTTGTCTTTATGACATGGGACATCAAATTATTTACCACCAGACGAGTGAAATTAGACAGTTTTGTTGGATCGAAATTACGCAAAAATATTATTTAGATTTACTGCCTTCAGTTCAAGTTGGTGAGGAGGTATGTCAGGAGGTTCTAGAGAGCTTAGAAACTTTGTGAAATAATCGACTATTTGAGTAGGATCTGAAATTGCATCAACTGAGAGGGAAAGCAGTAGATGACAATTGATTCTGCAGACAGTATTTTACTTCGAAGCCAATATAGCTGTTTCACAAAGCCAGTTATAGTTTTTGTAGCTTTGCTGAAGATTAATAATACCTTCGCCTTGAGATTATCAATAATATTAATGACTATGCAGACAGAAGATACATATTTCTATTCCACCATCAGCATCAAGAGATACTTTGCCATTTCCCAGTGTCAGAATTTTTTGGGCAAATTGTGCTGACAGTCGATAACCTAAGACCCCTGCTCTCGTATTTGTATTTAGAGACAGTGTTCTAATATTTCTACACAAAGACGATGATTTTAGGCAAGCCCGGACCTCATCTGCCATGGTTAATTTATGGATCACTGAAAGTGTCTGGTTAAAAACAGCTTAATTCAAAAGAGTTACACTTCTTATAGGACCGTCGCAATCCCTGATGTCTCGCATTGTCCTGTCTACTGCTTCTAAGTCTCCCGTATGAGCCACTGAATGAGGTACCTGGCGTTGCCTCAGGATAAAAAAAATCAATAAGCAAGATAGAAGTTGAAATTCTTATACTTATTAAAAAATATTCTTTAACAAATGGTACATCATAACACTTCTTGGTAGACAATATTATTCGTCTTTCATTGTGGTGGATGGACAAACCGATTGCTTTTGATACCAAGCTCTCGTCCCCTTGGTCAAACGGACGGTGCAAGTTTGGAAAAGAGCCCGTAGCTCCATTTGGCGGGGGAAGGGGGGCACTTAGAGACTCGGGACCACTTTCATTATCTTTCTCGGAAAATTGACATAGGAATACAATTTTAGTTTTTTTTTATATTGTCTAACCTTTTCTTCTATAAATGGACAGACAGATACACACACACAGACAGACTTCATTATATACATATATATATATATATATATATATATATATATATATATATATATATATCAGGTTGGAACGAAAGCAATGTCCGATTTTCTAGGATAAAGTTTTAGAGAGTAATGCCTCTTGTTATCGTTTAGGAATGCTACAATGAGTAATTTATGCCTTATTCCTTGATTATAAAAATATTGGTCATAATCTTCTTCGGTATTTATCCTTATGTCCCCCCGATCTTTAGATCTTGTAGTTATCCTTGATAAGGAACTTAATAAAGTTCGAAAGTACTTGGAAACACCTTTTCATTTTTTTTTCCTGCGGGACATTGCATTCATATATATATATATATATATATATATATATATGATGTTTCAATGGAGGGGTATCCATAACATGTTTAGTTTAAAAGTTACGAAGAGTGGAAATGTTAAAGTACGATTTAATTAAACTGTTCACCTTTGCATCTAAATTCCCGGTTGACAAGCTACTGCACTCGACAGCGAAGATACAGATGCACTCGGGGCGGTAGTTTACTCTGAGCAGTGAACGATAATGGACCAATTACCGAATAGTGAACTTGCAGATATGCACTTAATTTAGGGTATGGCAAATGACAATTCTAGGAGGGCTGCGAGAATGTACAGTGAAAGATATCCCAACAGACATGTGCCTGTTCATCAAACATTTGCAGCCATACATAGGAGACTGCGTGAAACTGGATCATTCCGCGTTTCAAGACCTGATGCAGGCCGCCCTAGAAGTGCAAGAGACCCGGAGATGGAGGACGACATACTTCAACATTTTTATAATGATCAAACAACAAGCACACGCGTTGTAGCAAATGTTTTCTCTGCAAGTCACAGTACGGTGTGGCGCATGCTGCACGACAACCTTCAACATCCATTTCACATTTAGAGTGTTCAGAGCTTAAATGCTGACGATTATCGGCGGCGTGTTCAATTTGCCACGTGGTTTTTACAACAAGGACAAAAACCCGATTTTGCATCAAAAGTTCTTTTCACGGATGAAGCAACATTCACGCGAGAGGGAATTTCAACACTCATAATCTGCATTTTTAGTCCAACATCACCAAAATAGATTCTCCGTAAGTGTGTGGGCGGGCATTATTGACAACTATCTCATCGGCACCTACATCCTGCCAGAAAGACTCACTGGACGCAATTATTGGGCGTTTCTTCATGAAGTACTACCCGGGTTGCTAGAAGATGTTTCCCTGGCGATTCGCAGAGGAATACGGTTCCAACAAGATGGTGCACCGGCACACTTCACGATTGCAGTTAGGAAGTTATTGGATGATCGGTATCCAAACCGCTGGATTGGTCTTGGCGGACCAATCTTTTGGCCACCCAGGTCTCCTGACATGACACCCATAGACTTCTACCTTTGGGGACACCAAAAGAGTTTAGTGTACGAGACACCAGTTCCATCCGAAGAAGAACTTATCTACCGGATTATTGATGCCTGTGCAAGGATTGCTAAAACTCCTGATGTCTTCGCACGAGTTCAGCAATCATTCCGCCGGCGCCTCCACGCATGCATCTCAGCAGATGGGCGGAGTTTCGAACACCTATTGTGACTACTAACCTAACTTCAAACTCTGTATTCCTACAAAGTAAACTTATTTTGAATTTATTTTTTCATTTATCAGACGACACGCTCTCACTTTTAAGTCATAGTAACTTTTAAACTAAGCATTTCGGAATACCCCTCCATTAAGTAAATTATGCTTATTTAACCCGAAGGAACCTTAGGTTAAAGTTTGTTCATATAATTCTGAAACACCCTGTATATATATATATATATATATATATATATATATATATATATATATATATATATATATATATATATATACGAAGGGCGGTCAATAAGTTTTGCAATTCGGATATAAGGAAACGAGATATGAGGAAAAGTGTTTTATTATTTTTCAATATAGATATGTTTTACTGTATGAGTTTCATGAAGGTGTCAATGCTAGTACAATAGCAAAATCCATTCAGAACATTTATAGGATGATGAAGTAAATGAAAGAAGTTGCAGGAGGTGGTTTTCCCCTTTCCTAGGGGAGGATTTCATTCTAAAAGACGGATCAAAAGAAGGTCGTCCAAAAGAATTTGATTCCGAAGAGTTGGAAGCTGTTGTCACACCAAATCCTGCTACACCTTCTAGGGAACTTGCAAAACAATTTATTGCAACCATTACGACTGTCCTACGCCAACTGAGAAGGATTGGAAAGGTTCCAGTGTTCGAAAAATGGATCTCGCACGAACTGTCTAGGGAATCTGCAACAGCGTATTGCTTCATGTGAGTCAGTGCTTTCACAACACCTTCAGACACTATTTTTGGGCACGCATCTTACTGGCGATAAGAAGTGGATCCTTTATCATAGCGTTAAACACCGCTGTTTGGAGATCAGTCGAGGAAGTAAAATTTCTCAACGACCGGGAGGAGGAGGAGTTCATTCCAAAACGATCATGAAGGAATTGTCCATTACGAATTTTTATACAACAATCAAACAATTAATGCTAATCTCTACTACAATCAACTTCGTCGTTTGAAAGCCGCTTTGAGCCAAAGGCGACCCACCTTATCAACAGATAGGGTGTCATCCTCCATCACGATAATGCCCGTCCTCAAACAGCTAGAATGACTAAAGATTTCTTTGAAGAGCTCTGTTGGGAAATATTGCTTCATCTTCCACATTCTCCCAACCTTGCCCCTTCTAACTATCACCTCTTTAGGGGATTACAGAACCATTTGGATGGCTTTAGGTTGACATCATAAGAAAAGGTTGAAAAGGAGTTGGATTCATAACTTGCATCAAAACCTAAGGGATTTTACAGGCATGGCATTTATTAGCTTGTTGACAAATGGAATCACGTTCTAGGAAGCAATGGAGGTTATGTGATTAAATATTTACATGGTCAGAAGTTTTTCATATTCAATATATACCCTAAAATTGGACATTACTTTCTTTCCAACCTGATATATATATATATATATATATATATATATATATATATATATATATATATACCCACTTGACATAAATTTATTAGGCGACATTTAGAAATTTGCCATAACACGAAATTATCTATCAAGGCAAAATATCATAGGGACTGTGAAACCTTACAAAAAAAATTACATAGAATAGACAAATGTTCGTAAAAACGGCAGATGCAACTTATTTTGTGTAAGTGTAAGATAATGCACATAAGTGACGATAAACTCCGTAAAGATTACAATATGGAGTGTCGAAGTTTTAATACAGTAAACATGGAGAAAGTTTTAGGTACTTTAATCTCGAGTGATGTAAACTTTCAAAACAATGCACTGAAGCTTCGCAAAAGGCGAATACATTTTGCGCTTAAATCAAAATATATTAATTTTCCATTATAAAGAGCGCTTGTAATACCACATTTGGAGTATGCGGTGCAGTTCTGGTCTCCATATTTGCGAAAAATTATGTTTCGGAAAGCGTTAAGGGTAAATAGACAAAATTAATTACTGAACTTAGAAATGGAACGTACGAATACAAATTGCGACACCTCAATTTACTTTCAATGGAAGATCCGTATCTACACGGCCAACTTATTGAAGTATTTAAAATACTAACCGCGATAGCACAAAATTTATTTTCTTATAAAATCACACAAACTTGGAATAACTTGGTTGGGGAGGTCGTTTAAACCATTACAATCAATGTTTAAAAATAAAATAAATAAATATTAATTTAAAATATAACTTTAGAGACATAAGAGTGATTAAATTAATTCTTTATCAATATACTCTCTTTGTTTATATATTTCTTAATCTAGCCTGGAGTGAGTCTGAGGGTCTTACTTAACCTGTTCCTGATTATTTAAAATAAAACCAGGGATTTTTCTCTTACGAAATTTGCGTTTTTGCAAAGAAAAGGAACTATAAAAATAATGAAATGTAATAAAATTTTGATATCGACTTGTTTTGTCTTAACATAAATAGTTTTGCCGTTCGTTGACGTCAATGCGAATCAATCCCCACTGAAATCGCCTCTCCTCTCATTTTCCTTTAAATCTTAATAAACACGAAGCCACCAATCTTTTTGGTGCCATTTTCTCTTTTTAAGTTTTTAAGTGCCTCTCTCTTTTATAATTTTTGAAAGACAAAAATGCCATCGTTGGCTATAGATAATAGTCCTTAAGTCTCAAAACCAGAGGTTATACACCAAAATAAAGTACAAAGGCTTGGAATACTCTGCTATTAAAGGGTCTCAGTGAGTGATTTCGGATGCCAATGAACCGACATTACACCATTTTGTAGTGTAATGCCACAATAGTACCATGCTTCGGTACTATGGCACTCATACCACCCACAGGAAATAAATAAACCACATTTAAATAGAAAAGATGTTTTGCTATACATAAACGCTAAGATACTCGCATCCAATTGCATTAAATATATACACCCCCCCTCACTTAGATGCATAGGTGGGCGGTCCGATTATCCGATTAATCGGACTCGCATTTTTCGAATCGAATAATCGAATCGGACTAACCCCCGCCAAACGAATCGGATAATCCCAATCGGACTAACGAAAATTTAAAGGCATTTGCGATTAATCCAGGTCGACGTCGTCTTTGTTATAGCAGTTTCTTAATAAATTTTTCTATATTTTTATCAAGTAAATATTTTTTCGTTTTATTCTATTCTATTCACACTTTCGTATTTTCTCTAAAATATAATGCGTAAAATATTATGATTAATTATTAAATCATATATAATAAAAAGGTTATATTTTACAAGTATAAAGTAGGTATAATACGTGATTAGTTTTGGTTTTTCGTACGCGTCTCATATCGGTTAAATGACGCGCTGAGCCTCGAGTAGAAGGTCAGGGAAGAGGTCAACAACTGATCGAGGAAGCTCCTGAGGGGGAACCCGGTGCTCTCGCCAAATCTCTTCCCTCTCGAGTTCCGTGATGCTCTTCCTCAAGTATAACACGCCACTCCCGAACTCCACCTCGGTCGAGCGCGTGTTCAGCTATGGGTCGGACATCCTCAGGTCTAAGAGGGGGCCCCTCGCTGCATCGAACTTCGACGCCCTCTTCTTCATGAAGGGCAACCTCCACCTCCTCAAGAAAGCCCACGAGGTGGAGGAGGCAGACAAGGACTAAGCTGGCGGGCTTAGAGTAGAGTAGAGTGGTAAACTTTTAATATTATGAGATATATGGAACAAAGTTGTTAGTTGACCCTATCTTTTTTTCTGAGAGAATATATTAGTATTACTGTGTGTATTTTGTGTAATATGTACTGTATAGTTGAATCTTTTGTTATATCATATTTTAATTAAAATAAAATGTATATTTTTATCTTAAAAGTTTGGTTTCTCTTTGTATTAGTTAGAAATGGCTTATTTAGGGTAAAAAACCATATTAAATTCCTTTAGAAACATCGAAAATCGCTTTAAAAACATTGAATCACTTTTAAAAATATCGAATCGCATTTAAAAAACTTAATCGAATCGGATAATCGCTAATCAGACTTAGATTTTGGGAACCCGAATCGAATAATCGAATCGGACTTGACGAGCTGGTAAATCGGTAATCGCAAATCGGACTTCAATGTTTTCGAATCGCCCCCACCTCTGCTTAAATGCCCTATCTATTATAGGTCCACACACAGGCGCTTTGGTACACATATCGACCTGCAGAAAATAAATAAACCCCGCCGCACTTAAAATGGATGTTTTTGTTGTCTGAAATCTCGCCCATCTCTTCATGTTATTCTTTCCTCTTTTCTGGTTGTTCGCAACCATCGGTAATGACCCATGGCCGCGTCAGAAGGAGCATTACTCTCCAAATGTCTCTCTCTCTCTCTTCCTCTCTAACCCACTGCTGATTCAAACCCGAAGATTTTCTTTGTTATAACCGTCCATATTTCATGCTATTTTTTTTAGAGCCACAGAATTAATCTTTAATTCTTTAAAAATCCAATATCATAATTTTTCCAAAATCCTTTTTGAGATTCAGAAATTTTGAGTGAAAACAGGTTTTTGTTCCGTCAGCCCCTCTTCATCTAAGTTGTGCGACCCAGGTCTAAGAGTTCAATTCCATGGCTCATCTTCTCGACCCGCATAAAGTGTTCATAAATTTTTATAATTACGTGCATTTCATGAGGAACGAAAAAGATGAAAATAATTCCAATAATATACGATTACGTTCAGCTCGATCGATCTCGCTTTAAATCAGATCAAAGTGAAGGGAGGGGGGCTTGTCTGCACCCTTTCTAGTGGATTCCCCCCCACCCCATGTTATCTATTTAACCCCAAAGGTTAAGAACATTCGCTTATCACTGAATGTAAGTAAGGGCCGTCTAAGGAAGGTACAGATGAACGCTTTTGAAATGCGAAATTTAGGGAAACTCACATTTTGTGGGGTAGTTTTTCAACGGCAAATTCAGCCACGAAAAAGAGACAGTGTTCTACTACCTTCACGAAACCCGTGCCAAATTACCTTCAAAAAGTGATCTTACTCATCAAGACAGGAAAGAAAGCAAACAACATGCTGTAATAAAACGCCAAACAGGGTGAGCCTCATTCTGACGTTGTAGAAAAAATTGCGTTATATAAACGAACATAGATTTATTAAAAAAAAGAGATCGAACCCTGTTTAAACATTAGAAAGGGAAAATGGATGATTTGTACTCCTCTCTAAAGAAAGATGGATTCTTAAGAGTCTTGAGCGGGGTGCTGCCAAACGATTTTTCACCGCTATTGGAATCTTTGTTCATGACCTATCCAAACACCTTCATAAACAATTACGAAGCTTTATTTAACGTAAATAAAATAACCCAAGTGATAATTCAATAGTTTAACTTGATTGGGAATATTTTGACAGGTAATTTGTTTATATCATAAACCTTATAATTAAGCTCTGATTGAGTTACACGTGAAACGAGGGATCCTATTTCATTGAGATACAGGTACAAGACCCAGCCATGCGTTTAAGGAAGTTCCTTACAGTTAGCAAATAAATTTAGTTTTTATTAGGAAAGAAAAAGGCGGTTTTTTCATCACAGCTTCGCACTGTAGAACGAATATTACAGTGAATTACAGTTCAAAATAGGATCCAGACGGGTCCTAAATGAAGTTATATAGCAGCCACCGTAAAATAAACCCTAATCATTACACCATCCTCCAAATCACCCATGTGGTTTAACTTTGTCCAACTAGACTAAACTCATGTACACCATACTGCTAATCAGTGCCTATTAGCAACCAACAACGAGGCCTTGGTACAAGATGAACAAAAACTTCTCTCTTTAATGAGGGTCGAGTCAAATATTAAAAAAATGACTGGTTGCTGGTAAAGGTGGTACGGAGCCAGGACGTCTTTTTGGATGACCTAACTATTAAATAGGCAAAAACTTCATCATCTCAACCCTCATGATGTGAATGCGTGAATGCCCCACTGGAAGCCAAAAGATGACTTGAAAAGTAATAGCATTTTCTCAATCTGACTTTCTCGTTCCTCATAACCTGTATAGCTAATCCCACGCATAAAAGACCATTAAATTACAGATTCAATATCTCTGTACAATTTCGGAGATTACTTTTCCTCGTAACATATTCATTTTACTGTTTCACATTCCCGCTCACTGCGATTAGAAGAAATCTCCAACACAATCAATATTAACTACTAATTAGCTCTCCCAACTCTTTTTTCTCATCATTAACGAAATTTTAATTCCAGTCGCTATTCCGCAATTAACTTACAACACCTTTGTGAGAGGGCAATGGCGAGTAATTGGTACGTGTGTATAGTAAGCGTTTCACAAATACCCGCAAATACTCTTGGGGCTGGCTGGCGAAAGTATTTCCTTTAGGATGGGGTACAAAGGCCAGATCACAAGGAGAGCTCTTAAACTTTTGATGCCACGGAGTTGGTACTAAACAGTGCCAGTTTTACAGGTCTATTTGATGATGAGTTTAATGCATCTAAGGAATTACATTAAACGCCTATGGGGTGATGTGGAAGAAAGCTGTTCAGTGTGGACGAGGGTTATGGTGAATGGGAGATCGAACCTATCAACCCTAGATTTGGGGTTCGAGGAGACTTTTAGACGAGGTTCGAACGATGAGAGATATAAATATTAAAAATCTTAATAAAATTAACGATGGCACCTCCGCCTAAAATATTTTTAAAGAGTGGTGTAATTAGAGGAAGTGAAAATCTAGGATACGAACTCGGAAGTAGCAATTTTGCGGTAATGGATAATAATGGAGCACACCTCTCCTAAAGATCCCACATAGGACCAATATGACCACAATTTCATCAGCGATCAATGATGGGGTGACTCCTGCGAGTGGGTAATTGCTGGCGTTGCCTGCAAACGCGGGTAATTGTGCGTGCGGACCCCGGGCATCTATTTGGGCAGCCACATTCGCGTCGCACGATTTCACACACATCACAAATCTGTGATAGAAGTCGCCCTTTTCAGCTTCGTTTCCCGTCAAAATCTCGTAAATCTGAACCAGTCGTGACACGTTTAAAGCATGCTTTGTTTCAACCACCATGCCAACTGAAACAAGGGAACCGCTTTCAGTGTATATATATATATATATATATATATATATATATATATATATATATATATATATATATATATATATATATATATATATATGAACTTCACTTCAAGTCCATCATATATTGCAGTTTTCTGTTGCTTTCGTCATTCCTTAATAATGAACATGAAATAAAGTTCAAAAGTACTCAGAATCTTCATTTTATTTTCTTTGTGGACTTTGTTGCATGGACTGCTTACTCACGAAGCACTGTGAGTTTTCCACATACACACACGCACATATATATATATATATATATATATATATATATATATATATATATATATATATATATTAATGGACGGTATCTTGTAGGGATCTTGATTAAATAACTGTTATGGAGCTTTTATTGTCCAGGGAAGAAGGAACTCGATTTCCACGATGGGAGTCCGTGTCACACTAACGCATGCACGATGTAGTTCCATCTCCATAGCCAACTACAACACCCTTGTTTCTTTCACCTCTCGTTCGCGGATACAAACAATACCTTAAAAAATAATCAGAACCCCTGTATTTCTATCACATCTTCTACCGCAACTTGTACCAGAGAAAATCAGAGGTTTCCAAAGTTGAGGTACAAAAACCTACAGATAAAAACTATAGAAGGGTAAATTTTATGCAAGTTTGGATGAATAAAACGGAAGTTATCCGCAGATAAGCAATTTACTAGATAAATTGAAGTGTCCTCAATGATCTAAACGTTTATTGTCGAGAGAATCGGCATTGTGTAACTCATAAATTTATCAGTGGGAGAATCATGGCTTCCCTCATTTTGTGATCATGGTTATATATAAATACAGTGCCGTCCAAAACTAGAGAACAAACACCCCGCTGTACAAACTATTCTTTTAATTTACATGAAGTTTCTGATAATAGTTAAACTTGGACACTTATCAGGGGATAATTACAAAGAATATTCTGTGCAATTTTCATGAAAATTAAGCGAGTATTTTCGAGAAAAGCTTGATTTCGTTCTCTAGTTTTGGACGGTACTGTATAATCTTCCCCGTCGGGTCAAGGGGATCTTGTACCCATCCCTGTCAAACTACATCTTTTGTGGCCAATGATGGGGTCAACCTTTGGGTGTGTGTGTGGGGGGGGGGTACCTGCTTTACACTTAAAGCTCAAAAACCTTTCATTAAAACGGTATTTTCTGGTCGTCTTGGACTGAGTTGTTTATGTATCGGTCCGTTCGAATCGATTGATCAATCGGCTGAAAAACGCACCAAACAAATCTTGCATTTCTCACTTTTAGCTTCTCGTAAATGTGAAATAAAACACTTTTTTTTAATACATCTTAGAATCTAGCGGTACTAAATTGGTCTAAGGAAATTTAGAGTAATACAATAGAGACTTTAAAGGTCCTTACCCAGAGGAGTGACCTCACACACACGCACACACGCTCGTAAGCGAACTCACATACAAACCACAATCCTGATACCGTCAGGTAACCTGTCAATTACCAATCGATATTTTTGGCACTTCATGAATCTTTATTAATAATAACTCAATTAAAATAAATCTCAATTTGTCTTTTCGCCTTTCTTCATCTGCCGCCGTACATTCGGCTTCCCGCCGCACTGATGCATCGATCAAACAACGAAGCGTTCCAGAGTTTAATGATGAAGTGAGTGTTATTGGAAACTAAATCTCGCTACGTGGCACTAAAAACTGTGATGTGGCACTTTAAATTGCACACTGTTGTACTAAAATTGTAGGTTGAGGTACTGTAACTTGCACAATACTGTACTAAAGTGAGGGATGATGTACTCAAAAGTACGACTTAAAATGGGGTTTAATGGAAATTTCAAGCGCCAAATTTCAATTTCTATTTTTTTTAGAACGAGATATTTTTGAGCATCATTAAAGCTTTCACCACAAAGTGTAGTCGGAACACATCAGAGCCTAAAGGGATGAAGTTGGACGAAGGGAAAGTGCATGGAGGTGTCTACATAGCTAAGAGGAGAAAATAGGAATCTAATGGAGCAGCGATTCAATTTCCCTTAGTCTCCATGCTCTCCCTGTCCCAATGCTCAAAGTAGTCTCCTCTTTAGACTAATCTAGCTATGCACCTTACATAAATTTTTACCTCCCTTAACCTCACAACGTTACAAGCCTCCTCAGAAGTCAATTGGCGAGGATGCCTCGTTGGTTTTTGCTTTATTTTTAAAAACATAGAATCCCACCGTAAGGAAAATACCCAGCCATATGGCCGCCCCTGGATAAGATCAGAGAAGTGTTGGTTAATTTTGACTAAATCCCTTCATTCTGTTAATTGGTAGACAAGAACCTTTTTTTCCTGCAGGTTGAGGGAAACTATGGGTGTTTTTAAGCTTCACATTTTTAAACGTGAAGAAATCAAGCAATTCTGTAATCATGATAAATAACGAATCGGCAACTGAAGGTACCCGAACCATGCTTGCTCGCACGAAGCTTTTTCGCTCTGATTAGGAATGCCTGAGGAAACTTCGGGCGCGCTACCTGTCACGGTACCGGACGAGCGGGATCGCTACTACTTTTTCTTTGTACTTGGGACGGGTTCGTGCATTTCCTTTTGAGAATTAATGGTAGTTTCTTGAGGAGACGGAGCTCCACTATAGTATTTAGATTTCGGGTGCCTGTTCGAGCCTCGGTGGAAGCGAGTTTCCCTCCGTTAGCTGCTGGCGGGATGGGGTCCTTAGGCTATCTTAAGAAAGGCTGGTCTGTGATTTGGGGCCTGCTATGATTTTGATTGCGGTCGGTCGAAGAAAGCGCTTCCAAACTTATAAAAATCGTTGTGGCGCCGCAGTTGCGAGACAGTCTCTATGCTGTTCCCATCCTCTCTCCCTATAAGATCTCGGCCGTCCTGAACTGAGAAACTATCATAATAATTGACCTTGGTTAATTAGACTACGGTAGGGTAGTCTAATTGACCAAGGTCAATTAGAATATTCTACTGTACGTGGAATATTTCCAGTAATTAAAGATAAAGAATTAAGAAAAAAACGATTTAAAGATATAAATTATTAAGGAACTGACTACGATTAGTCACATAGGGACATCATATGCACATCTCATAAGTAATGTAGTTTTTTTTTCATGTTTATCATTATTTTATGGATAAAAATAATCGAAAGCAGGTTTGTTTTTATACTAGCCTAGTCTACGAAACTCGTAGCCTAGCGTAAACCTTAGCCTAAACCAAGGCTATAATATACTTCGACTACTTTAGTCGTCATTTTCTGGGCTGTTATTTTTGTATTATTATTGTTAATTCAATGTGCCTCCATTAATTGTTAAATATTATGGAAATGCCAAAATGGCACATTCACAATGTTATGCTTTAGGAGTTTAGAAAAGACAACAATGTTGAGTTAAAAGCCTAAAGTTTGTGTTAAGGATACTGTAAATGAACAATTAATGGTAGCCATTGCCAAAAATGGTTTCAGAATTTTCGCTCGAGAAATGTTAGTCTCAATGCTGCATTACTTATGAGATGACCTAACAGTAGACTATTCATGTACCAAACACTGCCAACGTCACCTTTAATGATACTCAAGTGGAAGATGACTCAATGTAAGAAAGGATTGACTCGAACCAATTCGTGTACGGTGTGTGGTCGCATTCATATTCACCGTATCTGACACAGAAAAGTCACTTCTTTGAAATATATGTGTACCATATATGGATCATTTCGTAGTTAATGAATCGCATAATACAATACAAATAAGTTATTTTAAAATATCCATGAGCTATCTTTGGCTTAATCCTTTGGCAACGTGTTAATTAATTATCTTATATCGGTTCATTTTACCGACACTACAAATCAAGCTTTTTTTTCAACGCATTTGACCTTCAATTTTATGATTTGGTCATAAGTTTATGGTCTTTTATTGGTTTCTTTCGCACATTTTCATCTAAAAAATGTTTGAATATATGGCTATTTAATGAGTTATCGTTTATGTTCGAGATTGTGACACGTTTTAGAACATGTAAATAAATGACTCGCAATTATAACAAGTAGGAAAGCGCATATCTATTGGCAACACATGTCAAATTTTGTGATTCACAAATTTCTCTACGTTACTAGTTCGAAATGTACATATTTATATTATATTTAATTATATTAGCCTAAAAGAAATATATTATAATGTATCAATGATAATAATATTTAACATGGTGTTTATTAGAAAAACACAAGAAGCAAAAGTATTGGCAACGTTTACATAATACTGATTTAACAAATCAAATTATTAAAATTAGTGGTGAAGAATTTTCGAGAATGACTGATGGAATATTCTAGACTAATCCAGGACACTAGGTTACTTGCAACGGCCTACAATAATTTTGAGAAAGCAACATGGTGAAGACATCCGAACACTCAGAAGCATATAGGAAGAGTATAATTGAGCTGCACAACCAAGGAAATGGATATAGAAAAAGTTCGGCAAGTTTGAATATCCCAATTTCATCTGTAAGGAATATTATTGCAAAATTTAGGGCTGATGGGACTACTGTTAATCGTGTGCTGAAAGAGTGACCAAGAAAATTAACTGACAGATGTGCGTTCGTGTGTTCGAATTGTCAACAAAAATACAAAAGTCACTTCCAAGCAAATCTGGCTAGCAATGGAACAATCGTGGACGTGTCAACAGTGCGACGTTACCTGAACCGTGAGGGTCTCCATGGACGTGTACCAAGGAGGAAACCACTTTTGAAGACGGTTCAAGAAAAGAGACGTTTAGAATTAGCCAGAGAAAATCTTGATAACACTGAAGCAGAACTTAGTAAAATATTATGGTCAGATGAGATTAAGTTCGAGCTGTTTGGGATAAACGGCCACCATTACTTTTGGAGATGGAGAAAATCTGGAGAAGCTCGGCTGGAAAAGAAGATCATGCCTACTGTGAAACACAGAGTTGGTTCCATCATGTTGTGGGGGTGCTTTGCTGCTGCTGGTACTGGCTCAATTTGTGTGATAGAAGGCACTATGAATTCCGAGAGATATCAACGAGTTTTGAATGAACATGTGAAACAATCGGCGACGAAGCTTAGTCTTGGCAGAGGGTTCGTCTTCCAACAGGATAATGATCCCAAGCACACGAGCAAATTAACGCATAAATATTTTGTCAATCAACGCTTGAAAGTGATAAAATGGCCTTCTCAAAGTCCAGATTTCAATTCGATTAAAAATTTATGGAAAGAACTGAAGTCACGTGTTCACAAGAAGCATCGCAGTGGAAGAGTGGAGTAAAATTCCTACTAAAACTTGCAAAAAGGTTGTTTATACCTACAGGAAACATCTGATTGCTGTAATTACTGCTAAAGGAGGTCATACCAAGTATTAATTTATAGTTACCAATACTATATATGTAATATTTATGAATGTTACCAATATTTTTGCTTCTTGTGTTTTTCTAATAAACACCATGTTCAATGTTAATAATGTTTTATTATCATTTATACATTATAATATATTGCTTTAAGGCTAATATAATTAAATATAATATAAATATGTACATTTCGACATAGTAACGTATAAAAATTCATAAATTACAAAATTTGAGATGTGTTGCCAATAGATATGCACGCAACTGGACGCGCATGCGCACTGCGGATATCTTAAATCCACCTGTAAATTATAATTTTAGAAAATAAAAAGGGCTTTATTAATAGGCATTAGAGTGGGGTATGTGTCGTAATGTTATTTCATTTTTTTTAATTAGAGAAACAAAATAAAATGAATTTCTGATTTTTCTATACTTTAATCATGATTTACAACACTGACTTCAGTGTCCAGTGAAACGTGCAATGGGCGGTGGGTAATTTATCGCCTTTGGCAACTCTGATCTGAATTCCGCGCATACGTGTTGTCTGGCATTGGTTCTTCCTACCATAGTAGACTCCATTGTGGATAATCTGTGAAGGAAGCCCTACCATTGCTGAATTCAATCCTCAAAAATTTTGGAAAAGGCGAGCTGCGCTGCTTGATATTTGTGAGGAAATCCCCACGTGGAAGCTCTTGAGCAGAACGGAACTTCCATGCGCTGCAGAGGGCCAGGTTAGGCCTAAATTGGTAAGCCTAACCTCCCCTTCCACAAGCGGTAGCCTCGAATCGAGTCCCCCACGATTCACCTTTATGCGGGCTAGAATAGCTTCTGCAAGAAGATTCGAGGCCATTCGAGAGTAGATCTGTTTCCCGCTAACCCCCAACTCCGGGGAGAGCCTCGGACGTAAATAGCTCTCGACCCTCCTGAAGAGACACAGAGTTGAGAAGTCTCGCCCGGACTCCAGAAGATTTCCTATAGTTCCAAGTCAGGCGCTAACAACAAAGCAAAGTGACAACTGAACTATTTGTGTATTTGGAATTAGCCCCAGCCAGTGAGGTAATTCCACTTAACGATCGCCACCGAGTGATTTTCCGGACTTCTCTCATCAACTCCTGTCAAAGCCCTCCTTCGTTCGCCCCTCGTTTCGGGTGGCCGAAATACTCTCCCCTGTACCGAAAGTTACCGCCCCCTCCTCTTTCTGGAGAACCGTCATCACTTCAAGTTCGGAGCGGCCTCACCTCACGTGCAGAAGACATCCGTAAGCCAACCCCTCTCCCCGTCCTTCAGTAACTTAATTGAGTTAATTCCCCCCACCCCCATTTGAATAGTCTCCTCCTGTAATACCTTAGTTCTAACTCCATAGTCTCATTTATAACTACAATTCCCCCTTTCATTTACTGATGTGACTTTGCCCGTTAATTCTCTGGGGTAATTTTACCCATCAATTCTCTCATTATTTTTTTGTAAATAAAATTATAATTTTATACATGCCTCTTTAAATAACCTTGAGCTTTGCCATTGTCCATAATTTACCTGACCTCGTAGCCGGCTGGATCGAGAACTGGCTAAGTGGCAGACGGCAACGGGTGGTGGTAAATGGACAGTCTTCTGAGTGGGTGCCCGTTACTAGCGGGGTGCCTCAAGGTTCTGTCCTGGGACCACTACTATTCATCATCTACGTCAACGACATGGACGGTGACATGGTTGCCAAGATTTCCAAATTTGCCGACGATACCAAGCTTGGTATGAACGTTGCAAAGGATGGAAATACTGCCCGCCTGCAGGAAGATCTTGGGAAGATTGGGGAGTGGTCGGACACGTGGCAAATGCCTTTTAACGTGGGCAAATGCAAAGTGATGCATATCGGCCACAGAAACCCCCAATCTCAGTATATCCTTAAGGGCGCTGCTCTTGAATCGAGTGACACTGAGAAGGACTTGGGTGTTACTATTACTAGTGACCTCAAGTTCTCGAAACAGTGCATTGAGGCGGAGAAAAAGGCCCAAAGGATGCTAGGCTATATTAAGCGCCAGTTTGGTTATCGGAACCAGGAGATTGTACTGTGCCTGTACAACTCACTTGTCCGACCGCACCTGGAGTATGCCGTACAATTTTGGAGTCCTTCATTGCGAAAGGACATCGCGAGATTGGAACGCGTAAAAGCCAGGGCAACCAAGCTGATTCCCTCTATCCGACATAAAAGTTATGAGGATAGACTAAGGGAATTAGATCTGTTCTCGCTGGAAACCCGTAGACAGCGTGGTCAGCTCATCGAAGTTTTCAAAATACTTCGAGGGTTCGACAATGTTGACTATCGGGATATTTTCACACTGAGTGAGAACAGAACGCGCAATCACGGCTTCAAACTTGAACTGAAGCGTTACAACCGCAATCTGTGTGGAAATTTTTTCACTTACAGTATCTGCGGTATGTGGAACGCACTTCCAGTGGAAGTTGTCAACAGTGAATCTGTTGACCAGTTCAAGTCAAGACTAGACAAAGTCTTGAAAAGTGGCCGTTTAGGGACGCAAAACAATTGAGCAGCCTTGTGCCCGCTCAATTGCTAGTCCAAAGGTACCCTCTTTGAATGGACCGTAAGGTCTCCTAGGGTACCTTCTTTCCTTGTTGTTACTCCTTGTTGTTACACTCTCTCGCTACTCAGCCCGTCTAAACTCGTGGTTTCCCGTCCCTTTTGTCGGTTCGCTTTTAAGTCATTGGTCCCTCCATCATATACATAATATGGTATTGATATAATGTAATGTCATACTACGACAGTATTCACTCCGAAGCTCCAATACGAAGATCTCCGAGTGCTCTGATGTCAATCTGAGGACGGTGCAGAGGATCGGGAAAGAGTTGGAAGAGTGAGGCTGCGATTAGGAGGGTAGGGCGGCTCGGAATCCTCAGCAAGTGAATGAGGCCCATAGTCAGGGACAAGGAAATGTCTCTCATCAAGCAGTTAAAGCATGAAGAGATCCGATAAGACTATTTCAAGATGAGAAAGGAACAGCTTCTGTCGCAGCAGATGGAGGACAAGCGGAAGGAACGAGTCGCGGAGCTTGTGAACAAACTGACGCATCCCCTCAGTCAAGTCTGGTAGGCTTTGGTACTTTTGTCGGACAAGAAGAATTTATGCCAGAACCAGGTGGTGAACTCGCAAGACAACCGCTGGCTTCGTGTGGTGTCACTAATGATCACCATAAACATCATGGTGTTTGTTGTGATCATTAGTGAGGGCCAAGTTACGCTCTTGTTTATTTTCCCGGAGAGCCTCGAACTCACTAGGGAGGGGGCTACATCAAGTGCCTGGTGTCGCCCTGGATCCAGGAGGTGGCCGCTGGAAGGCCATACGTGTGGCAGCAGGACTCATGCCACACAAGTAGGAGGACAATGCCATTGTTTTCAGACAATTTCTTTAACCACAGCACTCCGAATATCTAGCCACCCAACTGTCCAGACTGCAACCGCCTGGACTCTTATGTACGGGGCGTGGTTAAGATAGAGATCCACAACTTCACGTGCACCACCAAAGTGGAGTTAAGGTCTAAGATCATCACAGTTTTCGCCCAGTTAATCAGTTGGAGTGTCCAGAAGGACTGCAATAGATTCCGACCCTGCTTGGAGGCCGTGGTTGAGGCCGATCGCGATCTCAATGAATAAAATAAATAGTACAGCGATCCTTTAGGTCTCGAACGTGTAACTTTGGTAAATAGATCTGTAAACTAACTGTTATTTTCTTTTATATTCAAGTTAAGCAACAAATTTCCCTCCGCACCCTGTCAAATGTTAAATTAAAGAAAACCAAGGTTTTATAAAGTTTGCAGACAGTTCAGATGTAAAAATATATAAATAATATAGAGAAATAGGATGATCAGAGTAAATTTCTTGAAGACAATCTCTAATTCTTACACTTAGACTAATTGAACTAAACTGGAGCTGTAAAAATATTAACCTTGTAGTGTAGTTTGGATTATTTACATTTTTTTATTATGTCAATCAAACCAATTTTCATCTTTTGTTATAATTTCACCACCATAAAATTGTGCAGAAATTCAGGTACAAAAATAAGCTAAGGCTTTGGTCAGAAGCTTTAAAAAGGACACTACCAGAAACATTAAAAGGACAATGTCAGAAGCTTTAAAAAGGACACTAGCAGAAACATTAAAACGACAATGTCAGAAGCTTTAAAAAGGACACTATCAGAAACATTAAAAGGATATTTTCAGAAGCTTTGAAAAGGACACGACCAGAAACATTAAAAGGACAATGTCAGAAGCTTTAAAAAGGACACTACCAGAAACATTAAAAGCACAATGTCAGAAGCGTTAAAAATGATACTACCAGAAACATTAAAAGGACATTGTCAGAAGCTTTAAAAAGGACACTATCAGAAACATTAAAAGGACATTTTCAGAAGCTTTAAAAAGGACACTACCAAAAACATTAAAAGCACAATGTCAGAAGCTTAAAAAAAGGACACTACCAGAAACATTAAAAGGACAATGTCAGAAGCTTTAAAAAGGACACTAGCAGAAACATTAAAAGCACAATGTCAGAAGTTTCAAAAAGGACACTACCAAAAACATTAAAAGGACAATGTCAAAAGCTTTAAAAAAGACACTACCAGAAACATTAAAAGGACAATGTCAGAAGCTTTAAAAAGGACACTACAGAAACATTAAAAGCACAATGTCAGAAGCTTTAAAAAGGACACTACCAGAAACATTAAAAGGACAATGTCAGAAGCTTTAAAAAGGACACTACCAGAAACATTAAAATGACAATGTCAGAAGCTTTAAAAAGGACACTATCAGAAACATTAAAAAGACATTTTCAGAAGCTTTAAAAAGGACACTACCAGAAACATTAAAAGGACAATGTCAGAAGCTTTAAAAAGGACACTACCAGAAACATTAAAAGCACAATGTCAGAAGCGTTAGAAATGATTCTACCAGAAACATTAAAAGGACATTGTCATAAGCTTTAAAAAGGACACTATCAGAAACATCAAAAGGACATTTTCAGAAGCTTTAAAAAAGACACTACCAGAAACATTAAAAGGACAATGTCAGAAGCGTTAAAAATGATACTACCAGAAACATTAAAAGGACATTGTCAGAAGCTTTAAAAAGGACACTATCAGAAACATTAAAAGGACAATGTCAGAAGCTTCAAAAAGGACACTAGCAGAAACATTAAAAGGACAATGTCAGAAGCTTTAAAAAAGACACTACCAGAAACATTAAAAGGACAATGTCAGAAGCTTTAAAAAAGACACTACCAGAAACATTAAAAGGACAATGTCAGAGGCGTTAAAAATGATACTACCAGAAACATTAAAAGGACATTGTCAGAAGCTTTAAAAAGGACACTACCAGAAACATTAAAAGGACAATGTCAGAGGCGTTAAAAATGATACTACCAGAAACATTAAAAAGACATTGTCAGAAGCTTTAAAAAGGACACTACCAGAAACATTTAAAGGACAATGTCAGAAGCGTTAAAAAGAACAATGTCAGATACATTAAAAGGACACTGTTAGTCCTGTTTTGGCCATCTTTTATGCTGATTTGGTCTCTTTGGTTGAAAACTGCTGACAATCGTGTTACGTATTCATCAAAGGGAACAAAAGAGTCGGATTCACTATTCACATAGTCCTAGAAGAGGTCTTTTAAGACCCTGAATTCCTCTTTTAATTTGTCCCTGGATGCATGTACTCTTCGGGCCTCAACATTTAAAGTTTGTAAGGATTAGGGTTGGTTTTCATTACTACCTTTTCTTAATCCCCTGCACTTTCACCTCCTCTCACATATGTATAAAGCATAGACACTGTTATGGGTGCAAGAGGGTATTAAAATCTTCAAAATTCGCACTTATTTGGCCATGATTCTTTTTGAAACTGACGCAGTGTAGAGGTGATATGAAAAAAACCCCCCAGGGGATTTGTTATTTACCATCTTTTTTTTAATAAAACAAAACCAAGTTGTTTTGCTAGAGGATGTTTGGTATATCTGCCCAATATACCTTTATGGCCCGCAGGTATATGAAAATTTCCCCCTATTAAGTATTTTTTTCAATCTTAAGTGTTGGAAATGACGGGTCTCGACCCCCCCCCCACCTTTAATCATTATCTAGTTATGTGTGGCCCCAAATTTGAGAGTGATATTTTTCAAAACCAAAATCACGACGAACTTGGAAATTTCTTTTGTATTTATCAAAACCAACCTCCAATTGATTCTTGGACGCAGATTTTGCCAAATGATACGAATAAAAACAACAAATAATTACACCATATTTCAGTCGTTATCAATCCAATGTTTTCGCCTTTAAACGAAACATCCAACCCTAACCGCACATAGGCGCTCATGGTCGCGTGAACGTCTGTGTGGGTGTGGGAGGCGGAAAATCGTGTCTCTGAAGATGCTGGCGTGTATCCAGGGACAAGTTGATGATCTTGGATTAAGAGACAGCAATTCCAGTTATCTCGCAAAGAGGCGCAACAACTGAGATAATGTGGAAAAGTGTTTTTTTTTAGGGCCAATTCTAATAGCCTGAAAACAAATAAAAATAAAAGTTTATTAAAATTGTTCGTGGTTATTGTTAAATGTTTTATCTTTCTTTTCATTTCTTTCATCGCGAGATATTCTTTTCGAGGGGATGTGAACTGGGTTCGAACTGGGTAGCCATTTCATACACGAGTCATTTTAGACGTCTGCGAAAGGTTAATTTGAAGGGGATTGAATTGTTTATGAAGATTAACAGCTTTGAGCGACCAGTTGTAATATTTTAATATTCCATTATTAAATATAGATTCTGGTAAATTCAGTTTTCCATCGAAAGAAGTATAAATAGATTGAAATCATTTGGAATATTTCCTTTGTTACCAATAGATAGGGTTCAATGTTGAAATTGCCTTTTCCATCGATTCTTAGTATTATCCTATATAAAAATTGTTTCTTATCCTTTGAGGACTCCGCATTAACACTAGCAGTATCCTTAAGGCCATCAGATACACGCCTAGTAAATGCTAGCAAAACCAATCCATTCCTGCGAACTCGTCGATATCTCGTAGACATGTAATCTCCCGGTCTATTTCTTCCAGCCGCCGGGGAAGAGACGGTGCTATCAGTGAAGAAAAGACGCCTTTATTCGTAAATACTCATTAAGCGAGACTAGTTTCGGAAGTATCCAAATAAAGATGTCCAAAAAAGGGCGTCTTTTTCCCCCTGATTTTGAAGTTCACCACCGAACACCTGATTATTTGCATTTAAAAAAAAAACTTTCCATTTTTGCTGAACCCATTAAAGTCGCTTTCTTTGGCATTCTCCTTTAGGGGAAATCGAACCACGTGTTAGACGAACCACCTGATCAAACCTGTCTTCTTGACCACTTCGACAGACGATTCTCAAGACGTTCAGAAATGCCTAATTTTGGTAAGAAATTGGTACATACATTGAAATCAGTAAATTTGCCTTTTCCCCACCACTCTCCGACATGAGTTTTCTATTGCCATGTGCCGTGACCCATTGCAGGCTGTCGTGGGACGGCGTGGGTTGTCCTTTCGCCCTTCGCCTTCCCAGGAGAGACTTAATTACTTGCCTGCGGACAAGGTGGGACGCTTGTCCCAAACCAGTTTCGGCGTCCCTCGCCAATGAATGAAGGCATCCGATCTCTGGCGGAGATTAGCTTCTCTCAGCGCTCATTCATTCATTCTGTTCGCGTCTGGTTGGTTCGCAGGAATAAGCGTCCCTCCTCTACTTAGGGTCACTCCTTCTTATGAACTGCTGTTTCTCCTCTCTTTGAACCGACCTACATTTTCACTATTTATTATTAGTATGCTTTTTCCTAACTTAATAAACATATATGCCATGGCAGGTGTTCCAAACTAAATGGTTTTCACCGTTGCACTTCACCCGTTTGCATTTCATTTTCTCTCCCTCGTGAGATAGTGCCATATTATTCTCCCTTTCTCTCCCGGAGCTGAGATTTGGTGAAATTCTGGAATCACTTGACATCACTAAACGCAGTGACGCCACTGTTACTACTAAAGAGAGACCCACGCCCACTAGCATGGGCATAGAAACTGTTTGATAAAAGGTTTGTAACGAAAGTGGTTACATTAGGGGGTGATAATATGTGGAGGATAGAGAATTAGGACACTCTCGTTCTACAAAGTAAGCAGGTTCCCTTGTGAGACATAAACAGGGCAATCGGAAACTGAAACCTTATAATCCCATGAACTGAGCCTTGTGAGTTCACTCTTCGATAAAGCCGGACAGGTGGATGCCGTAGTCTTTTCAGTTTTCCCCAGGTTGATTGCGGGGCATCCCTGAGTGATCAGTCGCGACGTAGTCAGACCAAAGGCTCAAGTCATACTTCCCCGCGGCCAATTCCGGCCACAATCCCTCCGCCCCTTTCCCGGGTGTCGACGGGGGTTGGTAACCGCGGCCAACGGCGCCCCCGCAAGACTCGTGAGCGCCCCGTAGGAAATGGCCGAGCCACCACAAAAGCTGAGGAGGTGACTTGCATAATACGCTCCCTCTGCTCTCTCGATCCAGTCTCACGGCGCTTGTCTCTCGACTCACAGGGCTCGCAACTGGCAAAGAAGGGCCTCCCTCGGACCGAATGCCCCCATGACCCCTCACCCGAAGCTTGTTAAAGAAATAGGCTAAATCTGGAGAGTCAGAGCGGGCCTACCTACCCCTTTCTTCAGTGGCGTCCCCATCAAAAACGAAAAAGAAAATGGAAAGGGTAGATAAAAAGAAAATAAAGACAGGAAACAAAACGAAGAGGGCGATAGAAAGAAAATAAAGACGGTAACAAAATGGAAAGGACGGAGAGGTCGATAGAAAGAAAAAAAAAGACGGGAACAAAAGAGAAGGCGGATAGAAACAAAATAAAGACAGGAAACAAAAGGGAAAAAAGGATAGAAAGAAAATAAAGACAGGAAACAAAAAGGCAAGGGCGGCTAGAAACAAAATCAAGGGAACAAAATGCTAAGCATGAATCAAATAGAGAAAAGAATACCGCCGAAAAGAAATAAATCAAATACTGAAATTATCTCATTCTGTTGTACCATTATTTCAGCTCATCTAGTCACTGTCCAATCTCTCTTTAAGATGTCTTTGTATTGGCTTTAAGAAGCTAATTAAAAACACTCTCAATTGTGTTATTGATAGGAAACATTGGGACAAATAAAAAAGAATCCTAGAAGTGATTTTACATCATAAATTTCCATAAGTTTTTATCTTTTTTATTATCCAGGAATTTGGCAAATGGTTGGTTGGTTGTTCCACTCTGCTGGGAACAAAAGGGATTGGTTTGATCAGAAGTATGCCAAGAATGGCCATGTCATAAGCCTTTATATGGAATTACCGCTCTAATACACAACTCCACATTCACTTTTTCTCTGATTTATCCATCTAAATGGAGTATTAAGCGATACTTAACTATTATTATCGCAAACACATGTTTAAGAGGAATGTTACCATTCGACGTGATGACTTAAGCCGAAGAAGGGGTTAATTTGTTTCGTTTTAATCACCCGATAATCCTGTTTAGTAATTACCCCGTTTAGCAACGCGACTACTGATGGGGACCTCACTCGAGTACTCCTGTTTAGTAGTCATCCCATTTAGCAGAAAGGCTTCTGATTGTGTGAAACTCAGGAGCAGAAAAGCGTGAGTTCATTGGGATGGAGTCGGGTGTGAAATAGGACGCGTTCAGATCGGGTGACCGTAAACGGCCGCCGATTCGGAAAGACGCCTCGTCGGTTCATTCATTCGCCGCCAAACGCAGAGGTTGTGGAGTTCGCCGGAGTCGTCTTCCAAACTCGTCTACTTGACTGGCTTGGATGTGTGTGCGTGTGTATTTGTGTGAAAGAGAGACCCGCAATGCGGGAATAAAGCATCAGATGCTTCGTTTGCGGGGACAATTAGGAAGGTGTTGCTAACAGAAACAAACATCAACAACCACTAGAACACTACTTCTACCTCAACTACTACTACTATTGCTAGTAGTAGAGTCTTAACTGGCTTTTATTCTGGACTATTGCTATTAGTAGCAGTAGGGTCTTTGCTGCTCTTCCTGTAATTCTGTACTACTTCTCTTTCTTCTTTCTAATACCACTACTATTAATTCTACTAAGTGTAGGGCCAAATTAAAAGTAAACAAGTCTCCCCTGATTGTTGTTCAGTCTTTGTTTAATCCTTGTTTAATATAATAGTATACAGGGTGTCCCAAAAGTTGTTGTGCATTTGAAATATTTAGTGACGCCGGGATCACAGTGGTCCGAGCACCCAAGCACCGGTGTGCAGAGCAACAGGTACTGTATAAGGTCTAAAATGTCGGGTCATGTCTTCGGGGCAGGAAGACATTTTTAATATTCCCTGTTGGAAGAACTAACACGTGGTACTTTACTGCACAATCATTTTCGGGACACCCTGTATATTACTGCCCAGCAAATGTTTCGGATTCCTTCCCGAGCAACCATCTGATAATAGTTCCAATACCGCCCAAACACGCCGAATTTTGCATCTTGCAATGTTTCGACTAATTTCTAAATAGATCCAGCTAACAAATCATTTAGAAAGCACAACCTTAATCCTTTAGATTACCCCCCCCCACCACCCGCACCCCATTTAAATTCATTACGAAAACGCCGAAATGTTCCAATTCATTTATGAAATTGGCATCGGCCCAATCGCAGCTCTTATCGGCTGAATCCAATTTCACGAACGTAAAACAGAGGCGGGATTTATTTCTTCATAGCCAAGACCAACAATCAACATGGCCCAAGTTCTGAGACGTCGATTCCCCCTGTTGTACACTGGGCATGAACAAGAGAGAGAGGTGGTTGGTTAGAAAGAGAGGCTGGGTATTGCGAGCATCCCCTACCCCCGAGACCTTATTGGCACCTCCGCCCGACGATCCTTTGACGCTTCACTGCATCCTACCTCTACCTCCCCCGCCGTGCTTCTCTCTCTCTCTCTCTCTCTGTAGCTTTTAAACTAATTCCTACCATAATTCAGTTAAAAATCTCTACTAAGCTTGACATGACATATTAAGTTTTTCATATATATATATATATATATATATATATATATATATATATGCAAAAAATCCCACAGGGAAAATGAAAGGCGGATTCCAAGTACTTTCGAACTTGTTCAGTTCGTTATCAAGGAATAATGAAAAATATATATATATATATATATATATATATATATATATATATATATATATATATATATATATATATATATATATATATATATATATATATATATATATATATATATATGTGAAACAAAAGAGCAATCTTTGACAAGGAGTAACATGTCGAAATCGAGCTCTGGACCCTGATCAAAAAGAAGCAATTAGAGACTGCGATAAAAGGGCTTGGATCCTATTTTCCATTTTCCTAAACAAATCCACCTCAGATCAACATTTACATATCACCAGATCTGCCTCGTATACGCTGATGATTTGCTTTTTGCAGACTCCTTCTTTTCTGATGTTCTTATATTCCTTCAATCTGAAAATCACTTTTAAAATGATCAATTGTCATTGTGACTTGAAATTTACAAGTTCTTTAAATCATAACATTCTCCAGTATACCTGTATTTACTGACAGTCGCGCAATCAACACAACTTCCATTAAGTTCTAAAGTGTCGATATTTATTTTAACGTTAATTTAAATACAAAATTTGCTCTATTTCGGCAGCGAACACACAAACAGTGATATATCCCCCCCTAATATTTCACGTCTTTTTTAAATAACTTTAAAGTCCCCCTTATTTTTCGAGCTACGAAAGAAAACGAGGTAAATCCGTATATCTTTTCACGATTCAACGGTTTTTAAATAAGACATGGAAACCAACGATGGAATCTCCCAATGATAAAGAATTTTCTAAAAAATTAAAATGATGGAAGTAAAACTGTATGAAACAGTGGAAGTTAGTGCGAGTAATTTTTTTTAGCCATTAGATAGATAGGAGAGGAACCCTGTGTCAATCTTAATCTGCCTCCCCCTCCCTCTCCAACCCTGCAAACAACGGATTGGCATCGAAATCGAAAGTTAGAATTTCAGGGAACGAAGGAATGGGAATTGACAGTCTAAATAAGAAGTAATTAAAGAGAAATGGATAGAAAGGTAAAGAAAATCCATTCAAACCCGCAAATAAGAGGGTCCTAAGAACCCTGGGGATATTTCACAAGATGCGATAATAAAGGTATTCACTTTCAGACCTTAAGGAACAAGAAAAAGTAACAGAAAGCCCCAAACGAGTGCAATAATGAAGACTTACGTACCTACTCAATGAGATAACCAGCACATAATATATCTCCTATTCCGGCGACTACTATCTTAGAACCAAACTACTATTATCTTCGAACTTACTTCACATTTCTTAGGACAACTTACCATTCATAAAAGGCCATTAAAGTTATGGAAACCCACCTGCAGCTAAAATAAAGACCTACCTTTTATCCGGTAAAAGCTCTGGAAGTCTAAGTTAGCCTTATCAACCCTATGGTGACAAAATACTTGAACGCCGATGAAAGGGAAGGTAAGGATTATAAAGGGCAGGACCATCGGACCACTAGTAACTAGGACGATGTTCCTTTAAACCATCATTGATGGGTGGCTAACTAAGGTGACACACCTCTGGGGAGAGATGGTGTGTGTGTGGCAGGTGGAGGAGCTGGCTCGTGAAAATAGTTCAGACACTGGCGGAAATGCCTGTACGCAACAGAAACCGGGCATTCCATGCCGGAGGACCACTTCAAACGTCAAGGACAACCTCGATCAAGTAACTTGAGGATGTAACTTTGCCATAACAGCTGCAGAAGTCGGGGATTTCGGCTTATCCTTAAGGAGGTGGAATGCGGCGCGCTCAAACACTCGGAATGTTGCGGGCGGGGTGGGTGAGGGGTGAAGGTGATGGGTGAAGGGGTTGAATTGTTTGGACGAAAAGACAAATGTTTGCAGACAGGGATCGGAGTATTCGGCCTCGATTGCTCTTTCATCTTTCAAAGTTGGTTGAGGAATGAGGATTCCACTCTTCCAGCACACACGAACATGGAGGTGGAGAGAAAGAAAGAAAGACAGAGAGAGAGAGAGAGAGAGAGAGAGAGAGAGAGAGAGAGAGAGAGAGAGAGAGAGAGAGATGGAGTGAGAGTGTGTGCGCGCGTGTATGAGAGGGCGAGAGAGACAGAGAGGAATGCAGCCGATAACATACCAAACAGTATATATGTATACATGATTGTGCGATTTATTAAATTATTAAGACCCAGTCCAAATTTTTTGTATTGTATTATTGCAGCTGTTCATTAATACAATTGGATTGCAGAGAGATGGAGGGATATATATATATATATATATATATATATATATATATATATATATATATATATATATATATATATATATATATATAATATTTGTAATTGATTTGTTCCTTGGAAATCTGATATGTAGTAGGAATATGAAGGGATTTCTTCAAATTTAATTATTACCCCGATTTCATCTTCGACCAGTTAGTATCCAAATTTCTCTCCAAAATATAATATCCTCGACCCTTTCTTACTACTGTTTCTAAACAGAAGGTTTAACAAACTCCTTCCCTCTACCCTCAACAATCATTTCCTTCAATGCCAATTCATTTGTATAAATTGCAACCGTGTATCGTTAAATTCCTTTTTTCTCCATAAAGAACCAAACCCTTTGAGCTTGCGAACCTGTATAATTTACAATTATACATGTACGACCTGCCACAGTCGTTATGTAGGCCAAACTGGCTTACAACTCAAATGCAGGATCGCAAAGCACTTAGGTTTGTCTCATAGGACTGGTGTTCCCATTTCTAAACCTGAAGCCTCTTCCATCAGGCAACACTCTGAGTATCGCCATCATCCTCTTAATTCTGGTTCATTTACCATATTATCTTCAGCCTTAACTTCTCTCGATTTGAAAATCTTAGAGTCACTGTACATCAATAAAATAAATCCAAACCTAAATAATTACTCCTCTTCAATTAAACTATTCACTATATAACCAACCAACACTTCAATACATTAACTAGTCAACCTACCAACCGAACAAATCTCGTTAGTAGTTTTTATATCTTTAGTTAGTTGATTTCACAACTCCTACACGATAAAGCTTAGTTCCTCTGTTTAATTCATTCACATTTGTTTTCGGGTTTTTGTTTTTATGTTTATAATTTAATATAATAGGTTATTTTATTGTTCACTCCAGTTACCTTTAATTTTTGATATTCAAGTCAGTTTATGTTATAATTTCACTTATTTCTATTATTTTTCAAAATTATACTGGATAGTATTAATTAATTCTATATATTTTTATTTGTGTTTTTACTTGAAACTCAATAATTGTCACTTTTACTATTTTAACTTGTCTTCATCCGCTTTTTTAGCCATTATTTAATGCATTCTTTTAACTGTTATCGTTAATATTCCTTCCCCTTCTCATTAGTCGACACAGTCGCTGAAGATGGTCCTAGTGAAGGTCCGAAACGTCCGGCCAATATAATCACCTGGGTCTTCACATTCCTACTATATATATATATATATATATATATATATATATATATATATATTGTAAAGATGGGGCATCTCCAGGTTTTTTTAGGTCCTTAAACTTCTCATAGTGAAAGAAATTATATAGGCTAAAAATTTAGCCTCTGGTCATACTCGAAACGAGTCCCCTCTATGTAGGGTTCGAGTCCAGGTGGAACCCAGATCTCGGATTTTCCTAGAGCTTCCTGGAAGGATGAAACCCCGAAGTGGGGGTGAATGAGATGGGAGAGAGAGGTGAGGGATGAAGGAATAATGGAAGGAGCCCCTACCCCGTTAGGGGTGATCTCCCATGGATGGGCGGTCCTTGGGGGCCTAAAACCCCATGCCGGACGGTTATTTCATGGGAATCCCTTCCCAGCAAGCCCCCCTCCTCCCCCTCTATTACCAGAAACTCCCCCCCAAAACAAACCCCTCTCGTCAGAACACTCCTCAGCATAACTCACTATGCAGAACTTTCGCCCCTAGCAGAACCCCTTCATCAGAAGAACATCACCCCAATAGAACCACGTAACCAGAGACAATCCCCCATAGAACCTCAACGACAGAACTCGCCGCTTATTAGAACTCCCTCGTCAGAACCGTTCCCCCAGTGACCCCCTCGACTAAATTTCTCCCCTATTAGAACCCCCTCTCAGTAGAACCTTTCACCTAGTAGAACATTTCCAGCAGAACCACTCACTCACTGTCCCCCCCCCCTCCACACACACACTCAACAACTCCCTCCTCCATCGCAAGAATTGTTCGAAACCCCATAGCGAAAAAGCTCTGTGTAATCCAATGGGGAACAGACTCACTGGGGAGGTGAATAGAGAGGACAGGAGAAGAAAGCGAGAGGTGAAATTGAGAGGAATGGTGAAAAGAAGAACCGACAGGTATTAGAACATTTCTAAGAGGTTCTTAGAGAAATTGGTGATGTTGGGTGAAGTGAAAGTGTGAAAAGACATATAACCCGAATTGTTTAAAGAGGAGATTAATTGTTGATCTCCTCATGTGATGATCGAGAGCGGCGCGTAATTTTCCCGGACCTGCCAAAACCCCACAGCATATAGTTGTCATATTGTACTCTCTAGTAGTGGTACTCATCACATTTATACTATCGAGTACTTGTGCTTAATCTTGTAATTTGTTCCTGATGGGTTCCGAAGAACCTCCCCCCCTCCCGGTGTATTATGGGCAACCATGTTGTAGCTGACATCTAAAGGATTGCGTGCATCCCCGGCCCCAAACCTGTAGGAGGATTCGCAGTTATATATCTTCCACGTAACTTCACTTCCTCCATCTTCACTACTTTCACTTCCTCCATCTTTCCCACTTGATTTACAGCTCTCTCCTTCCAAGCCTTTTTGTGGGAGATGCCCTCGTTGGTTAGCGCTTTTTAGTTTTAAGAAGCAACAACAGGACTGCCCACGAGGGTAAAAAGGCATCACATCCTTTCTAAAGTCTGATGATTTACCCACAAGAGGCCCCCGATTCTATTAATCAGTCCTAAGAGGCCCCTAAATCTCCTAACTTTTCACTAAAGCCCTCAAAAGTCTGCTGATTATCACTAAGAGACCCACAAGTCTGTTAACTTCTCGCAAGAGGCACCCGAGTCTAAAGACTTGTCCCAAGAGGCCCAAGAGCATTCTAACTTAGCAATAAGAAGCTCTAAAGTCTGTTGAATTCCGGTAAGAGGCTCAGACGTCTGTTGATTTGCCCCAGGAGGCTCACCATCAGAGCTCATTGGCGTCGTCTCTCAGGAAATGACTCTTGCCTCTTTAATCCGAGCAAAAGAACCGCTAGATAAAGAACCTAGGATTGGTCCCTGGTAGAACTGCCTCCCACCCCCTTCCGTCCATTTGTCTGTTTTGTGAATACCTTCAAAGGGATGCAGATTACTGCATGAAAAGGTAGGATTACAACGTCATTCAGGTTATAGTGGAATGGAGAAAAGGGTGGAATAGCCAGCCTCTAGTACAGGAAGATTTTTCTATCATATATATATATATATATATATATATATATATATTGTCATAACTAAAAGTTTTGAGACATTATATATTCCTGTAGGAGTTTCAGTCTCTGGAGCTTTGTTATTCAATTAAAAGTGTAAAATGATGACAAATATTTGTTAAATAAATGATGTTTTGTAATTATAATTCATTTCGTAATATTTGTTTGTAAAAATAAATGTTTGATTTTTTTTCAATTCCAGAAATGGTTCTTTCCAAAGAAAAGCGTGCAACCATTGTTGCTCTGCACCAAAGTGACCCTAAATGCAATGTGATAGTTGCTAAGGGTATTGCATCAAGGAGCACCATCTTTAGAATCATTAATGATTTTAACACCTCCAAACTATCTGCATATTATATAGTTTAAGGATAGCCTCATTACATTCTAAACTAACATTCCTCTTAATGAAGCCCAACACACTATTTGCTTAGAAAACCTCGGTGACCATATCCTAAACCTTGGTCCTTCTCATCCTCTACAACATTCAGGCGATGTCTATGCATTTCATAGCCAAATTCTCTATTCCCCTTCCCATGTTAATAACTTTACATTTTTAATGATTTTAAATACCTCGTCCGGGAGATATTCTTGATATCCAGAAAGAAGCAGGATAAAAAAAAAAAATCCAAGTTTATTTTCGTTTTCCTTACTAAAGCCTGACGAAAGCGTTGTATGGCATTTTAAAAGGATTACTTAAGGTGTTGGAGTTATTCAAAATCACATTTAAACCCAACTGTTATGGGATTTTAGAAGGATTCCCTCGGACATATGATGGATTTATTAAAAAAAATACCTTTTGTAAACTCATCTTCTATTGATAGATTGGGCTAAAAGTGAATGTACCAAGAGGATTCAGACCTCTGGGTTCGAACCCATGAACTAGGTGAATTATCAGATCTAGTCCGATATAAGCATTGAATTTTGACAATTTATCATATTTTTTCTCTGACCCTCAATACGCAATATGTGTACATGCGCGTGTCTGTGAAGATGTGGATATATGCAGACATGTAAGCACTTATCTATGAGCGCTTTCTTAGTATCTGTGAAGATGTCGATGCAATATATAAACACACATATGTGAAGGTGTGGCTATATCCATACATGTAACAAGTGTCTGTGATCATGCGGATATATGCACACATGTAAACACCTTTCTGTGAGGATGCGGATATATGCACACATGTAAACACGTGGCTGTAAAGATGTGATATGCGCACATCTAAACATATGAGTGAAGATCTGGAAGGGAGTGAATGAGTGAATGGAAGGTAACTCAAATTGGCACTGGCATCATACTGGCGCGCCCGTAATTAAGGGAAGTTCTGCGGTTCTGACCACCCGACCGAGGTCCCCGAATCTCCCTTGTTTGAAACGGCAAAAAGATCTGAGAGCGGAAAGGAGCCACCGCGTCTTTAACGAATAACTGACCTGGCCAATGGGTGCTTTTATTACGCCCTGTGACGTCACGAAGAATAGCCATAACACATTCAAATACTCTTTAATCAGGCAATTAATTAGCATTACTCTTAATACTCATGATTACCACCCGCTGGTCTTTAATTAAATTCTCGCCCATTTCGCCTCTGACGGGTGAGTATGTGATTACTACATGTGTAGACATCACTTACATGCATGTGCACATGCTAATAACACACACACACGTACACATTTCGTTCAAAATCAGCCGCTCTTTATGGCTATTCCATGCGTGAATTTCACATAATCCATCGATTTGCCACGCTCTGGAAGATGTGGCAGAGAGTCTTCTGTGAGTGAATCGACCTGATGAAGCACGCGGGTGGGTGAAGTGTGTTGGTTAATCCTTCCACTAAGCAATGCCCCCTAGCACCGTTTCACCCCCCCCCCCTCCCCGCCCCGTTCATCGCACCACAACCTCCTCCATCGAACCGGAACTTGACTGATTAGGGGCCGGTGGCGTATACCGAACATTGGAATTCACTTCACTCCGATCCCGATATGAATTACTTCTCTTTAACTTCCATCTTGCACGAATTCCTTTTCCTCCATCATTTCCACACCGCCCAAACTCTTATTCTCTCATGCTTCCACCATGATCGAATCCCTTCCACCTTACTGGAACTCTTCTTCTCCTTTACTCGCTTTTCACTTCCAGCTTATTTGAATCCTTCCAACTTTTCTCTCCCTTCCATCTCATTTGAATTCCTTCATCTTTTCTCCCACCTCCACCTCCTTTCAATTCCTCCTTTTTTTTACTTCTATTCCATTCAAATTCCTCTTTTCTCACTCCCACCACACTAGAATTTGCACTCATCCGTTACTCTCCCGACCTTTTCAGTTCATTCCCTTCCTCCCTGCCACGCGCATTTGCATAATTCAGCTCTCTACACTCTCAACCATAACAACTATCACGGTGGAGCTTCACGTCATTACGCATTTAACACGTCGGAAAATAAAGTCCATTTCTTCCCTTCTCCACCCGCGCAATGGGGCCTCAACCTTTTACAAAAGCTTTGAGGCATAAATGCCATCGTTGGTTTTCATTTGAATGTACACATAAAATTTATCTGAATATCATTTATTCCAATGTCTCGGATTTTATTTTTGTCCGAATTTCTCGGATTTCATCTATTCAAATTTTCCCGGATTTCACGCATCCGAATTGTCCTGGATTTCATTTATCCGAATTTTCCCGGATTTCACGCATCCGAATTTTCCTGTAGTTCATTTATCCGAATTTACCGGATTTTATGCATCTAAATTTCCCTGGATTTCATTTATCCGAATTTCCAGGATTTTACGCATCTGAATTTTCCTGTAGTTCATTTATCCGAATTTACCGGATTTTATGCATCTAAATTTCCCCGTATTTCATGTATCCGAATTTTCTAGGTTTCATGCATCCGAATTTTCACGGATTTCATTTATTCGAATTTCAGATTTCATGCATCCAAATTTTCACGGATTTCATTTATCCGAATTTCACGGTTTCATGCATCCGAATTTCTCCCGGATTTCCTGCATGCGAATTTTCCCTGATTTCATTTTCCCGAATTTCATTTATCCGGATTTTCAGGAATTCCTTAATCTAGATTTACACATTTTATTATTCTAAATTCCGAAATTTCATCACTCGTATTCTCGAATTTCATCAGCCAAGATTCGGATATTTACTTAGTACCGCTTCTCAGGATTTCATTTATCCCGATTTCCGGATGTCACTAATCCCAGTCACCTAATTTCACTAATCCCTACCATCCGAGCTCTTCAATCCATATTCCAGTATTTCATTAATCCCCAATCCCGGATTTCAGCGTATCATTAATCCAGATTCCCGGATTTCCCTGATCCCGACTCTCGGCAGCTGGAACGAGACGCGACTCCAGCTCTTGCGCCCACTTCATTTGAGATTCAGTTCATGATTCTCCTCAGTGGCTTTTTATTTGCCGGTCGGTTGATCCCGGACCTGCTGCTATCCAGCTACTGCTGACCATCTGCTGGATCTTAACCGGACAGGACGAAGCTTCATACAAAGCAAGGACGATATTATTATTCTTACTATTATTAGTATTGGCTTAAAACTAAGAAGCAAAAAGCTACAAGAATATACTCACGAGTTTGTTATGGGAGGATCACTAACAAACGGGGGGGAAGTAAAAAGGAGGGAAGGTATACAAGCCGACAATGTCAAAGAGGAGATTATTTAGGACACTGGAATCGGATGGTGTATTCACTAGTACTTAAGGCCAGAGTATCAATTCATCGTGACGCGCGGCTGATCGCATTGCCTCGAGGGGGCGTAAACGCCAATACTCCTAATCCTTGACGGACAAGGATGTTATTAGCTATAGGTGCAAGCTCGTACAGGCGCAGATCCAGGAGGAAAGGGGGGGGGTATGGGGCTGAACCTCCCCCCCCCCCATTTCAGACCCATTTATGCTTATATTTCTCTTTTAAGCCATACTTATATTCTGCTATTCAGAAAGAGTATGTAATAATATAGAATATATAAAAAGTTTTATAAACCGTTGTGATCGAATGTATCTTATATGATACATGTCTAAAATAATTATCTTCAGCTGACATCCAAAAACTACACTTTATATGCTGATGCTTGGAAGAAATTTGGATCTGAGAGAGTTAGTTCTCACTCCTTTATGAGACGCTGTTCTTTATTATCTTAGACCCACTGAGTTCGTACACTGAGATGGACTCAAAAATACGAACGTGCAGCGGCTGCAGTTTCAGTCAACCACGGAGGAAAATGTCGCTCTGATAAGTCACTAAATTGTCACGATATCTACGCTACTCGTACACCCATACGCTTCACGTGTGTGTACGGTGTGTATGCACCATGTGTGTCTCAGTGTGGTAGAACTAACACCATCCACCCATAACACGGGGGCGTTCCACGTTCATCTGTCCCGTTGTGACTCACCTGTAGGTATTTTAAGCGCACCCCTTAGCCCATCCACAGGATCCTTTGGTGTAGTAGCGGGGAAAAATCAAGCTGTAGTTGACATATGAATGAGTGCATGCCCTACAGGCCCCAACACCATCATTTTGCGCCCTCCACACTTGTTTACTTCATCTTCGCCACTTTCTTTTTCTTGCTTTCCCACTTTCGGTCTTTGGTCGTAATGGTCTTTTCTGTTTTCCCCGGGAGAGGCTGGATAACAATGTGTACCGGGCATTCCAGGGCCATTGGGTATCACTAAATATCACCGAAGATGAAGAAGAGGGGGTATCAGGTGATAAGGAGGCTTGTTTAGCCCCTCCCCCCTGAAAAGTCTTACTGAAATGATCCAAGGGGAAAACAACACCTTAATTTCCCCCTAATTTCCCTCATTTTTCTGTAGGCAACAAGAGGTGTAGGTCAAAGCCTACTATGAGCAGGAAGCCAGGAACCAACCAAGGCTGCTTCCACCCCCTCTATTAGGAGCGGGTAGAATTTGGATGTGTTTTATACATGTTTGTACATGTTTTAAGGTTTATACATGCTTTACAATGCTTTGTACAGGTTTGTACAGGTTTTGCACAAATTTTTTACATGTTTGTACATGCTTTATAATATTTAATATAGTTTTTTCACATGTTTGTACATGCTGTATACATTTTTTTACATGTTTGTACATACTTTATAAAGGGTGTTCCAATAACTTGGACCGATTTTAAATGTGAGTTAAGTTTAAGCGGCTAAGGATTATTTTCTTTACCTTTCAGATTTAACAACTTGTCTTTGGCAATTTCAACCATGGAAAGATTAACAATCGAACAACGTGTTAAAGTTATCGAAGCCTATTACGAAAATGGACGTTCAAACAGAAACGCATTTCAGGCACTTCGCGATCTTTTTGGTCAACATAATCGACCAACCGAGAGTGTAATTGGGAAAATTGTTCGTAAATTCAAACAAACGGGGTCGGTAGCAGATATGAAAACGCCATTGCGTCCTCGTTTACGCCGTTCAGCTGAAAACATTACTGCAGTGCGCGAGAATGTGGCCAAAGATTCAGACACCTCTATTCTTCATCGCGCGCAGGAATTGAACCTCTCCACAACAACGTTACATTGAATTTTGACAAAAGATTTGTCTCTACACGGTTACAAAATTCAATTGACACAAGAACTGAAGACTGCTGACCATTTGAAGCACCGTACATTCGCCAATTGGGTGCACGAGCAAAGACAAGCCGATGATGATTTTTCGCAAAAATCATCTTTAGTGATGAAGCCCATTTTCATCTTGGTGGATTCGTTAATAAGCAGAATTGTCGCATTTGGGCTGATTAGAATCCCAGGAAGATTGTTGAAAAGCCACTGCATCCACAAAAGGTCACTGTTTGGTGGGCATTTTTTGCTAGCGGAATCATTGGGCCGTATTTCTTCGAAAATGATGCTGGGAATTCTGTTACGGTGACAGGCGAGCGATACCGTGCCATGATAACCAACTTTTTATGGCCTGAATTGAATTCTATGGATGTCGAAGATTTGTGGTTTCAACAGGACGGCGCCACATGCCACACAGCCAATGCAACAATGGCTTTATTGAATGAGAAGTTCCCAGGTCGCATCATCTCTCAAAACAGGGAGGTCAATTGGCCACCACGATCGTGTGACTTGACTACTTTAAATTTCTTCCTTTGGGGTCATCTCAAAAATAATGTCTATGCCAACAAGCCAACAACAATTCAACAGCTGAAGAAGGAGATAATAAGGCATATTGGTGAGATCGAGGAGCAACTATGCAGAGACGTCATCAAAGATTTTAACCATCGAGTGGAGGTGTGCCGCCGAAGCCTTGGCGGACATTTAGGCGATATTATTTTTCGCACATAATTGCCATAACTCAAATAACATGATCCAATAGTGAAATCACTAAATTTACACCAATAGCACTGTTTTATTTATTATTAACTTCGATCCGTCTTAATGGAACACCCGTTACATGTTTTATAATACTTTGTACATGTTTTGCGCATGTTTTATATCGTTGTTAGCGGGTTTATGAACGCATTTATAAAATGGATAAATTGCAATGCCTCTCAGAGCTCGTTTATGCTACATCCTATCCCACTTTTGGCTCTCTCACTTATACTCAAGATAGTTCGAATGATTCAAATGCCCGAGTGAGCCTGGATGTCCTTGTACCAAGCAGGGTCAGGGTGAGTAAGGAAGGGGTACCACACCCATTCAAACTAGTTTCACATTTCAAGTGGCTCTATTTGCTTTTCACTTATAATATTATGAATTTCATTAAATTAATATGCACTTTGATAATATATATATATATATATATATATATATATATATATATATATATATATATATATATATATATATATATATATATATATATTAAGCTGCAAAAGTTTACAACACACTGTTAGATATGCAAATTTACATAACTTAGATAACGCAGGTTAATGAAATTTATAACGTACATGTAACTTCATATACTAATACAATGGAGGGATCAGAAAAGCAAAGGTCAGCAGGAAAAACTTTATAAGGACAACAGTCAAATTTGACAACGCAAAAGGGAGGGTTGGGGGGAAGTGAGGAACGCATGCGACAAGATTCGGAACCGTCTTGAGCTGGAGACCCCTGAAGAAGAACATTGTTCTTCCACAACAACAAAGTCCTTAAAGTGGTTAAAATAAGTGATAAGTTATTCCAAATGTATCCATATTTCTTTTTATATATACGCGTTCTACAATACTATCATGTGACTACTAATTTGAAACACTTTAAGACTAAGTTTACTATTGTTGAAATCCTTGCAACTTTAATGACCATTGGACTTATGTCCAGGATGCTTTTTTTTTACATGAAGAGAACAATGTAGACAGTTGATGCCAAATCCTAAATGTTTAATATGGGGTAAATGTATATAATATGGTCAAAACTCATCCCCATCAGCCTTCAGGTAACAAAATTAGGGTACAAACTAAAGTTAGGGTGTAGTACCTATGAAACCTCTCAAACAAAGGTCCTCCATGACATTAATTGCTTATTTTATCATTGCGATTCTTTCTCTCCCAACTGTTCTCTTATTTTTAGTCTACGGATGCTATAATTGGAAAAAAGGTAGTTATGTAAGTCTATCGATGTTCACAGATGGAGCAAATCCGTCCAAATTGGTCACCTTTTATATCAAGAGTCCCAAACATCTGACATACATATGTGGCTGTTTAGAGACCATTTTGACCGTATTAGCTTGAGCTCTTGCTACATTTCTGGATCTCTCACTGCATTTGTGGAGCTCTCGCTACATTTGTTAGAGCTCTCGCTGCATTGATTGGAGCTCTCACTACATTTGCGGGCGATATCACTACATTTGCTGGCACTCTCGGTACATTTGTTGGAGTTCTAGCTGCATTGTTTGGAGCTCTCGCTACGTTTGCAGGCGATATTGTTATATTTGCTGGCGCTCTCGCTAAATTTACTGGAGATTTGGCTGCATTTACCGGTACTATCGCTACATTTGCTAATGCTCTCGCTACATTTATGGAGCTCTTGCTACATATTGCTGGTGCTCTGGCTACATTTGCTGGAGCTCCTACTAGAGTGATTTGAGTTCTCATTACATTTGCTGGATCGGTCACCTACACTTGCTGGAGGCCTCGCAAAATTTGATGGAGCTCTCGCTACACTTGCTGAAACTCTCGCTACATTTATGGAGCTCTCGCTACATTTGCTGGCGCTCTCGATACATTTGTTGGAGCTCTCGCTGCATTTGTTGGTGCTCTCGCTACATTTGCTGGATATGTCACTACATTTGCTGGGGCTCTCGCTAAATTTGCTGAGCTTTCACTATTTTTTTTACTCTCGCTACACTGGATGGATCTCTCGCTACATTTATTGAGCTCTCGCTACTTTTGATAGAGTTCTTTATACTGTTGGCACAAATCTATGGGTTCAATAGGCGGGGCCAAATTTGATGGGTAGTAGAAGATGAGGGAAAGGCATTGACTAATTGGCAGTTAAATACTACGGTAGTTTCTGTTTGGAAGTAAATTTGTAGCCTCCAGAAGTTTCTTTAGACCATTTATATCCAAAGGCTTCCTCGTTAGTAGGTTAATAAAATAAGGAGGAAATGTGTAGAGTTAGAAAAATTAACAAGGGTATGTTATAGATCGTTTAACTTTTGAACTTTGTTTGTTTGTTAATTAAGTTCTCTTAGCATTGTTTAAAGTTTGTTTACACGTTAATCGTGGGGCACTTATTAACGCCTAGGGAGTAAATCAGGAGGTAAAAACGAGATAGTTTATTACCTACTTTAGGGGAGGTTTCCCTTGCTTGCTGTTGCCTCTTACCTCTAAAGACGAACACGCTTGTAAAGGGCACTTAAATATAACGAGCTCGAAGGGAGATGTTGCTTAAATCGAGGTCGGGCTCTATCTGCATTCTTGTTTAAACCTATTGCTGATCTCTCTCTCTCTCTCTCTCTCTCTCTCTCTCTCTCTCTCTCTTCTGTATTTACCAAAACTGACTCCAAGCTTGAGTCAATCCCATAGAAACGGCGGAGGGGAGTAACTCAGTTTGATTTCCAATACAGACTGTGCTCGAGCGTGGAGTCTGCCCAGGCTGCTAAATTGGGAATACAGAAGCAATAAACCGGAATCTCTTGGCACTACCCGAGAGCGATAAATAGTGACTTCGAATACCGTTCACTCGCCTCAAAATTCAGGAGACAAAGTCGCAGCAAACAAATTTGTCTCTGTGTGTGTGTGTGTTTGGCTGTGGCGGCGATGTCTAGGGAGGTAATTTTAACAATACATTTGATGGAGCTCTCGCTACACATGATGGAGTTTTCGCTACATTGTAGGGAGCTTTTGCTACATTTTCTAGACCTGTTGTTACATTTGCTGGAGCTCTCGCGACATTTGCTAGAGCTGTCGCTACATTTCATCGAGCTCTTATCAACCCAGTGGATAAGGTGTTGGGTTTCCACGACTGGGTACTAGGTTAAATTCCCGGCGAGAGCGGACGCAAATAACTTCGAGGCTCTCAAAGGGCAGTAGTCAATTAGGCGTCTAGCGCATTCGCGCAGACAGCTCCGGTCCCGTTCGTCACTACACACAACCAGTCACAACACCACTGTCACTTCCTCCTGCTTTGCTTTTTAATCGCGTACACGGCCTCACTGGTCCCTCAAAAGGCTTCCAGAAGGAATTTTTATATCCACAGTCTCCAAGGCGGGACGGGTGACCACCCACTTGTATCATGAAGGGTCCTTCCTCAAAAGGGGAGTGTCAATACACAGTACTACCTATTTTCCTGCACCTTCCATCCGGATCAGGACCGGTCCCTGGTGGCCACGGGTTTACCATAGATTTGTCATTCTGATCTTTATTCTAATTTCATGATTTTGTAGGAGGGATTCGTCCCAGATTGAAAAGGCTGCAGCGATTAACTTAACTCCCTTTATTTGACCTTTATTCTCTACCCAAGGGTAAGTGACCCAACTTCCCTTTATTGGGTAACAAAACTTACTCTATTTTTGTAAATTGCCAGCAGGAAAAATAAAATGAGACCCCGAACGCTTTATTAAACAGGCCTTTTGCCATATTATTCAGAATGGCAAATTAGATTCAACAATAAATTTCAGCGCACACTTTTTCGTGCTGATGGCCGGTAATGAGAAATGAGGTTTAGAAGACTGACCATATGTCAGTCTAAAGCACGAAGTATCGTTAGATTGACCCTAGGTCAGTCTTAAATATGGAGGAAGGTTAAGTTCTACACAGGGTCAGTCTAAAGCCTGGAGAATCGTTAGACTGATCCAAGGTTAGTCTAAAACATGACCGATCGGTAGAAGAAAAAAACCCCCCTGGCGTTCTTCTTGTGTTTGATTAATAAAAAACTCGTCTCGTTTAAGTAACTTTACTGGGCGAGACAAGTTTCCGTAGAGAGATTAATCAAGTCTCGGGACAAAAAGGCGAAGATAAATTGAGTCTCTCTCCGAAGAGGTGATGCTTAATGAACGTGGATGAGATGGTTGGATATTGCGAGGTTAGAAGAGGGGCGGGGGGGGGGGGGGAGATAGCGATGGAGTCTAGCATGACGTAGTGGAGAGGCCGTGTAATGGTATCTCCCAAGGTGGGGAGAGAGTGCAAACTTGCAAAGGCTCTTTTTTTCATTGTAGCGGCAGAGATCGTATCTACTTTACAACTTCACTGTCTGTTAATTCCATCTCCCTTGCATAAAAAGAACCACCTTTACTCACCTCTACTCCGTCATTTCTTCTCATCCAACCCAACAGATAATTCACCTCTCAGCCACTCCACCCAAATACCAGGGACCTCCAACTTCAGGGTCAGCTTCCCGGGCATTTTAAGCACGAATCGAATCGAAGGAGAAGCCCCCCCTCCCACGGAAGGAGCATAAAAAAACGTTCTATCCTATCTGACACGAAATTTCATTGAGAGATAGGATATTCTTTCCTTGGGTCGATATTTCTACCTTTTTTTAAGCCTTCCCGATGCCAAACACACAGATATTCACACGTATACACGATTTAGCCAACATTACGTGAGGTCACGGGTCATCTACCCCAAGCCTGGTAGGGTCTGGCATTAAATTTAAGCCCCCCCTCCCCTACTCAATTTGAAATCACGCTTCGGAAAATATGAACTGGACCTCGTAAAGGTTGAAAATATTGCCACTCAGAATTGCCATCAAATATGACCCCAATTTTTTTAATTAATTTTAAAAAATTAAGTGATTAAAATTTCTATCCACCTTTGACATTTTTAAACTTAAAAAAAATTTCAAGAGGACTCATGGTAGTCATGCCGGGCGATGATGCGCAAGACGGGAGATAAATGGATATTTCCTAATTTTGAAAAATATATATTCATGTGATTATTATATGATGGGAAGAAAGGCTACTAGCGTGAGTGAGTGTATGATTACTTGGTCCAAAAGCGGTAGGCTTAGTGGTAATCTAAGAGTATAAATTAAAAAACAACAACATTAAATCTGGGGAATTGAGGGTCGGGTCGTTTCAAGATATTGATTGATCGATCCAGTCCTAAGCTTTCTAAATGAGTTTAAGACTCGTTCAAGGTTTTATCGAGACGTATTCAGAACGTTGCAATTATTTGCAAAGTAATCCTGCGATTTTGTATTGAAATAACTACACGGACAAGTCGGTAAATGGTTTTGCAGGAGAGTTCGAGGGATATTATAGTAATGCGTGGCAAAGTGAGGGAGAATCCGTATAATGAGGCTTACGCCTTTTATCCATATATCATTTTCCCCAATAGTTCTGGTAAAAAAAAATTACTCATTTAAATAAAAGACAATGGTATAACGGCAGGATTTTTTAAAGAGGTTTATAAAGAAAGCGATGTAATTAGACGAAGTAGAAATGTGGAAAAGGTAGCTAGAAAAATAATCCAAAGAGGTGGGTGTTTCCGCGGCTTAAGAAGGTATGGGATAAGAGGCGCATCACACCTGAACCAACATCCTTCGCAACGAAGACAAGTTCCTTTGTTTTGGAAGAACAAAAAATTGCCGTTCTTCGAACAATACTATCGTTTGAAAATGATATCCGTTGTCGCTCTTTTTCAGATAAACGTTACTAAATTGAATGAACGGTAGGGAGAAAGTAGCTTGCATCACCCTAATAATAATCCAAGCGAGGAGAAACGCCGAGCGATGACGACAGAAAATTGACGTCTTTGGCAACCTCAGGGGGCCGTTGAGTGATCTGTGTAATCACGTAATTCGTTCAAGCGAAATTATATTGAACATTGGGGGCCTTTGTAACGATGCCTCAGGTAATTCGGATCGAAAAAAATGTTTTTCAAATGCATCGGTTACGGGTCATTGCTCCTCCTACGTGATTTTGAGAACAAGGACGATAATAGTGAGGAAAAAAAAGAAGAAATCTAATCATTTTATATTGCGGTTGAAGTGAGGAAAGAATTAGGAAAATTTCCATTGGTTGATTTCAGACCCTAATTAATTACAGGGCAAGTTTCACAAATGGGATTATTTCACCCATATTTAAAATTATTATTATTATTTCTAATAATTATATCTACAACCTAATATAATAAGCAGAGTAAAAAATCTTTTGGGGCTATGGATAGGATCATAACGGGTATTGCAATACTCCTGTTACAATCGTTACGACTCTCTCAACAAAGGACACAATGATAGTTTTGATCCAGATAGACATGTTTTTATTGTTTGAAAATATAAATGTTTTTGAATTGTAATATTAATCAATGTGGCCGCCCTCGGCGTCGAACAGGCGCTCCAGGCGAGACCTGAAGGCTGCGCACACGATGCAAGTCCTTCGTCATGATAGCCCACATGTGGTTGACGGAGGACTTCTGCTCGCCGACATTGCTGTGGCGGACCTTTCAGGCCTTGACTTTAACATGCGCCCACACACTGTAGTCGAGGAGAATGAGTTCGGGCGACTGCCAAATGTCCTACGACCATAAGTTCATGTTCGGTTCCACCGCTCTTGCACGGTCTTGGCCTGAGTAGGCCGGGATGCCGTCCTGCTGAAAGAATTAGTTCGTCATCTTCGGGGTTTTTCTCTCTCAGCGTAGGACCATCGTGACCAAGATGTCCCTGCAATCGGCCGTGGTGAACCAGTAACCGGCCACGAACCACATCGGCGTCATATTCTCGCCATTCGAAGCCACGACGCCAAGCATCATCACGTAGGCCGGATGCTTGGTGATGGACACGTAGATGACCTCGGAGAAGTCCTGCCCGAACCTTACCACGCGGTCGTTCTGCTTGTTGATGACAGGATCGACCTTCAAGGGAAAACAAATGGGAATTCGATTACCGCGACTCTTCAAGCCGTTAAGAAGGCAACGACAGCGCTCCCGATGTTGTTCTCGCCTACGGTCGGTGAACAGAGGCCTCTCCACGCACCTCGAGCTCCTGTCGCCCTCCTCCTTGACTGCCCTGGACACCGAGATGTTCTTCTTCTCCTCGAGTGCAGTCATTTTGAGGTCTGCCTGAACGAGGTTGATCTTTGAGGTCTTGCCCTTTCTTGAGCCTATCTGTGACTCTGTGGATGGTCATCGGTTTGACATTGAGCCGCTGAGCGATCTTGGACTTATCGTGGCCCGCGCGCGGGAGAGCAGAGATCTCGATTCTTTTCACTTCCCTCTCGACACCCAATGGAAAAGAGGTTTTACAGACTGAGTCCTGGAAAATTAGAACTTTAAGTATGTTTGACGGAAGTTTTTATATCACACACGTAAACCTCTCGAAAGATAAAAAAACGAGAGTAACAGAACTTTTTAAAAACCTGGTAGACACTAGAGAACTTTGTGGTAATATATTACATAGCTTGTGACGACATATAAGTAAATAAAACTGAATTATGTAAAAAAAAGCGCACAAGCCAATTTAAAAATGTGGTATTTTTTTTAGTATGATAAAAAAGTAATTACAACGTCTTACAATTACTTTTTAACAGGAAAATGGAAACTAATTTCAAAGTGAGCTGCAGCATGTCATTCTTATTTCCTTTGCAGCCCCGTTCGCATCTGGCACGCGTGTCAGTTTAGTTACATTTTTCATAATTTGTCGGGAAAACTAAAGCAAACCTGTATAATGAATTAATTTTCACTCAATATAAACATAAGGGAAGGAAAGTGAAATAGAACTAGTAATGAAAAAGGATGATAAAATAATAAAGATTAACTTAAGATACTAGGGTATTTTGCGGATAAAATTGGTTTTAAGACATTTACAATTTTCGAATTTTTAGAGATATAAACGTTTTTAATTCTTAAAATGATGTTTACCGATATAATTTCCACCATCTGGAACTTAATAATAACGTAGTTATTCATTTTGCGAAAAAAGGTTATTATTTTTGGTAAATTTGAATCTTTCTGCGTCATTTGACCTATTTCTTTCAACTTTTGGCCTGAATAGTTAGCCAATAGCATGCTATGTTATACCTGCAGGCATATTTCCGACGATTCGCGCGGGTCTACAGTTCGTATTGTATAATGGCGTATGGTGGTTGTTCTAGGTCGCAATACCAACTAATACGAGAAGTTTTTGAGCACGATGTTCAGGCCTTAGAAATATATAGGGCTCACAGTATAATCACGCGAGATATTAAATGCCCTACATGCCTCAGTAATTGTAAATTTAGACAATATCGCAATTTATCTTACTGTAATATAATTGCAAAGGATGAAAAAGGCCGTAAAATCACATGCAAATTTTCAGTTAGTGCGTTTAAGGGCACCTGGCTTTCTAATGTCCACATTCGACCAAGTGCTAGTCTCTTGTTTATAAACTGTTTTTTTGCGTAAAACTTTGTTTCAGCGAGAAGCTGAGGAAAATATCGTTAAGGTAAGGTAACGTTAGGTTAGGTTGGGTAAGGAAAAGTAACGTTATGTTAGGTAAGGTAAGGTAAGGTTAGGCAAGGAAAGGTAAGGTTAATGTTAGCTAAGGTAAGGTAAGGTTAGGCAAGGAAAGGTAAGGTTATGTTAGGTAAGGTAAGGTAAGGTTAGGCTAGGTTAGATTATATAAGGTTAGGTTAGCTTAGGTTAGGTTAGGTAAGGTAAGGTTATGGTAAGTAAGGTAAGGTTAGGTTAAGTTAGGTAAGGTTAGGTTACGTTAGGTAAAGTAAGGTAAGGTAAAGTTAGATTAGTTTAGGTTAGGTTAGGTAAGGTTAGGTCTGGTTCTGGATCTTTTAAATGAATTAAAAAAAATGTGTTTTTCTTATGCAGTTTTATATGTACTTTTCAGATCTGAAAGTCGTTTTCGCTGGAAATACATACTTTTCCTATTATGGAACTTCAGTTGATTATGGGTAAAGTTTGCATTTACCGGGCAAACAAGTATCAGATCTGAAAAGTACACATGAAACTGCATAAGAAAAACATATTTTTTAATTCCTTAGAAGATATGTCTTAAGGTAAGGTAAGCTAAGTTCCTAGGACAAAATACTTTACATACATTATTGATTCTTATGTACTTAACCTCCCTCCCCTCCCCCACATAAGCACACGAAAAGAACTCCTTTTAAGACATCGCCATCCCTAATGACATGGAAAGAGCATAAAAGGTTGGTCATATTTCTGCCGCGGTGATGCACGCAAACCACTTATTAGAAAAGTAGATGTTAATGATGAGATGTAAGTGTGGCCAATTCCTCTCACTTTTACCATTTTACATATTTTAAAAGTGTTTGAGCTGCCCTCGTTGGTTTTCGCTCTCTTTTAAGTAAATGACACCTTGGTGAAATACAGTACCGAGCAAAATAATAAAATGAATTATCCTTTATTAAAATATTTTCAAAACTATGATGAGTAGATAAATGAAATTTCCATGATACATAATGGCATGCATTTAATATACTTTAGGAATATTTCATGATACAATCGTATATTCAAGTAATTATACTAAATAAACTAACAAAATAAAATATTGACACGTGAAAAATAAGAGAAGGATTTTTCAGTAACATTCTAGAAGTTTCTTTGAATCATTTGGCAAAATTAAAATATTTTTTTAAATTTGGCTGTTCTTAATTTCTCTTTCAGCATTTAAAAATAATTAAAATCTTGGTTTTTCTTATGAAAATGAATCCTTTCGAGGTGTTCTTTCATTTACGCTGGTATCATGGTATAATTACTGAAAGTCTTTTCAGTAGGTAAGAACTGTACCTACAAGCACTATTGTTGTTGTAATCACTGTGCAGAGATTTGTTCACTTGAAGACATTGGGGAGGACTTTTTCTGCGACTTCAAGAGAGATGGGAAGGTCTAAGAGTATGATTTCGCGCGTTTTGAAGTTATACAATGAAAACAAAACCTATAAAACTCCTGAAAAATTCGGTCAGCCCGCATAACCACTGTCCGAGAAGACAAAGCTATTAGGTGCTTCTCTATCAAGGATCCCTCCGACACTGCAGTAGGAATTTCTCGAAAAACTAAGACCAAAGGTGGCAAAGAAGTAAACATTTTCACAGTTTTCCGTCGCATCAATGCATCTGGTTTAAAAGCTCGTTCTCTAGCATCCAAACCAATCATCAGTACGAAGAATCGAAAGGCGTGACTCGAAAATGCTGAAGGTGATGTTGTTTGGAGGAATGAAGATTGGGAGATAATTCATTTCAGCCACGAAAGTAAATTTAATTTAGTTGAATCTGATGGCAGATGCTTTGTTAGACTCAATGCAGATGACAGACAACCTTAAATGTGTTAAAAAGTCTCCCAATCATCGAGGAGGCAGCGTCATGGTATGGGATGATATTTTCGTCTGGGGGAATTGGTCCCATAGTGCAAATAATTGGAACGGGAAATTCAAATGTGTACCTAAACCTCGTACAACCACATGTTATACCTTCACTCTGAACATCTCTGAACCAGCCAGCATTATTTATACAGGATAACGCGCCATACCACACTGCAAAGCGAGTCCAGTATCCTTCAACTGTGACGGATTTATGGACAAAATTAAGCAAGAATGGAACAAAATAACCCCAGAATTTTGCAAGAAACTAGAGAGGTCCTGTGGTCGTCGTTGCGCCGAAGTAATGGAAAACAAAGGCTTCAATACCTCATATTAAGGGTTTTAAGTTTTATCGTTGTCAAATCTTGCTTTGTTTCTAGTTTGCTAAGCAATTCTGTGAATGATCGTTTTCTTATTTTGCATGTGGCAATATTTTATTTTGTTATTTATTTATTAAAATTTCTTGAATATACGATTGTATCATAAGAAATCTTCATAAAATACATTAAATGCATGCCTTTATGTACCATGGAAATTTAATTCACCTTCTCATCATATTTTTGAAAATATTTTAATAGGGGAAAGTCATTTTCTTATTTTGCTTTGTAGAGTAAATGCACATATCTTAATCATTTTATGTTAAGTAACCAATCTTCTCTTTCAGTACATTACATAATCTGATTAATAATAATTAGGTTAATAGTAATACTCATAGGCAATAATAATAAAGATTTAGATTTCCCTCTGCTCCTCTTATAACTTCATTCTCGTCCGTCTTTACTTTTCATCTAACAATGAACAACCGTTTCTTCCAAACAGCTGCAGAGAATTTATGGAATATGCTACCACCTGTCACACACCGAGTACGCTCAATACATTTAGATCTTCTCTCACACTAAACTCAAATATTTATAGTTTAAGTCTAATTAGAAAAAGTATTGATTAATTTAATTTTAGAACTTCATTCCTTAAAATATGAATATTTAAATGAGTGAAGTCATGAAATTGAATCAATCACTATTTTTTACTATTCCTGCCTAAGCAATACTAATTTAAGTAGTCTCGTCATTTTTGACCGCCCCGTAGAGAGTAGTATTGTATATTAAAAACAACAACAATGCGATTAAATAAGCATAGAAGCATAATTACTCTCGTCCTTAACCAACTTCCATCCATCCCTCCGCATATTTCAAATCTTCCAAAGGTAGAGAATTGATTCGTCTCAATTTCAGAGGTCAATTTGAGGTTGAATCGTAGAAACAGACCTAATCTTTCGCTGCTCATTATTATTATTATTATTAGAATTAGGATTTTCTTTATCATCATCTTGCCCTTCTATACGGCTGTCATTCCTCCTTCCCCTACTACTATTCCTCCTCCTACCCATCCCTCTTCTCCTACCCCACCCTTATAGGCAGTAACCAGATAGGCCCTTAAAAATCTCCTACTCCTATTATACTACCCCTGCTTCCCCCTCCCCCCGCTTCAATATTATAAACGAACCCGCGAGCCAGATTCGTCCTTTCGGCGCCACCTCATAAGGGGGGTAGGGGTTGTAAAGGGTTCTTGTGAGAAAAGAGAGTGGAACAGGGGCGAAGGATGATGCGGGAGCCACCGCGAAGGACCCTGCGCACGATTCTCTGCGTCGTGAGTCAAGCGGTGCAGTGGAAAAAGTGACCAACCCTTTCCGAGTCCAGTAACACAATTGGACGGAGTACCGAAATAAGCCCTGATTATAGACAAAAGCGCTTGGAATCTCATTTTTATTTTCCAATGGAGAAGGTTCATCTTCCCCTAAGCCCCCTTAATGGGGTCTGGTTCCTCTACTGTTTCAATTTGTTAATCCTCTGGGTAACCTTGATAATTATAGCCAAAGGTGCTTGGAATCGCATTTTTATTTTCTATTGGGGATAATTTCCCAATTTTAAATATTTTTCCAAACGTCTTAATTTCCTCTTTCCCCCACTTCAGTGGGATCTAGACAATTCTTGTAAAAACGGTGCTTCCACTGTCAGTATGTGTATAAAAATAGTGACATTTTAGATGGACCTTATAGTGTGGTGATGGGCTTATAGGATCGATTTGAACCGAGTCTTTTCAGGTTCAATGATAGCCGACTGGATTCAGCCTCTCCCTCCTCTGACCTCGCCAGGCGTTCAATCTCACCCTCTTCTCCCAATACTTCCTTTGTGCCAAGCTTCTTTCCTTACTACACCTTTCCACTTCAACTTTCTCGCATGGCAGACGCAATAATGAGGTTTGAAAGCACTCCACCCTTTTGCCGCGCCTCTTTCACGCACCGCTGGAGTCACCCCCAAGCAACCCCTGGTGGTGAAGTCAACTGGATACGAGCCTCCATCTGCTTCTCAACGCAACTACTCGCATTTTTACATCTCCATTCCACCATGCTGACCTTTATCAATCTTTGTCTTTCGTACCTCCATTACATCAATTGAAAAGCCTCTTTGCTACTTCACAACTCCACTTTGCAGATCTTCGATGGTTTGAGTTCTAAAAATTGCTACACATTGGAGTAAGTGAAACAAGTCTCTAAATAAAACTTGTTTCATCCGAGGTCATTGCTTTTTCGCGCGAATGGGAGGGTGACTACTCACCCAAACACTCCCCTCTTACACACTTCAAGCGGCCGACGGAATGTTTCTTGAACACGCTCTTTTCCTCCTTCATACACACACAACACACCGCTATCTGATCAGTGAACGAACCAGCTACGTACGAGCTTCATTCTCATCATTTTTATAATTCACCCTCATAATCAGACCTGGATCTAAATAAATAATGGTGGCATAAAATATATTTAAATAAAATATAGTTGAAATATATTAAAATCGTTAGTTTAAAAAACATATTAAAAATATATTTAAAATATCTTAAAATTATTTAAGAAAAAATATCTTTAAATATATTAAAAATGAACCTAAAATATATTTGACAAACGGCTTTAATGAATCCGTTTACGGCCTGAGTTATTTTGAACCGGTGTCAATTTGGTATTTAAAATGGTATTTAAAATAGTATTTAAAAATGGCATTTAAAATGGTATTTAAAAATAGTACTTAAAATGGTATTTAAAATAGTATTTAAAAATGGCATTTAAAATGATAGTTAAAAATAATACTTAAAATGGTATTTAAAATGACATTAAAAGAGTATTTAAAATGGTATTTAAAATATTACTTAAAATAGTATGTAAAATAAAATTTAAAATAGTATTTTAAATGGTACTTAAAATAATATTTAAAATAGTATTTAAAATAGTATTTAAAATGGTATTTAAAATAGTATTTGAAATGGTATTTAAAAATAGTATTTAAAATGGTATTCTAAAATGGTATTTAAAAATGGCAGCAACTCCAAATCAGGGTTGGGGTAACTTCCAAAAGGGGAGGGGGATTTGTAGGTTTTATGTTCCTATGGAGTATTTACAAGTCTCTAATGTCGTTTAATACACCAGGTCTTTTAGTCTTTTTGTATTGGTGTTTGTTCTCTTAATAAATTGAATCCGAATGTATTCATATTTGGGAGAGTTGTGCATTCACACATTCCCTAGCGCCACGAGTAGTTTCCTCTTTTGGTTACTCTGGATATGTACTAATCGGAGATTTTCACTTCTAACTTCTGGGCATCCATCAGAAAGTTCTTAAGGAGAGATTTGTAGGCCAAGTGAAATGTGTGGAAGATAATGCAGATATTCCTGCCGGCATTGGGGTAAGTAGAGCACTTAATCCTCCATATGTCAACTGCAACAATAGTATTCTATCTTACACATACGTTGGGTACAGGAGGGCACGCAATAGGAGCGTAGAGGCTGTGAGGAAACGCGTCCATCCATACGTCAACTGCAGCACTGCTTCCACGCTATACCTGCCACCCCGTTGAAGAGGAGGGAGGGGGGGGGGGTAATAAAAGGGGAAGATGAGGGTAGTCAAAAAAAAGAAAGGGTTGGAAGAAAGTAAACAAGCAAAAAAATCATTTCCCCACCACAGTCCAGAGAGATGCCCCCCCCCCCTACTTCCCTCCTGCCCCAGACCAGGGATTAGCGAACGAAAGCTGGTGGGCGACTAGCCAGCAAATAGCCTCCGGTCAAGAGAGATAAGTGAAAAGAGGCTTGTATGTTTTTAAGGAATAAAGCCCAGGTAGTCACAATCTCATGTTTGAGACTGTTAAGGTGACTGGGGTAGGTAGGGCGTGGTTCTCCTCGAGGTAAAAAGTGTAAATGTCTACTTTTGTAGGGAGAAAGGAGGGTGAGGGAATCGGATTTAATAATACGGATAATAATAACTATTCGTGCTGGTGTTTATTATTATCATTATTATTAGTGATAATATTATTTTATTCATTTTTTATTCCTTAATTATGTAAAAATTAGAATCGAATAAAATAAGGCTTCAAACCATATTACCCCGTGGAAACACAGAAAAACAAAATTAAGGCAATGGAAAGTAGGCCAATCAATTTGGATTTATTCTTTTATTAAAAGGGAAAATTTCGTAATCCAACGTGGGTATCATGTCATATGTAGCTCTAAATGTCAGAACGGAAAAGTAAAAGACAACAGAGACGCCAAAATTCAAGTTTCACCAATTTGTGTTAACAAAACCTACCTTAATCAGACCCAATTGAATTCCCCTTTAACGAACTCAGTAATTTCTCACTGCCCCTCTCCATTGCAGAGGTAGGCCATTGCTCCGAACCTTCCTAAGATTACATTAAATAAAACCTTAACCTAACTTAACCTAACCTGGTCAGGTTAAAAGAGCATCCAGATTGCTTATTCTTCCACATCTTGGCCATATTTACAATTACGACTTAGCCAAGTGGAAACACCGCTTCCAATTTTAACGAAGTTAAGCCACACTGGGTGTGGCTTTTCGCAGGATGGACGCCTGAATCGGCTGACCATACGTGGTAGATAACCATGGTTCGGAACCTAAGTTAATTAGTAGGTCCCCCTTGAGAAATTAAGGCATTTTAGAGTGCAGATCGGTGTAATCCACTGCCATTAAAAAGCATGGCCAACGGACCTAGGCGCGTGCTCTCAATTATTTGAATAATTAAAAAAAATATTTGATTAACAGACATATCATCTGACCTTACAATATTCAAAACTAATTAAAAAGTAAAATGATTACATCCGACCGACATAGTAACTTATAGAGCCGCGTGCAAGCGACTAAAAATGTTTACCATCAGAACGTCTGTGGCGGTGCCAGTTTCGCGAATCCACAATTACTTCCTTGTGTCTTACCTTCGGCTTTTCTCTCTCTTTCTGTGTCTTCCACCCCCCTGCTCCTTCTGGAATGAAAAAAAATATATATTATTTTATTAATGAAGAAACGACAATCTATTTCTGGTGATTCCTATACAACTAACTCTATGGAGATTTCAACTCCTACTAGATAGTGAGTTCGTAAATACAGCGGGACGCACACGTGGCCTACATAAAAATCGATTAGATTTCCACCATCAATTAGATTCGAGGCTGTGGTGTAACAGTTACGCTATGAGTTTATTGTTTACAATTACATTTGGAAATACACAACCACAAGATGGTATGAAAGAGAAGGAGAATTCATGGGGGTAAATAACCGGACATATGACGGCACCGAATCTTTAGTTACAAATTTATATGGCGTCATTTCCTCTCGTCGTTCGTCTCGGAACCTCGTAATTAATTGTCAGTTTCCAGAGTTAAAGTCACGAAGAGAAAGGAATTTACCTTTGTGACCGACGACTTAACTTGGTGCTTACATATGTAGTTACCTGTTATTATAACCATAAATCCAAACCTTGAAACAACTTCGAGAGGGGAAATTAAACAGCTAGCATTTTATGATTTTATTTTGTGTTTAGGATTGAACACAAAAATATATCCCATCACATAAAACTAGATATATTCCTTATAGAAAGTCCTTGAAGCTGGATAACTTTAATTAGTACTCCTTTTTAAGGATTTGCACAAGGATGGATTTGAAAACTGGTTCAATAATCATAAAATGTTTTATCGAAACGTTGTAGAAAGTTTGCAATTATTTTCAAAATAATTTTATGATTTTGTACAGAAAGTACTAGAGAGACAAGTGAGTAAACTGATTTTAGAGATGATTATATAAGATAATGTGTAAAATGTATGACTATCGACATATAGTTCCGTGTCATTGCGGAACTAAAGTTCCATGACCCCCCCCCCACTCCAAATAAATAATTTTGAGTCTCGTGCTTAGCCTTAATACAAATAAAATGAAAAAAAGTGAACATCAAGAAAAAGAAGAAAACATGGTTGGCAAAAGGGATAAATTGTATTGATATTAAAAAAATATAGACAATCCTCTACTGGGATTCCATCCTTTGATCTTTGGTTTGGATGGTGGTGGTGGTTCGCCAACCTGTCCTTATTCAGGCGGATCCCTCCTGGATAGTAAAATAGATATAAAGGTCAGTATGACGACAGTCGCTAGTGAGCCGGACGGCACTAGGGGCTAATTCTCTTTGGAGAGAAGTGCCAGGAAGTATTGTGTTTTGACACCAAACGGTGTTCAGGTGGAACCTTCGTCATCCCAGGGGAAAGGGATCTGTTCCGCTTCGGAGGTATGTGGATATAGATACCCATCCACAGGTTTCCTTGGAACAGAGAGTGTATGATGTGTTGTGTTGTGCTACGAAGAAGGAAGCGGAAAGAAAGCAGTTCTGTAATTGGTTGTGTGTATACTGAGAAATATAAGATCTACCCACCCCTTACTACAGGGCTGAGCACAGCGCGCCCACCATTTGGTAGCCAAATCTCTCTTTGCGTTGACGTTTGTGTCCGCTCACGCTGGGATCGAACCCGATACCGTGACGTTAGCGAACCGACGAAGAAACTATTGATAACTTAGAGAGGGTTTGCCTACTTCTGTCACATTCTGTCAGAACGTAAGAGAAGTAGTCAAAAAAGAGGACAAAGATGTAAGACTTTAGAACATCTTTCCTTCACTAAATTCTGTGCCTCATTTGCAAAGTGAATTTTAGTGAAGGAAAGGTAAATAACATACAACAAAACTAGGAGGGAAATTGAAAAAATAAAAAAAACTTAATAACAACCAAAGGGGGCGAGTGTAGAGGAACTTTTAAAAAGCCAGAAAAAAGAGTATTAAAAAGGATACGAAGACCAGAGCACAATCTTGGAGAATTTGGCTTTGTGCGATGATGTACAGTAAATGAATACGGCTCAAAATGTCGTTACTGTCGATTATATGTGCGATAGTCCCACCACTACTACCCTCACACGAATTACGTCTCTAAACCAGTTCCATTTCTATCTATAGATATATAGTGTCGTGCAAAAGTATACAACTCACGTGATTTTGTCCCCGTATTTCTAGTGTAGCAAATTACAGAAGTCACCTATCCTATGCAATTTTGTGCGTTCTTCCAGTTTAACAAACTAAAATTTTAAAAAACCTACATTTTTCAAAAAATATTAAGTAAGGCTAAAATAAGTTATGCACAATTATACAACACGTAAGAATTACTTTTAAAATTTAATTAATCATTTATCAAAGGAATTGGATTGCAAATATTTCCACAATTAACTAGAATCTCCTAAAGAGTTCTCACAGCGGTTACAACGACTTGAAAAAGTTTAAACTCGTCATTCACTTAGCAGCGTCCCCTGAGAAGAGCTGCATGACGGGCAAGCAACAAGAAATCAGCCAAGATATCCGAAAGCGAGTCGTGGAACTCCATGAGTGCGCACTTGGCTACGAGCTCATCTCCAAACGCGCGGCTTATCCATAAACACCGTCGATACCAAAATTTGCAGGTGGAAATCCTCCCGTAGCTTTGTTAACTGCCCACGTACAGGACGTCCAGGCAACTGTGAACGTGCTGCCTTAATGAAGGTGAGATTGGTGACTCAGAGACTACAAACCATAGGAGTCAGCAAACACGCTATTAGAAGAGAACTGGAATTATATCATTTCACTACTTATTCCTTATTTTTATCTTCAACTTCTTTCCCTACCCTCTCTAAGTTTTTCCCCTAGACATACATATTTTCGTTGTTTGTGTGGTTATGTATAGTTCTGTGATCGTACTACTTAACTTTTGTTTTTGAACCTGCTGTTCTCAAGATGCCGATATTTCATTTTTGTTTATTTTTCTATTATTGTTTCATATTTTGTGAAGGGCGTGCCCTACCGTTATTTGTAGTCTATATATGGTTCTGTTCTCTCATTGTAACTATTCCTTGATGGTGAACTTGAAAATATAGTTCGAAAGCACTTTGAATCCTCTTTTTATTTTTCCTGTGGGTGATTTTTCATATATATATATATATATATATATATATATATATATATATATATATACTTGGCCAAAATTATGGGGCAGGTATAAAAAAGTGAAGAATGTGATTGAAACTCTTTTGTTTCATACTTGACATAATACAAATATGTAAACATTTTTTCATATATTCTATTAATAATTAATATTTGAAATGTCCTCCTTTTGTTTTTATAACCACTTTTATGCGTTTTTGCATACTTGAGACTAGGTTGGCACAGGTGGTTGGCTCAATTTTCTGCCACTCTTCTTGAAATTTGGCTGTTAATTCAGTTTTTGAGGAACATTTGTGCACCTTCATTCTCGTGCCCAAGTGTGACCACAAATGTTCAATGGGGTGGAGGTCTGGAGATTGAGGGGGCCATTCCATAAACGTCAACCCTTTCTTTTCAAACCAATCCTTTAAGACTCTAGATGTCTGGCATGGAGCATTGTCTTGGAAGATTACACCATCTGGTATGTCATCATTGAAATTTTACCTAAGGAAGGTTGATAAACATGATCTAACATGGTGGTGTAAGTGTTGGAATTCATTCGGCCCTCACAGGTGAACAACAATCCTGGACCTGAAGACGACATGCAGACCCAAACCATTACACTGCCACCTCTAAATATGACTGTTGGGACAACACATCTCGGATCTTCACCAACTCTTCGACGAACATAAACAGCTCCAGGGTTTCCGAAGATCTGAGGGGAAATACAAATTTTATTGATTATTTTTCGTATCCAATAATAATTTTGGTATACAATAAAAATGTGTATAAGTGTAATAAATTGGTGGAAACTAATGTGGAGAACCTACCTCAAAGCTGCTTTCATCAGATCAAACAACTTTAGCCCAATCATCATCAGTCCAATCTTCCTGCTCTTTTGCCCAAGACAATCACTTCTTGTTCACCTGAGGCACCCACGGTTTCTTTCTAGCCTTACATCCTTTGATCCAAGCTTCTAATAAACTTCTTCTCACTGTGCGTCTTGGTATCTCTGTTTGTCGCTGCCAGAAACTCAGCAACTACATTAGAAGAGGTTTCTTTCCTTATCGGCGAGAGATGTGCTTTTCAGCAACCTCTCTTCCCTCGGAGTTGTACACCTTTTGCGACCTTGACCGTCACGGTTTTTGAAAGAATTGGTTTCATTGTACCTTTTAATGGTTATTTGGACACCATTTCTCAGGCATTTCAATTTTGTTGCAATTTTTATTCGTATTCTCTATATTTTCATATATGCATACATACATACGACTGTAAACCCAGAGAGGGTCTTCAAGTATAATGAGTGACTTGGGTCGAATGCCTTTATATAAAGGGGCCTAATAACCTCTTTCACCTGTGGTCTAAAGGAAATTGGATGAACGAAAAAAAATAGGAAACTTATAGTTTTAAAATTCACATTTTTTTTTATATAAAATTCACTATTTTCTTTCAATTTAACTACTTTCCATAAAACTTTTAATTTTCCAATTAAATTTACTATTTTTTCCATAAATTCGCTATCTCCATAAAATTCACTATTTCTCTATAAAATTCACTACTTTCCATAAAATTATCAATTTTTTTCACATGGAATTCACTATTTCCCAATATTCACTATTTTTACAAATTCACTATTTCCCATAAATTCTCTATTTTCCATAAAATTCACTATTTTTCTATAAAATTAACTATCTAAGCGTGGGATAGGCGAAGAATGGATATAAAAAGTGACTGGGGTCACGTTATAATTCCAATCATCTCTCCTAACACCTTTGAAGTTCTTGCCTCCTCAGCTCCGGAACCCTATCGCAAAATTCCGCTTATTTTCTGACCTCCTCATGGTCACTCATCACATAGCTTCTTTGATGAATTGGGTGAATTTCTAAAACAGGCCTTTTTTTTACCTGAATTATCTCTTCTACATTAACCTAGCTTATCATGGGGGACTTCAATATCCATCACGATGTTAACTCATGTTTCCAACTTCTTGACATATCCAAGCTTTGCACTCTCTCACAACTTGTCTTCTCCAATCCCTAGGAACATGGGAATATACTTTATTTTGTTGTCTCTTCCTTTGCAATTCATAACTAAACCATAACCGAACCTCAGAAACCAATTCTGAATCACTTCCTTATCGAGTTATGTTTCTCCCTTCCCCATGATCTCAACATTCACTTGCCCCCTATCAAACATTCTCGCCATAGTCTAATTTCCACTATTAACCAGGAACTGATGACTCTAGATCTTGCCTTGTTCTTTCATCCACTGAGCTCTAATTCTACTACGATGAAACTTAATGACTCTCTTAGCGCTCATTCCTGGTTCCACTGCTCCTGACTTAATGTCTATGTTCCCCTTATTTCCCCTCCTCTCGTCCATGGCGTCACATGTTTATCTCATGCTATTCAGAGAGCTAAACAGCACAGGTGAGCCTGCCTGGAGCCAAGGGACCTAACAAACTACAGCACAATCTCTCAATTCTTTTCTAAAGTAACTCGAAAGGGTGGTGTCAGCCTTGATTCTTGACTACTCTTCCTCCTCCAACAGTGATGACATCTTCTACTCTAGCTTAAAGGCTGGCCACACCTTTGAATGTGTTCTTATAAATGTAAGTGACCGCCTTCGTCGAGTGGCTGATTCTGGTCAACTTTTCATTCTAATAAATTTTGATCTTTCGGCGGCTTTGATGCTTTAGATCAAACTGTTCTTCCCAATCGTTTTAGTGAATTCCTGAGGGTTTATTGAATCGCCTTAACAGGTTCCTCTCGTAAATATCATCTAGCACTTAGCCTGTTCCTATCGGGAGTGATATATCTAGGCCTGTTGAGGTACGTTTTGGAGTTCCGAAAGGTTCGTTCTTTTAGTCAAAGCCTTTTGTGTATCTATCTTCTTCCCTTTGAGATTTTTAAGCATCGTCTATGCCTATCATTCCTATGCTAATGACATTTAGCTCTACCTATCTTTCTCCCGAACCTCGTTTGTGGAGCCTTTTGTAAATCTTTTATCCGCGTACATCATTACTGGATGGTTCTTACACAATTTTCTGAACCTCAACCCTGACAAAATTGAAGTTCAGCTGGTAGAAACTCTTTCAGTTGTATCTCGCTGAATGCCACTAGCTGCCCATTTGCTCACTTATCGCCCTCAAGGTCCTCGTTCCTGACTATAAGATCTCAAATGTCTCCAAATCCTCTTACCGTCTTCCTCCTTAGCCCCATCTCACTTCTTAATAAACTTAGGGCATGGCAATGCCCCCCCTCTCTCTACTGATTATTCCGCGTACTCGTCTGTGTTGCAGAGGCAATCCTGCTTTTTACATATTTGCCTCGAATGATCTGCCTCCTGCGATACGCTCATCCCCCTCCCTTGTTGACTTCAAGCGTGCATTTCAAGACACCTCTTCTCTCGACCAGTTTCTTATTTAGACAAGCGTTATGTGAAGATTTGAGACCTTGAAAAACACCATACAAAAGGCGTATTATTATTATTATCATCATCACTAACTGAATAATTTAAGAAGGGTTTTTTTTTGAGTATTTGAATAATAATTTCATCTTAGTTTGGTTATGACTTATGTTTTTTTATCAAAGTTATTTCAAATAATTCTTTTATAATAACAAAAAACAAAATGGTGAAATTCAGGAATAAATATAAGTATCGAAATTTTAAAAAAAATTTAAAACCCAAAGAATTACAAATGGTGAAGTTCAGAAAATTTATTTTTATATATCTTCTTCTAAAACTATATTTTAGCAACGTGATATTTTGAAAGGGGGGAAATTTAGTTTAAAGTTCCTTTTAAAAATGATCATAATTGGCGACGTTCAGAAAATTGATAAAAATTTAACCATGGCTGCTTTTTTATTTTAAATGTCAATCTTAGTCGCGAAGCCATTGCCTGGTTATTATTATTAGAAATTGCTCTAGAAATCTAATAAAGCTAAATCCTGGGGTATTGACGGCACAGTGGAAGCCTCCTAAAAGAAGCTCAAACCCGTGTTTAAATTCTCTTTTTTTTTCCTGTGTGGAAGAGAGTGATAGAATGTGAGAGAGTGATAATAGTAATAATAAGTACTTCATTACAATGATCGATGACCGATCGGCAAAGCCAAACAACCAACCCTCCTTCCATCCACATCATGGTATTAAGTGATGCTACTAGGCTCATCACCCAAGAAGAATGAGGCGTTTTGAATGATGGAGATGGGCGTGACAGAAAGATAAGTAGGCTACTGAAAGACGGCCGTTCTCACTAAATGGAAATGGATATGATGGAGAGCAGCGCTAAATGAAAACGATGGAGACGATCTTTAAATTGAAATGGACCCGATAGAGATGAGCGTCAAATGGAGATGGAAACGAGATCCGGTCACTCCGGATTAACCCACTAGAGGAGACCTCAAAAGGCGCAACTCCGGCGTCACGGATGTTGTTAAGACCCACTCGGGAGTTAACGAAATCCCCGGTGTTTCTTCTATAGACTAATGATTTATGTGAGAGGAAAAGGTGTGTTTTGTTATGCATTGTACTACCCCTTCGCGCTGTCATGGCCTCACTGGGGGATTCAAACGAAGGATCGTAATGAGGCAATGGCAGAGCAAGAAAGGATGTCCCTATTGGCAGGAGACCACTCTCAGATGTCAGAGTGGGGGATAGACGCTATCTCTACATCAGAGAGTGCAATGTACCGTGAATGAAGATTACTTCATCTGATTACAGGAAGTACATCGATGCTAGAATTTATAAAGCCTCAGTTGCAGTCAGGACTCTGCATATGTTTAGAAATCTACGTGAAAGCAACAAAAAAAAAGATCTACAACGCGATTGTAAGATCTACGTTGCTGTACCCCGCTTCCGCCCTCTCTTGTGTCTCGAAGACGCAAAAGAAGAGAATACAGAGAGTGTAAACTAAACGCGTCTACCTAATTACGGGTACACACAGGCAAGAAAGAAAACGCCAAGTAGAGCTGCACAAGGAAGCAGAAATAACTCCCATTAACAAAGTCATAGAAAAACGGACACGGAACGTGCAGAAACTGGTTAATCAAGAATTGAATGAGGAAATCATTCAAATGCTTAACCAGAACAGAAGAGCTGTTAGTCGTGCCAGATTTCCAAGCTCCGCTAGCCTAGTGGCTGGTTGAGACGAAGTGCCGTTCTATGCATGAAAAGGATGCATAGAATTATCAAGAATGTGACAACAAACCGATTAAGAGAAACAATTCTGAATCATGGAAAACCACCGAATTGACCGAGACTCAACGAACAAGATTCGTTTAAACCAAATGTGACGTGAAGAAAGAAGACAAGAAAAAACAGAAAGCACTAAGTTATACACAATACAAAATAAATAAAACTAAGCACAAAATTAAAGTAACTTACTACAAAAACAACAGTAAATGCGCATTACACACCACAAAACACTAAGATTTTTAAGACAAATGGCTTGAACGCCACTATAATAAAAACTAACCACGACAACAATAAAAAACTCACAATACAAGAAAATAAATGAAAATGATAAGCCTAACCACCAGGCACCTACCATCAGGTTTCAACCCTCCAACACTACTTTTTCTCTTCACTATTTGTCTATTTCCGTCTATCTATCCCCACACCCCTTTTGTCCCCTACATGCTCATACCCCCTTACACGCATTTGTGTTTGTATTGACAGGGCGCTTAACTCTCGAGAATCCCTTGGAATTGGTATCAGGAGCTACAAGGAAAATAAGTACCCTAGAAGACCTTAGGGTCCATACAAGGAGGGTACTTTTGGCGCAATCCTCGAAGGTGTCCGTTGGCAACCTCGAAGATCACTCGCGAGGATCTTAAAGGCGATTTCGCAAGACTTTATCTAGTCTTGACTTGAACTGGTCAACAGATTCACTGTTGACAACTTACGTCGGAAGTGCGTTCCAACTACCACAGATACTGTAAGTGAAGAATTTCCCACACAGATCACGGTGGTATCGCTTCAGTTCAAGGGGGAAGGCAAGTGTAGAAAACCTCTTCGCATTGTGGTCTGGGGGGAAACATTCTTCAAATATGCCATCTTCGCATGTTTACGCATCTGACATCCCGCTTCAGTGTTTACGGTGCTTAGGTCTATGCTAAATTGCCTTTTGCCATAGTAATTTACTGGGGGATAAGTAAACTGGCCTACCATAGAAGTTATCCTAGTTGTCAAATCTGCTACTGAACTAATCTGGTGGATCAACTCTGCTACTAGTGTAATCTGTCGTACCTGATCCTTCACGTAAGTAATCCGGCCTACAAATATCTTGCTAGTTTAATCTGCAGTTCTGGAATTAGTGTGACGTACCACTTCTGCTACCGGTGTAATCTGGAGTATCACGTGTCAAGGAAGTAATCCGGTTTAAAATAACGTTACTGGCGTAATCTGGCTGGCCAGTTCAGTGATGGAAGTAATCCGCCATACCAAATCTATGTCTGCTGTAATCTAAGGCATCATATCTGCCACTTAGGCAAACCCGCGACACTAAATTTCCACTGGTGTAATCTGGGGTACCAGACCTTTCGCGGAATAATCTGGTGTAACAAATCAGTCACAGAAGTAATCTGACGTACCAACACTGTTATGGGAGACCTGGCCAAACACGTGTCATTGAGGTAATCTGGCGTACAAAATGGACTAGGTGAGCCCTATCTTGATTACCTTTACCGAATTTATTTTAAAGCGAAAACCAACGAAGGCATGGCCAGGAAGAGCTTGAAAATAGGTTGGTGAATTAGAGTAGGCCAAGTGACAATATAAATATTTCAGAAGGGGCATAGCTCCCCCATTTTACAAAAATCCCCATCTCACAATGTTAAAGAAAGGGATTCTTTTCTCTCGAACTGAAAACGCAATAACAACGAAGCTATATCACGCACAATGGAAGGAGGGAACTTAAAAAGGGGTAGGGGATTTGCCCCCATCTGCGCTCATTTAAGATGTCTTATTTCTAAGTGGAGTTGGGTCCTATTGATTAATGTGGATTCCGAACCACGGTTATGTACAGGGTGTGGCAGCTGCCGTGAAGGCAACCCGAATAGGGATCCCATCCGACGATGAACCATACCCAATGTTGTTTAACTTTTCTGCCATTGGAAGTGGCATTTTCACTCAGCTAAACCGTAGACGGTAAGGAAAGACCTGTAACGAAAGTGATGATGTTGGGTAAGTTGAAATATGCGGAATATATATATATATATATATCCGCAGATCTTCTTGCTGGTATTGGGGGTAGGAGGGCGAAATGTTCGGGCCGGAAGAGCATACAAGGCTCAGATGTCGCCTGACATCCTCCAACAGACAAAGAGAAAGTGGATTAGTGATCCATAATCCAGATCCAAATTTGGATCCGTACCGAAATCCAATCAACCCTCCCCTTCCCCTCCCCCTTCTCCCCCAAATTTGATCAACATCCATCGATATATTATTATCCATATCTTGTAAACAAACAAACAGACACAACACGGTAATCACATAACCTCCACCAAACACTTTCTTTAAAAAAAACAACAACTGCATAAACGATTGGCGGGAGTTCCCTACAAACATCAAACTCTTTTATTCCTACTCTCTCTGGGAAACAGACCCCTCCCCCCCGTGTTTGTGGAACATAACAAATTCTAGAGACAATACATAAAATACTAACAACAGAATATTATTCACCTAACAGTAAACAATTAACTCCAAGTCACTCAAATTCTCCCAATTCCATTGTTGCGCGCAAGCATTTGCAACCTCTTACAACTGAACATCCTCCAAAATCGTTTGACAGCTGTTTGGTGGAAGCGTACTCCGATTGAATTTAAACTCATAATTTTACAAAGTTAAATGAAATTTCAAAGCAATTTCCTCAAAGTTCATTTGTTTCCATTTCAAAAGCAATTTTAAATTTTGTGGGTTGTTCACTTATAAGTAGAAAGTTGTATTTGAATTCTGTCTTTCACGCCAATTGTATTGTTCTTGGTTCCAAACGCGAGTAATTTGGCTGTAGCTGATGAATAGGAAAATTAATCACTAACGATTTAATCACTAAAAGGTCAAACTCATTATATTATATACCGATTCTTCAGGATATAATGCAAAGGCTTCTTAAAATTGCCATGCAACCAAAAATGGTTATATGTGGAGTGGAATGCATTTATATTCGCTTCTACAAAATATTTTATCCAAATTTTCGTTCGTTCTTTTTTACAGGAGGTCCCAAACAATGGTGTTTTAAATTTAAAGGTTGGGTATTAAGGATTATATTATTAAAGTAGAATATTTGGCAGCTATAAATATTAAGAAAATATCTTATTATTCTTCAATCTAATTTTAAGTATTTTCCTTTTTTCGAGAGACATCAAACGGACGGGGAAACTAAATTCGGCAGCTGTAAAGAGTAAGAAAATATCTAAGCAATTTTCATTCTAATTTTAATTATTTGCCTTTTTTATGGACATCTAAAGGGGAAATTAAATCTTGCAACTACAAATATTAAAAACAATATATCTTATTATTCTTCATTCTAATTTTATGCATTTGCCTTAGAGTATTAAATTCTGCATCTAAAAGTATTAAAAGATATGTTATTCTTCATTCTAATTTTAAGTATTTGCCTTTTTTGTTGACATCAAACAGGATAATTAAAATATCTTATTATTCATTATAATTTTAAGTATTTGCCTTTTTGTTGACATCAAACAGGAAAATTAAAATATCTTATTATTCATTATAATTTTAAGTATTTGCCTTTTTGTTGACATCAAACAGGAATAATAAAATATCTTATTATTCATTATAATTTTAAGTATTTGCCTTTTTGTTGACATCAAGCAGAAAAATTAAAATATCTTATTATTCATTCATATTTTAAGTATTTGCCTTTTTTGTTCACATCAAACAGAATAATTAAAATATTTTACTAGTCATTCTAATTTTAAGTATTTGCCTTTTTGTTGACATCAAACAGGAAAATTAAAATATCTTATTATTCATTATAATTTTAAGTATTTGCCTTTTTGTTGGCATCAAGCAGAAAAATTAAAATATCTTATTATTCATTCTAATTTTAAGTATTTGCCTTTTTGTTGACATCAAACAGGAAAATTAAAATATCTTATTATTTATTCTAATTTTAAGTATTTGCCTTTTTTCTTGACATCAACGGGGAAATTAGATTTTTCAGCTACAAATATCATGAATGAAAGAGTGATATATTGTGTATGTATGTGAAGAGAAGAGAGAGAAAGAAACAGCGGTGTTGTGATTGGCTGTGTGATGGCGTAGGTAGCTGGAGCTACCTTGGCGTATGTGCAAACTCGGTGCATTTGCTCATTATTTGTCTCCGTCTCACCGAGAATTGAACCCGATACCCAGACACTAGAAAACCCGCCGCCCTATTCACTAAGGGACGAAAGCTCCATAAATCCAATACCAACCGTTCAAATCAAACACGATATTTTTATAAGGACGAACAACTCCCTCTGTATCCCCTAAATAGTTTATTTGATCTAAATAAAACATTCTAATAAAAATCTAAAGAGGATTTACAGTTTGGGGTAAAAAGATCCTATGAATTTTCTCCCTTCCGAGAATAGATCTAGAATTAAGAGGTTTCCGAGTTCATCCAGAAAATAGATTTAAAATTAGGGCATTCACCTAGGCAATGACCGATTATGGCAACAAATAAAATAATGTTATACATTCTTGTATTTTTTTTAGACTATTTATAGCCAAAAGAAAGGCTTTTTTGAGTTGCACAAAGACTTTAAGTGACCTTTTAGAATGGTATCAATTTTTAGCTTCGACAAAAAGCTTTCCAGCGACACGATTTAGAAGCTTAAAGTAGTAAGTGTATTACTTTAACTTGCCCATAATAAATGAATCCAGATTCCTCGTCATGGGTTAGTTTGTGAAGTTCCGATGATAACATTGATAATCTTTAGTTCAGTTATGACTATGACCCGGCTAAGATATATATTTCTTTATAATAAATTTAACACAGGTACGAACCATTATTGTTTCTCAAAAGCGTGTTTATTAATTTTATACAATGTATATTTTTAGATTACATCTACATTTGGACTCAAAAACAAGAGCTAATATACATCTTAAACAACTACTCCCAGTCAATAAAAACCTTTAAAAATTGTAACGCAATTTTGTCCTTCAAATTATACAATTTTAAATAGCTTTAGAATTCTACTTTTTCCTTTTTTTATATATATAATTTGTCAGATAAGAATGAAGTCTTTGGTTCTTGGCTTCGCTTTCGAAATTTTTATTCTTAAACATAAAACAAGTTGAATTTTATTATCCGTGGTATGAATAAATAATGCAACGCTGTAATTTAAGAGTATATTATTAGGAACTTTCATTTGCATTTTAAGTTCTGATTAGCAAAGAGAATTCACCTACAAAGGAGTGATAAAGTTATAGAGCAAACTCATTATATAATTTTTTTTTGCTACAAATTACATTTTCAAACAAACCTTTTAAGATAATGATGTAAATTGTTTGGTAAAATAGAAGAGAAAGTGGAAATTGCAACTTTTTTTGGTCTGCATTCTTTGCTAAAATGCCCTTATCATTCCCGTTACCCCAATATGCAAAATTTGTTTCAAAAACATATCTCTCGATGTGGCAAAACGTTTTTGATAATATTTTCTTGAATTTTAAAGCATTGAGAGGGGGGGTCATTTCCTCAAAATGCTAAATGATGATAAGACGTCAATATTGCTTCAGTATTTGATCATGGCCTTTGGAATTCATTTTTACCATAATTATTATCGATAAACGTATAGGAAAAGAAATTCAGGTTAATCCTGCGATTTAACTGTACTTTTCTAGTGTGTTCAAAAGGTCAGCAGACATAGAAAAAAATGGAATCTCATATGACCTCTAAGTAATTTCTACAGGTAAAAATTAAGTGACCGAGATGGAGGAGATCCAATGGACAAATCCACCAACTAGGAAATATTTAACGAGGTGAATGGAAGAAACCTTGATTCAAAAGTGAATTATCAACTTCCTTTTCGATGGTAATATAATTTTGAGGTTTTGTTCATTCATCCGGGTGGCAATATACTTGTAATTTCGAGGCTTCGGCTATTCCCCCATGTTGAGCTGATACCATCTCTCCATTACGCGGTTTTATTACAAGTAAATTAAATGAAGAAAAATCCTATATTCTCATGGGGGTATAAGATTACCAACAAATTACTTTTGTTCATTATTGGTCAAGTCCATTAATTCAGCACAACGTAGCTTTAAACATTTCAATCATACTTAAAAAAATAACTGTAAAGCCTTCTTACACAAATATACAGAGGAGGGCATAACTCTATGAATTGATCTATCACACTTTCTGACTGGTCAATCAATTCCGTTTACCATTGCCGAATTGTGATTTTCTATCACTCCATCACTCCCAGAACGAATGAAAGATCCTTCTCTGAATGAAGTGGAATAGAATGATGTGTGGAAGATGGGATTTTATTCTAAATAAGGTGCCATTAAAGACTTCTTCTTTCAAGTTCTGTCACTCCACGCTTGCCACTAAGGAGAGCTACCTTCGTTCAAGAGAGTTACGCAGACCTCCCCATAACACAAAGTAGTTTACTCCGGTTATGCATCTTCCACATATATTTCACCTTACTTCACCACTTCCTTTAACAATGCTTTCAAACCCCGTCTGACGGAGATGCACTCGTTGGTTTTCGCTTTTAAATAAATAAACATAACTGGAATTCTACGTTTCATATATTTGACACCCAGTGTATGACATTGTCTGCCACCATGGTAGTGAGATGTACTCGACTCTCTTCTTCATTTTCATTGCTTTCCTGCGTCTTCTCCTTCGCCCATTCGAAGGGTCGTGGACTTAAGTATTAAGGGCTGGAAAATCCTTCTCACTTGTTCATCGTAAGCCAGATGTGTTCCAGCCGGTTCCACTAGCTAGTTCTTCCAGTCAGTTCCACCAAACAACTCTCTCAGCCAGTTCGGCAATCAGTTCTTCTAATCAGTTCTTTCAGCAAGTTTCACTCCAGTTCTTTCAGTTAGTTCCACCAGACAGTTCTTTTAGTCAGTTCTTTCAATTAATTCCACCCCAGTTCTTTCAGACAGTTCCACCCCAGTTTTTCAGCTAGTTACACCAACCAGTTCTTCCTGCCAGTTCGTTCAGCGAGTTCCGCCAGCCAATTCTTTCAGTCAGTTCTGTCAACCACTTATTCCAGTCAGTTCTTTCAGCCAGTTCCACGAGTCAGTTCTTTCAACCAGTTCCGCCTGCCAGTTCTTTCAGCCAATTCCACCAGGTAGTTATACCAGAAAGTTCCACCAGGCAGTTCTTCCTGCTAGTCCCACCAAACAGTTCTTCCAGCTAGTTCCACTAGGTAGTTCTTCTAGCCATTTGCGCATTGAAAGGATCTCGGATACGTGTCTGTTCAAAAGCTTTTCAATTCTGTTATGGATCAGTGGTTTGGTCAGATTTAGTGGGTGGAGTGAAGAGAAGGTGGGGCAGGAGCGTGTGTGTATGTATGTATGTATGTGCGACTAGGTGCGGCACACATTGGCTAAGTATCTTCCTTTAAAAGGAAGGGAAGTGCCACTTTCGCTGATACTTGAAATATCAGTCGTCTCTCGTGCAATACAAGACGTCAGGTGTTGAGTTCCACTTCGTCTTCGTCTTTTCTTTTGTCTTTTTCGTATTCTTATTCGTCTTTTTCTTTTTGTTCTTCGTATTCTTTTTCGTCCCTTTCTTTGTCTTCGTATTTTTTCCGTCTTCGTATTCTTTTTCGTCTTCTTCATCTTTTTCTTCGCCTTCGTATTCTTTTTAGTCTTCTTCTTCGTCTTCTCAGTATTATTTTTCGTCTTTGTATTTTTTCGTCTTCTTCGTATTATTTTTCGTCTTCTTCATATTCTTCTTCCTCTCAGTCTTCTTATTCATCTTTGCTTGTTGTCATCTTCGTCTTCCTCTTTGTCTTCTTCTAACCATGCTATTACTACTATCAAATTGGAGCTAAATGTATTTGCTAGTATGAGATAAAGTACTATTATAATAATAATAATAAAATGATATTAAATAATACTATAATTCTGTCTGTAATCGTTTGCTGTCAAATGACCATCAAATTCAGAACGCTGAATAATCTTGAGGTTTTAAAAGAGGTGAAATTCGTGGGGCGGAGGAGAGATGAAGGAAAGCTATAGATAGAAAGAAGGGTAAAAATGATTGAGAGTAGACAGCAAATTTGATCAACCCTTAGATACATGAAAAGTATGAGGGTATGAGCCACTGCGAGCAAGTTCAAACCCCCTTTGTAGGGGTAGGCTTCATGTAAACTAACGGAAATCGGTGCATCATTCAAGTCTATTTCAAGATTGACACCTTATTCCCACAATGAGCTCGTACTCGACAGCCTCCAATACCCTGGGAACTGGGATTATGGCTGAGGAATGTGCTCGCAGGGGTTTGGCGTCCCTGGGTCAAATGGAGGTCAAGGGATAAAGATTCGCACGAACGAGGCGCGCGCTTCCGTTCACAAGGACAGGGAATTTCTCACTAATTACAGGCCGGAATGAGATGCCTTAAGGGGTCAAAGGCCATACGTCCGTCTCCTTCCAAACCCTGGTTCGAACTGAACTTCAATCGCTAAATTCAACAAATTTAACCAAAATCTTACAGGTCGAGTTAACAGATTTTGTATCTGTCAGAAGTTGGATTGAGAAATTATTCCTCTTTTACACTCCAGAATATTTTCTCACAACCAATGATTTCTGCAGAGTTTATACAGATGTTGAGAAGTATTACAAGCCCGTAAGAAAGTGGTGTTGTGGTCCAAGAGCGTTTCGAAGTAGAAAACTCACCTCTTCAATTGAAGCTTCAACCTAAAGGGGAACTGTAGGTTTTATTACATATTTAGTTAATTACGAGACCAACCCATTTCAATCGTTGGCCAAATCCCCCCATTAGATAATCAAATTCACATAAAGATCAGAATGACATTCGCTGCCAAGCCAATGGGTACAATGGGTCGCTCCTAGTTTATCGGAGACGGGTCAGGGAGAAAAGTAATACTGTTTTTCCACCCTCCGAACAGGGGACCGATCGTGGCCCAAGAATGAGCCACCCCTTCGACGTCCGATGAGGGTGGACATAAAATCCCTTCGGCAGAATCCATAGACGGAAGAGTGATATGTTATGTGTGCGGAAGGAGTGCACGGGGGTAGCGATATTACGATTGGCCATGCGCGCGATGGCAAATGTGTATTGAGGCGCTTGCACGCATGCGCAGATTCGGCGCTCCGCCAATTCGCGGCAAGCACCCTACAATGGCTAATTTTTACTGTGTCGGCTCTTGAACCGGGTAACCGGACGTGGTAATCCATTAATCTAAGCGAGAGGTCCTGTGCCTTTAAATTAAGGGCCTAGCCCCACTCAACAAGGGTTTCGATGCACGCCCCCCTCCCATTTAAAGGAACCCTGTAGTTCTCGAGTGCGTTTGTATACACCTTCAACCTCCACCCACCGATGTTTTTTTTTCTTTTTCCTTCGTGCTGACCTAGTACAGGGTGTCCCAAAAGTCGCGATACCATTTGGAAAAATTCCTAACACTCTTTCTAATAAAATGGAAGAGAGGGTTCCGCATTGACTCTCTGTCAATACACACTTATACTCAATACGACCCCGTTCCTCTTTAGCCAAACCTTTCTCTCTCACACACACACATTCATTCGCACAATCAAGGTACCTTTTGGGCGCTCTTTAACCCTTTCTCACACCCTCACACCAACTTCATTATCAGACCACAATTACTTTTCTAAAATGTTATTTTGTAATATTATATTTTAAATGATATATTATAATATTATTATTCTAAATTATATATTGTAATATTTTTTTCTAAAATATTATGTTGAAATACTATTTTTTAAATGATATATTATAATATTATTCTAAATTATATATTGTAATATTTTTTTCTAAAATGTTGTGTTGTAATATTATTTTTTAAATGATACATTATAATATTTTTTTCTAAATGATGTATTGTAATATAAAGAAACACTTCATTTATTAAATAAATATAAACGTTATTTAGCATATAAATGGCAGCGCGCCTTTTAGAACACCTTTTACTTCTGACTCAATATTGGAGTCTTAAATAGGTTCTTTTCCCAACCATTGAAAAAAGAGAACAAAATGATAAATATGAAAAAAAAATTAAAAAAATAATTTAGGGAAGTGGTATGAGAAATGATTTCTAACGTCAAGATTAATCTGCCAAATAAAAATTGATGGCAACAGGAAAACATAATGAAGATGGCACTAATGACACCCGAACGCATTTCTGAGTAATGGTAATATGGGGTTACATTTTGAAACTCACGTCAAAAGGAAAAGGGGAGCATTTATCCTTCTGGGCCGAGTTAACTCGTCGGCATTTTCAAAGTTTTAGGTTGATTAATTATGACTTTCAGGCTACAAACATTAATGATGGCAGCGAGTCTTATGCTACGAACATTAATGATGGCAGTGAGTCTTATGCTATAAACATTTATGATGGCACTTAAGGTCAATGCTACAAACATCATTGATAATAGTTAGATGTTGATGATGCGAACATCAATCATGGCAGTTGGAGCCGATAGTAAGAAAATTAATAATGGAATTAAGTTTCATACTATGAACAGCCATAATGGCAGTTTCTGCTGATGATATGATCATTAATGGTGGCAATTGAGCCTGATACTACGAACACCATTGATGGCAGTTTCTGCTAAAGATACGGTCATTAATGATGGCAATTGAGCTGATTATACGGACATCAATGATGGCAGCTGGGGCTGATGGTACGAACATTATTTAATAATGGCATATGAGGCCGATGCATTCGACCATTAATGGGGACATTTGGGTGCCCCGCATATATGCCCAACTGCCCAGAATCTGGCGGAAGAGAGTGCTACATTTCAAAGTGGCAATCAGCCGTTTAAATAACCGCTGAGTGGCAATGCGAAACTGCGTGGTGAAAGCATCACGCGATTGCAACCCGTTCTGCTTCACTAGGTGGCAACGTTGCCACAATGGGAGTACCCCGTACCCTCCGGGGCAGTCGATAGTTGGCCTCTGCAGGAAGAGGGAAGATGCTAATGGGGACGTGGCCTTCAATGACCCGAAGATGCCTTTGTTGTTTTCTCTTTTTTAAAATAAGATAAGCATAATCATTCCTTAATTCCTGTAGGGAAATAACCCTACAAGGCTGTGCCCCCCCGTCGTCAATATGGTAGTTATCAATGATCATTTGGGTATTATGAGCCATCATCTCAACTATACAATTTCTCTAATTGTAACCAACCATATCGTATTCGGTTGAACGAAAGTAATGCCCGACTTTAGGGTATAATTAAAAATAAAAAAGTACCCATTTTTGCTGTGACTAAAGCTTCCAACTCTTCGGAATTAAGTTCTTCTGGACGACCTTCTTTTTGGTCTGGTTTTTTTTTTACACTGAAATCCCCCTTCGGAAACGTGAAAACCACCTGCAACTTCTTTTCCTTACTGCATCATCCTCATAAGTGCATTGACACCTTTATGACGTCTGAGGCGACCTTTAGATGGGAGGACATAGGGGGTGAATACCGAATAAAATTATTAATAATATTTTTATAATTTGAAAGAAAAAGGTATAAATTTCTCATTGTAACACCCCTAAACGACAGGAAGAGGCACTACTCCAATAAATAATATCTAAAACTTTATTCTAGAAAATCAGACATCACTTTCGTCCCAATGGGATATTATCGGATTGTTATTGAGGCTTCCCTATAGCTCTTTAGGAGGCACAATCGAATTGAGCAGGGAAGGAAATCTAAGTAGGTATAAAAATAAAAACTCATCGTTTTCCAATAAATAACCCACCGAATATTGCGAAAAAGGCCATTCAAATCAGCTTCAGCTATGCTCACGGAGGGCCAGCTATGCTCAAGGGAGGGCCCGCTATGCTCGCGGGAAGGCCTCTCCAACCATCCCCTTTTCTACTTAGTTTCTCGAACAGGGTGACTCACCTCTTCCTAGAGGCCTACGAAAATGGTGGTAATGATGATTATGATGATGATAAATAATTATTTCGTTCAATTTTGCAGCGGCAGGAATATAACGAACCACGTTAAACTTAGTCACCACTGCGATAGGCGTCTGACAGGGAAAATCGATCGTAAAACCCTACCAAACCAACTCAACTTTGTCCTGGTCAGCTTCTAACTGTAACCTCTTGTCACAAACTTTCTACTGGAGATGCTATCGTTTGTTTTGTTTTTTTAGTTTACAGGTTTCGCCCGTTTACAGGTTGTGATAGTGTTATATTAGTGTAACAAGTTCCGTCATCTCTCTCTCGCATCGTGGACAAGATCTCCCGAACAGATAATGAACTACACATAAAGATCAGAATGACGGTCACTGTGAATCTCGAAGGCACCATAAAGAAAAATCACACACAACCAAAGTAAAGATCGGCCTTTTATTCGATTTCCATCTCAAATCCCCTGTCTGTTTTTTGTTGTTGTTTGTTTTTTTTTGGGGGGGAGGCTAATTCACCCGAGTGAAGATAAAACCTCACTTCGTTTTTACTCTTGTCGAAAAAACACGACGGCGAAAGTGTTAAGATAAGGCGCGAATCACTGATGCATAAAACCGCTCCGATTAAAGCCCGAATGCAATTTATCAATTATGTAGGCACGTGGCCTGATTGTAAACATGGGGAAGTGGCTGGTTGTAAACACGGGGGGGTGCTTATAAATACGTAGGGGTCCTGGCATAGTTGTAAACACGGCGGGGGGGGGGGACGGCATGGACTGATTAAAACACACGGGAGGGGATGAGGTGCTTATAAATACGTAGGAGTCCTAGCCTGGTTTTAAACACGGGAGGGTGTGTAGCCTGGTTGTAACAACGGGAGACGCGTGGTTTGGTTGTAACCACGAGAGGCGCGTGTTTTTTTTTGTAAACACGGGAGACGCATGGCTTGATTGTAAACGCGTAGGGCGCGTGGCCTGGTTGTAAACAGGACAGGCGTGTGGTCTCGGCGTAAGCACAAGACGCCACACGTGTTCATTACACGTTTGAGGGTCCCTTCGGAGAGAATCAGGTGCATTTTCTCAGAAATAAACGGAGTGGCGAGATGCGAAGCCCTCATCAACATCGATCCCAGCGCTCGGGGTTCGAGTACATTTGAGTACTTGGGGTCGTTGTGGGACCTTGTTCTTGATTGGCATCAGCACTGTTGACGAGATAACCACAGTCTTTGTTTTCTTTATAATTTTTCATTGTTCTTGTAGGCTCTACACTACAGGGGCAATCTGACTCCGATACTTTTTCACTTCACCTAATCGTACCACTTTTCTAAAGAAAGTGTCTTCACATACCATCTGGCAGGAATGCCCTCGCTGGTTTGCGCTAATCAGTTCTAAGCAGAGCTGGGCGTTGCGGCAACGAGTTGTGACTTTGCGACTTTGCCGCACTATAAATTTCAAAGTCGCAAACGTTTTGAAAAAGTCGCACTAAGCAAACTCGCACCGCCAATTTTCCACGACTTTTGCCGCGACTTTGAACATGAACAAAGACGACTTTTTTTGAAAGAAATTGCCGCGGCTGTTTAAAGCCAGATTTGGCTAAAAATGTCAAATCTGAGTTGGTAACAGCTAACTTTATTTTGATCTGATTTTTAACTTTCCTTTTACGATAAAATAAATTCTTCACATTATATGAGACTGACGTTACATGAAACTACCTAAACGCACCAAAAAAAGTTTGTCACTGAATTTTATTCTAAATTAGTAAAATTACATTCACTTTTCAGGCGTGAACTAAGTTTTAAACCTGTCTTGTCCGTTAAAAACGTTCAAGAACGTGTTATGCCTTGTGGCGTTCATCGTGCGAATTAATCTCATTTCCTCGTATTTTAATATGTGCTTATACTTTTCTTGTGGCTAAGAAGAAGAAATTATTGTGAAATTAGGTCCTGGACTTGTTTCAGGGGGAGAGAAAGGCTTACATAGGCACCCTCCTCCCCAGCTTCTGGTTGATGAAGGCCAGCCTGGAGGAGCAGAGCCAGAATGGCGACCTGATGTATGCCAGGCCCTTGGTGCAGGCCCTCCTCAGGGGCTATGAAAAGAGGTTTGGCCACCTCTTTGAGCATGGTGACCTCCTTATGACCACAGCCGCCCACCCCAACCTCTCTTCCAAGGCCCTGGAATGCATTACCCCTGACAAGGTGGAGGAGATCAGGGACACGATCCCAGGGAGCTAAGGGCCGTCATCAAGCCCAGGGAGAAGGAGCAGCAGCAACGTCAGCCTGGCCAGCCAGAAAGGCAGGAACCTCAGGACTTGGACGCCCGCCTCTTCAACAGGTCGCTTACTAGAGGCCCTGCTAACCATCAGCAGGATGTGAGGGAGGGCCTGAGGAAGTCCATGGAAGAATGGGTGCCCTCTGAAGGCGAACTGGCCTGGTCCCTCTTCCCCTACCAGCACAGGGAAGTGTGGGTGGACTTATTCATTAAGTACAATACCCCCCTCCCCAGCTCTGCAACTGTGGAGAGGTTATTCAGAACGGCTGGGGACGTCCTCAGGGCCAAGAGTTCCTCCCTGGATGAGGTCAACTTTGAGGAGCTTGTGTTCCTCAAAGTGAACATGGACCTCCTGGAGGAGGAGCAGGATGACCTGCAGATATTAGTTTATGCTGTGTTTTAACTAAAAGATTAATAAAGATGTGTTTTTGTGCCTTATAAAAGCATGTTTCTGTTATCGCGCTAAAGTTTACTTTGTAATTTAGCGGAGTCGCACCGGGAAAAAAAGTCGGAGTAGCAAAGTCGCAAGTCGCACTCGGGGGCCAAAAATAGAGTCGCAAAGTCGCAGTCGCACCAGATCCGGCGGTAAAGTCGCACCTGAAAAAATTAAAGTCACGCCCAGCTATGGTTCTAAGTAAATATTCGGCCCTTCTTTAATACAATCAGATTTCGAGATTAGATATCGCGACAATTTTTCATTTTCGATTTAATGATGAAAATGAATGTGAATTTTCCTCTTTAATCTCAAAATCGGAAAAAAAGATTCCAAAAGAGGATCCAGTTCTCTGTCCTCGAATTTATAAATGCGAATTTTTCACTTTAATCTCAAAATCGAAAAAAGTGATTTCAAAAGATGACTCAATTCTTTGTTCCTTGAGTTTGTGAGTGCAAATTTTTCACTTCAACATCAAAATCGAAAAAAAAAAATGATTCCAAAAGATGATTCACTTCTTCGTTCCTCGAATTTATGAATGCGAATTTTTCACTTTAATCTCAAAATCGAAAAAAGTGATTCCAAAAGATGATTCAGTTCTTTGTTCCTCGAATTTGTTAACCCGTTCAAATGACTTGAATAAATGTGTTGTGCTTCTTAAACTCATCTATGTAAATCGTAAGTCCCACAAGTATCGTAATCATTTATAACTCCTAGTTCAAAAGCACACCCCCACACATAAAGACTTTATCCCACTGTACCGTATACGAATAGAATATTTACGACGCTTTGTACAAATTTTGAAATTTGTGAACTTGTTCGCCACATTTCAGTTCAAATACCAAACCTCTTTTTTTCCTAAACTCCCAAAAATGATTGATGTTGTCCAGAATTCTTCAATAACTGATATTTACGAACCCAGATGAACGATCAATCAAAACAATTTCAGTGTATAATCCTCGCATTTGTACCTGTATATAAAGTACTATGGTACCATAGCGTAAAAAAAAAACAATAAAAAAGGTTCCCCCGAATAGCTAGGTTGACCCATGCTATGATAACCATCTCACGAGAGTCCTTCCGCCATAATTAGCGCGTGTCTTACCGCTCCCTCCCAACCCTGAAAACTTGACTTGAAATCGTGACGAGAAATCGGGATTACAAAAAAATGTTATGGGTGCAGAGGTCAGAGGTGGATTGGGGAGTAGTGAAAGAAAGATTTTAATTTATTTTATTACTTTACTCTGGGATGAATTCCACGTGTTGAAATGTCAAGACCAGCTTAAAATGTTCTTCCGATCCAAAGACGTTTAATAACTCTACAATTAAGAACGAGGTTAAATTATCATAAAATGCAACGCTGATAAACAGTAATTATCGTTAGTTTATAATTAGTTGTAATTGTTCACCTTTGTGGTAATCGATTAAAATTATAAACAAATCAACGGATATCCACTAACAAGGAATTAAAACTAATTAATAGAAGCAATTAATACTTTTCATATTACTACGGACATTGCGCCGTACTAAATAATAGGTATAATATTATCAATTATTACTAATACTTACTAGAGAGATGGCAGAATTTATCGGTAAATTTGTATACCGAAGTCTCTTTATATAATTAATAAAAGTAAGTCCGAACAAATGTGCTAATTACTTTTTATTAATATTTTCTTAATTTTTAGTTTATTTCGTAACTTGTTTACAAACGTAGTCAAATGATTAGGTCGTATATCAAATGAACATCGAATAATTGACTAGACATGTTAAGCAGGTACCAATTTGCCTGGACATAGTACGGTAACGTGCTTTTGAACATGAATACGCCAGCGGTGAACATAATGTCCCTATCATCTTCCCATTTTTTAGCTTCTTTCTTTATGGAGGTTTCCTATGTATGTGGCAGATTTAATGGCAGCTCATCTTTTTCACAGTTTCGTACTACGGTGAGTAACTAACTAACAATGTGACAGTGATAAGACGGGAACTACTTTCATTCTGTAGGATTAAAATATGTCTTTTATCTTTTATCTGCAGGATTGATAGGGATCTCTAGGAAGTCTTTATCATCTTGTATATATACGTACTTCCTCCTTTCTTGTATTTCCGGCATAGACATTACGAAGCATCCTCGAGACAATACACCGTTAACGAATTAAGTGCCTTTCACTGCCGAGATATCATCGTCCCTTGACTGTTTTAATTGATACACTGGTGGAGGGGGGTGGGTCTTTGCACTATTTGCTAGGACTTAGGATCTTTGTCATTCATTTTTTACTGCTGCTGTAATTTGTTTTCTTTCGCTGAGGAATAGGCTTCTCATTGAATTCCTCAGGCCTCTTTTTCCATCTCAATTATTAATAAAACAAGGTCGTCAGACCTAAGTCGCGTGCTCTCAATTATTCTGACTTATGACCTTATGACTTTCAAAGGTTTCAACAAGTGAGGCAATCTGACCCATTGTTAGTTTTATTTTAATGATTCCCGGACTAACATTGAGAGGACCTTGGCAATTATGTCCTTCGAATTAAAACGTAAAACAACATAAATGTTTCAAATTTCGATAGAATCGGCCAATTAGTTATGATGTTATTGCCAAAAAAATCATTGAAAAGTAAAATGGTTACCATCCGACCGACTGAGCTACTGACCGACATAGTAATTTATAGAGTCGCGACCACCGCGACTAATAATACAATGACTAATGGCAAAAATAAATCTGACCTTTTCCTCAGTTTCCAGATCGCATTTCCATAATAGACTTGCCATTTGGTCCATAATTACACGGGTCAGTCGTGCTCTTAAATCCTTATCTCCGCCTCGCCATACACCGACAGCTTCCTAGCTTCATTCCCTCAGACCAGAGCATCTCTCAAGGTATACCGCTTCACCCCACGGACCTCGCCTTATGTGCCCCACCCTATGCAGGAAGAACTCTTAAGAATAGGGCCACGACCCGCTGTTCTGATCGGGCGACGTGGATTTATGAGCATCGGAGCTTTCCTCGTTACAGCAGCCCATTTTCTTCTTTCGTTTGTAAAGGGAAATTACACTAAAATATTCATTTATCCGTCGATCGGACGTTATAACTACACCGAAGATATGAGGGGGGTGTAATCACTATGTATGTAATTATAGCAATCATAGTTGTAATTTTGGTTTTGCGGGGGGAGGGGGGGTTATGAAGCGACTCTCGATAAGGCAAAACGCGTGCCTTTGAAGCAAGATCGGTGTGCATTCATGCGATAGAGAGCATGGAACGGGGTGGAGTGGAGACAACTCTATTATCTTGGAACTACACTCAACAGATGATTTCTTTCACACTTCGATCTCTTGCTCCAGGTTTGCCCCGTAACAAGGGGGCAAAGGGGGTTTTCCTAACCTGTTGTGGTAGGTAAATGGCGCCATTCGTAAAGTTTCGCGGACGAGATCCACCGACCGGATAATGAAATGCGCACAAAGATCAGAATGATAATCACTATTGGCGCCGTTGCTCATGGGAGGGAGGGGGTTGTATGTTCGTTTACACCAACCACCGATAGTGGGACTTTTCAGGACCCCGGGAAGGGAACAACATGTTTCACGCCATTGGACCCACTCCATCGGGAGGGTCCCGCAACAGAAGAGAGAGTGGGTATGTGTGATGTGAATGCGGGAGGAGGGGGGGGATGATAGTGGTATTGTGATTAGCTATGTGCACAATGCTTGTGGAGCTAATTACCCTCTCGGGGTATCAGCGTATCCGCCCAATGGGTACAGCTCTTGACACACCCGAAGGTTTTGTGTTCACGCTCGTTGCGATTAAGCCCCTACCTAGACGTCATAAATCCAACGTAGTATCCACCAGGCTAGCAAGAGCTACTGAAAGGGTTTCTTTCTTTACCTAATATGAATAAACACACACAAAGGAAAAGTGACAAACGATTCCGAGCGCTTTCGTCTTTATCCTCAAAGACCTTATCAAGGAATAATAATGACAAGAGCGCTCGGAATCATTTTTCATTTTTTCTTTCTGCATGTTTATTCATAATTTGACTCACGTGCATATTGTGAGCTTTCTATTAAGCAAAATTATTGAAGTAACGCAATTATTTATGTGGTTAAAAGGCTATGTTTGGCAAACACAGTCTTCCTCAAAGCCCTCGGAAGGAGCCTTTTAACCGCATATATATATATATTATGCAAAAATATTCGAGCACGTTAATTTTTTTGACATATTTTAGCCTTTAGGAATTCGATGCCGGGCAGCTTCTATCTGTTCCCAAGCTATATCTTGTAAGGTACGAGGAGCGGTCAATAAGTTTTGCGATTCGGTTATAAGGAAACATGATATGAGGAAAAGTGTTTTATTTTTCAATATAACTACCCTCGACTTTAATGCACTTGCGCCACTTGTCCCCGAGGCTTCGAATTCCCGACAACCAGAAATCTCCCGACTGCTGTTCAATCCACTCCTGGACATCTTCATCGTCCCCAAACCGGCATCCACGTAGTGCAGTCTTGAGCTGGCGGAATAAAAAGTAGTCGCTAGGGGCCAGATCTGGACTGTAGGGAGGATGGTTGAGCTCCTCGAATCTGCACTCGCGCAGGGCAGCTTATGCAACTCTTGCCTTGTGGACAGGGGCATTGTCGCGGAGGAGCAGGACACCGCGTGTCAACTTGCCGCGCCGCTTCTGACGGATGCACTTCTTCAACCCAGCCAGTTCCTCGGCGTAATATTGGCCTGCGATGGTCCTTCCACGAGGCGCATAGTCCACCATCAACACTCCCTCAGAATCCCAGAAGATGGGTGGCCATGATCTTCCCGGCTGAGGGTTGGGTCCGGAACTTGATCGGGGGCAGAGAGCCCCTGTGCTTCCAGGCCATGCTTTCGGGCTTGGTCTCGGAATCCCAGTGATGGACCCACGTTTCATCACCTGTCACTATGCGTGACTCGAATCCCATCGGGTCTTGGTTGTACAGGAGCAGCAGCTCCTCCGAACTTTGACGACGTTGAAGTCGATCATGGGGCGCGAGGTTTTTGGGGACCCAACGGGTCATGGCCAAATTGGTCATGGCCAAATTGTCGTGGATGATGTTGATAACACTTCCATGTGATATTCCAAGTTCTCGCTCGATTTCTTCGACCTTCACCCGTCGATTTTCGAGAATCATCCTCTCCACACGGGCCACATTGTCCTCCTTGGTCACGTCTGACGGGCGCCCTGGACGGGGATCAACTTCAAGGGACTCACGACCATGGCGGAACTCCCTATTCCAGCGAGCAATGGTTGCATAGGAAGGGGCGGTGTCGGTGTACGCTGCAACCATGCGTTCATGGATCTCTTTTGCATTCTTGCCTTCCTTAGTCAAATATTTGATCACTGCGCGGTGCTCAACATTCTCCATTGCTGAAAAATTTGTGACTGACGATCTGCGATCAGCTACTGCTTCTTAAATAGACGAGGCAGGAGCGTGTGGCTGCAGGTCCTGACTTTTCATAGCTTGTCCTAACATCCCCACAAACAACCATTCCCTTTCCTCTGTTTTGCCCTACCGATTCGCAAAACTTATAGACCGCCCCTCGTACCACTTATAGTTTAGAGATGGTTGACCGTCCGACCTTAACCAATTCACAGGAGTAAATTTCCGTTCCAATTTTGTGACATAAAACTTTTTAGGGGAATATTCATTGATAAAGAGAAAGGAATTAACTACTGTTCAAAGAAGTGGAACTAAGGCATTGGGAGATGTTGGGTAGACATATCGTAAAAACGATGCAGATATTAAATGTAAAATAAGGAATATAAAATACATGGTTGATAGAGTAAAAGTTTCTAGATATTTCCAAACAAAGAAATAGGAAAGGACAGTCAGAAAGCTCTCAGAGAACGATGTTAGGTATAATTTATTAAATAGCCTTCGAAATAAAAGATAAAAAGCCTGTCAATTAAAGCCCGAGGTCAACAAAATACTTCCTAAACATGGAAAAGAAAGTCTCAAGATTCATTGTTTGGGGAAGACTATGTGAAAATGGGCTTATATGGGAGAGTTGCTGTCAGGAAACCTTTGCTACGTAACCAAAACATAATTAAGCGCTTGAAATTTGCCCCCCCAAAATAAAAATACAAAGATTGGACAGTCGAGCAGTGGATGAAAGTTCTTTGGACAGACGATTCCAAATTTGAACTTTTTAGCGAAAAAAAGAAGGTAGTATGTCAGTATGAAAGATACAATTCAGAGTGCATTGTTCCAATAATGAAGGATGGAGGTGGCAATATTCCTTTGGGGGATGCTTTAGTGCTCCGAATTTAGGGTAAAATGGACCAGAAAAGGTACCATCAAATTCTTATTCGACTTGGGCTTTGTATTATAAGTCAAGGGTTTTACTATCAACATGACAATAATCCTAAACACACCCCAAAGCTCTGCAAAAGGGATAAAAAAAATGTAGCAGATGGAAAACTTACCATCTTTCATTGGCCCCCACAAAGCCTAGACCTTAATCCTATTGAACACCTGTGGGATCTTATGGATCAAGAACTTGATGAGTCAAAAATTACCTCAGAAGAAATGATTTGGGAACAAATACAAGCGTCGAATTCCTGAAGAAACTTTAAAAAAACTTAGTCTCATCAATGCCAAATAAAATGAGAGCTGTGAGTAAAGGAAAAGGATCTCATATTTTCCACTCTACCAATAATGAAAGAGTAAAACCCTTTTGAGAGCAGTCACCTTGAATGTATGGTTGATGCTTCAGGTTAACCTGGTATCGAATGAGTACGTGAGATGAAGCCCTGGTGATAAAAGCACGAAATACAATCGCCTAAATAAGCTTTCAGGCAAGGTTGCAGCCGGAGCTCACTTTTATTGAAACGTTTCGCACATCACCGGTAATTTAGTGGAATTAAGCCATAGACCAGCTTGAAGTGCAGTATATTTACCTTTGTGTAATCCTTCTCTTCCGCCCTAAACTCCTTTTTTTATCAGATAGAAAATAAACGAGATTTCGAAGATAAAAAAAAAACGAGCTTATGAAAATTGGCGGCAAGAAACGCTCCGTCCACGAGGCACAAAAAATTTGGGAGAAAAGTTCATGTGACGTCCCGGAGGGTCTCTCTGTGCGACATCTTGCAGGATGGTAATATCCCCGTCTTTGTTGCTTCGAGGGTGAGCCATGGAACGTGTTTCGACGGAAAAGGCCACTGGTCTTTCAGGGATACCGAGCACGCGCGTCATATGTGGCGAGAATGTTTAGAGCGTATCTGAAGAAAGATGAACTTGAGAGTGAACGAGTTTATAGCATGGCTGTTCAGGGGCGAGGGGGTTCTCTTGACCCTCCAAAATACATATAAAACAAAATTTTAGAATGGGTGAACAAACTTTGACTTTATACGTAATGGTTTTATTAATAGGCCAACGATTGTTATTTTCGAACGTCATCGCTCCTCTCGTTTCGCCCTTTGCTATCGCCCTTCGATCTTGCACACCCCTTGCAGCGCTCGAGATCACTCTTTTGTTTCTTTTTAATTTTCTGGTAGGTTACAGCTCAATAAATAAATAATAAGAACAAAGTCATCCTACAGAAGGTACAGGGCGTTAGCCAAGTGCACCTCAGGACAGCCAAGAACAACTAAACATAAGTAAAAAAAAAAACCTTCCAAAAATAGTGGGAAAAAATATTAGCTCCCACACAGACTTGGATACAGGGTGTCCTTGGAATATTATTTGACGTGCGGTGAGAAACAAGATACCCGTGTACGGTAAGTCACTCGTTAAGGAAAGCTGTTATTGTATTATTATTATTATTATTATTATTACAAAAGTCAATGTAAGCGACCCGTTGGTAGGCAAAAGCCAAAACGGCAGAACCTAAAAACCCTATATAGCCCAACGAGCGGCCCAACATTGATAAAAACATAAAAATCAAGAGAGAAGAAAAGCATTAACTCATCTTTTAAATACATCACAATTATCCGAATTAACGATATCATTAGGCAGTGTGTTCCACAGATTGACGGCTGTAGGAACGAAAGATCGAGAGAACTGCGTCGTATTTACTCGAGCGAGTGAAAAAGCAGTCATTCTGCCTTAACGAGTAGCGCGTATCACGAACCGTCCGTGATGGAGCTAGTATCAGACAGTGAAGTGGGTGATCAGGATAAAAACAATTTTAAAGAAATCAGTCAAGACTCCAACGAGTCGACGATGCCTAAGGTTCAACTGTACATCGAGTAGCAGAAAACTAATTTGGTTGAAAGTTTTGACAAGGAGTTTCAAATTGGTCTCTGATGCATAAAGGAAGACAGAATGACAATATTCAAAATGAGGCAGAAGGAAGGAATAAATACAATTGCTAACCACTCTGTCCGTAGAGTAGATCTGGCGGCACTTACGCAATAAACCAACTCTTTGGGAAATTAAGGACGCAACATTGCCCAAGTTTAGCTCAAAAGTCAGCTTGAGATCAAAAGTTACACCAATCAAATTCAGTGAAGAACAATTAGGGACCGCAACGCAGTTGACAATGATGTCAGGGTAATGCGGTTGTAAGGTCCTTGATCGACCAATAAAAAGGCTTTGGAATTTTCTTGGATTAAGTTTCATAACCCAAACATCACACCAGGATAAAATTCTCTCGATATCAAGAGTAAGCAATTCAGCGACTCTATGTCTTTCCAAAGGGAAAGGAATTGCAGCACACAAAGTTGTATCGTCAGCATAAGCAACCATATTCGACTCAATCCCAGAAAACATGTCTCAGGTATAAGTCATAAAGAGAAGTGGGCTCAGGACACTACCCTAGGGAACGTCAGACTTAACAAAGCTGTAGGAGCTAAAACTATCATTAACCGACAACGCTGCTTCCTGTTAGTCAAATCCTCGACCTGTATGACGAGGAAATGACTACCTATACCAAAGGATCTAAGTTGAAATAAAATACCCTTATGATTAACACGATCAAAGAATGAGCTAAAATCAAGAGATACAAGACAAGATTCATAACCAGCATCAAGAGAACGTTGAAGGTCATTGGTGATAAAAAAGTGCATCAGAAGTACTAAGACCCTTCCGAAATCAAACTGTTTTACTGGCAGCAATTTATTATTATTCAGAAAATGAATCATGCGTTTGGCCAACAAACGCTCAAATATTATAGACAGAACCGGTGTAATGGAAATGGGTCTATGTTCCTCCGAATAAATTGATGGTGAAGAGCGTTTGGTGATCGGAGTGACATTTGCAGAACGCCAGCATTCAGGAAAAGAACTCCGACGAATAAGTAATCTAAAAATAACAGCCAATTTTGAGGCCAATGATTGTGTGATTCCTTTATAAAAGATGGGTAAAAAACTAAAAGGATCACATCCGCCGAATAAATCAAGGTCCTTCAAATAGAAAAGAAGTTCTGACGACTTAAAAGTCAAGGAGTGCAGTTTAATAGGGGAAATCAAGATGAAGGTAAATCCATTACCTCACTGCTTTGCTTTATATTAAAAATTGAGGAAAGTAGATCAGCTTTCTCCGTAGTGTTATAGCATACTGAGCCGTCATCACACGATAGGGAAGGAAGGTTAGAGTTAACCCCAAACGGGGATTGTTTAAGAGCAGACCACCAAGAGTGCGGCTGCTGAGAGGTACGAGTTAAAATATCTCTGAGATGATCATTATAGGCTCTTTGAGCCTCACTATCAGTACGCTGTGGGTGTGACCTGAGCTGCACGTCGTAGTTCCAAGATTCTTGGGAGCGCAAACGAGACCACTGGCAAAATGCAGCCTGCTTATTCCGCTGGTCCAATCGTCAGGTGTAATTGAACCATGCCATGTCGGTACCACGACTCCGAATAATTTTATATGGAATCCTTCTCTCACTTATGGAAAGAAGAATTTCACTAAGGGCAGTTACGGGATACTCGGATCCATACACATCGCCCCAACAGATATTGTTAAAATCAGTATCAATGCCAGGCCAGTTGGCACGGGATTTCATATAGACCATTCAAGTAATGGACTCATCCGGTGGTAAAAATTTGGTTTCAATCTTATAATTGAGTCCAGAGTGATCGCTGTTACCAAAGGGCGGAACAACCCGTAGATCAACAACGGCGGGAACATCCGTAAAAAGGAGATCCAGGCAATTTCCAGAAATGTGGGTGGGATCACGAACCAGCTTCTCACATCCAGCAATATTACAGAAGTCCAAGGCAGCCCGACTATGCTGGTTCGTCGCAGAAATGGAATTCAGTCATTGTTGGTGATGAGCATTAAAATCACCAACAAAGACAAAAGAGGCCTTAGAGTTAGATTCCATGATTCAGCCATAGCAGTTAAAAGGCAATCATAAATACTATAATCCAGGTCAGGGTTCCTATATAAAGCAAATAGATAATAATTGTTAAAACGGCCACATATACGAATGAGGATCATCTCATGACAGCCACACTCGAATCCGGCTCTCCGTGAAGCACTAAATGAGGAGCATGTATAGACACACATCCCCTGAGCCCGAGGAATAGAATAGAATTATAGTCCCGTTTAAATTTGGAATGAGAAGCTCGGACACAGGCCTCAAATCAGAACCTGAGGTCTCAGAGCAAAAACCTATGTCGCACATGGTGGAAACCACAGAGAGCTCATGAAGATTAGATTTCAGTCCTCTAATATCAGAATAGAAGACTACCATATTCATTGTGAGTGCCAGGATTGGGGTGGATATCTCCTACCCTCAAAAGAGGAAACGAGAATTATAGTCAATATACTGTAAAAAATGACAACAACAAACAAAATAAAATGTAAAAACACTAACAACAACAAAAATGACTAGAATAAAAAGATGAAAAAATAAAAAAAAATGATGGAAGAAAAAAAGGTCTACCTGGGGGAGCCGCTACTCCCAGGTAAGGCGATTGTTATGGTATACCCCCAAGTTGCCAATTTCAAGGGGAACTTGACAGTAGGGATTGCCAAAAAAAAGGACAATTAGCTGCCACCATTCATCCCATCGTCCTGCTTACACAGCACATATGAGAATTGCAATTGAAAGAGAGAGAAAAAAGAAGGTAGGTCTGTGCCCCCCTGCAAAGGGAAGGGGCTGAGCTCACGCATATTGGACACACAACTATGGCTAAGTTCAGATAATTCCCTTCAGGATGCCGTTGAGAGAATGACTACTCATCCGCCCTCGTCAAAAGACTAGGATACCTCAAGCACATATGACCTGGACACTCATACGCCCACTGGTGGCAGACAGTGGCCAAGGCGGTGTCTAAAGGGGCTTTATAGGGTTTTAAGGATTCATTTCCTACACATCCAAGCAACCCCAACCCCTAGGGTCGTTTCCCTACTCATACAGACATTGGCGCCAAACAAGAGTTATTTCATCCGCCTGGATGAACGTTGATAATCCTGTATTTGCTAAGATATCCGGCCTAATATGGTTTGCCTAGTGACTATAGGTAGGGACCCTTGCAGTTGCTACCGCTCCGGGTCAGAGCGGACCTGGGAGCGATGATGGCTAAGGAGTGGCTCCACACTCTCCACAAGCACAGATCTCCCGAACTGAGGCCCCATCACCGGATGCAGTTTAATGTCCTGACCACCAGTACGCGCATCAACGCAGCTAAAACTACCCGCACATAAGCCCCTTATGCTCTAGCAAGCAGGAATCTCATCATTTTTTTTCGACGACAAATGACCCCTCATCGCGATGTGGTCCTATGTGTTGTAGAATCTCGTCCATTTATGGTGAATTCCTAAGCAGGAAGCCCCAAGTACACCCTTCACTCCCCCACCCGGGTCAGCCCTTTCTCTCTCACACAGTCACATAATTACCCCATCTTCTAAACAATCACCCAACCCTGACACTTAGCCTCGTGTGTTCTATTTACAAGTCCCTTTCAACCCATACTTCTTATTTGCTCAAACCACCCCATACCACCCATTTACAACCCCATTCACATCCTTCTTCAGGCCATAAACATCTTTTACCCAATGGCACCTCACTCTCTCCCCCTTGTTCACACCGAGCAACCCACTCGAGTTGTCCATTTGCACTGCTCTTACTCGAGAACTTTCCTTCTTCCATACCATAGTCACATTTCCAAACACCAACGTTTACATCAGCATACTCCAATGCAGCTTCCTGTCACATTCCATACTCTAACCCTTACCAATCACTAACGCTCTGATAGCTCAGGACACTTTAAAAAGCTTCAAAATCATCTGTATATGTATTCATTATTGCTCCCGAATACTCAAAGTCAATTTTTGGAACGGTAATGGATCATAACTTTTAGTGCAGTGAGGAATGCTACCAAGAGGTTTGAAGAGAAATGTGTACTGCAAGATATACAACGGACAGACTTCAGGTTCACGAGGTAAGTTCACAGAATGACGCCTCTCCAAAACCTCTGCCTCACTGCTCCAGAAATAGTTCAACAATTAAACCCCACAGACGGATAAAACGTTTCCTCTCACAAAGGTGAAGAGGAGTTCTAGAGAAGCTGGGCTTTTCGTTCGAGTGACAGCAACGAAACCTTTTGAGACATTGCAATAGAGCAAAGAGGCTATATTGGATTAAAAACACCAGAACTGGGAGATCGATGTGTAAAAGAGAGTTCTTTGAACCGATCAGTCAAAGTTTGAAATTTTTGGTTCAAAAGAGTGAGTGAATGGTTCTTCAGTGTATTGCGCCTACGATGAGGCAAATCGCTGTTAATGCAATAGTTTGAAGCACTTTTGTTGGCGATTCATTGGAAGATCTTATGAAATATCAAATAAATTAGACCAGCACTGATATCAGTCAATTTTGCAGCGACATCCTATCCCCATCTGGAACCGTCTTATCGGTCAAAACTTTATTTTGCAGCAGGACGATGATCCTAAGCACGCGTTCAAACTGTGTCGTAGTTATTTGGATAAGAAAGAACAGAAAAGTCAGCTTGCAATCATGGAATGCCCTTTCCCTTCCTAGTCTCCTGATTGCAACCTTATCGAACTCTTGTGGGATTATGTGAGCAGAAGACAGAGAGAAGCAACCAACAAATGCACAGATGCTGTGGAACTGTTTGACTGAATATTGGACAGAAATTCAACAACAAATATTTGGTTACTTTGATAAATAGGATGCTAAGAATACGCTGTGCAGTGGTCAAGTCAAAATTCGGATATTTTTATGAGTTAAAATTTAATGTAATTGTTCTTTAAATATGTATATTTTGTCGTTCTTCATGCTTACATGAAAGGTGAACATGATAGGTACTGGTGGTCGTTTGCCTCATTTTATTTGTTATGTTCTCCACAACTCAGTGGTTGGTGCTTTAATGATGGGAGAGGAAGTGGGCATCTTTTACCGAATCTTTAAAGGGCTTCAACTTACACGTATGACCTTAAATGCCGCAGCCCCCTCCCTACCTGTCTTCCTCACTAAATCTTTCCCAGCCCCTCAGAACCCTACGCTCTGGCTCTGTCGTATTCGTTTGCGCTGCAAGAGTGATCGTACTTTCGCCATATTTGCCTCGAGAATTTGGAATGATCTGCCTCCTGCGATATGTTTATCACCCTACTTTGGTGAATTAAACGTGCTGTGAAGACTCACCTCTTTTCTTTAGCGTTTTCTTGGTCGATAGAAGGGCGCTCATTGAAAGTCCATGGCCTTGAAGAAGGCCATAGAAAAATCCTATTATTATTAGAATTCTTTTTTCTTCACATATTTTGGGGAATGTTTTTGAAAACAGTTGAATGTATTTTTAGAAATATCTTCAACTGTGAGGAGGAGGAGGTGTATTTAGCGAACGGTGTTAATTTAACCAAGGATTAAATTAATACCTTTCTTAATTTCCTTTATCTCACTTCCATTGCCCCCATTATTCTTTCTCCACTGAGCGATGCTCGCGTTGGTTAACTCAATTTACTTTTTCCTCTCATAAAAAGATAATCCCGTACTGTATTGTGTTATAGAGTCTCTTCTCCCTCTGGTTTTTATCCAGATCCCCACAAGTCTGGCTGGAACATTATAGGGTATCCCAAAGCCACGATATATAGAGATGGATTTAGATGTCACCATGGCTTCCAAGTGATATCTCTACAGCTAAAAACTAAGTCGTCAGGGATCGAACTCTAGCAAGCCTTCCCACAAGACCATATTGGCAAATCTATACATGAGGATGCATATGTTTCTCTTATCGAAACTATTAGCCAGAATAGCAACTTTGAGGATACCCTGTTGAGAGGCTGAAGAATAAAAATCAGTTTATGTGGGTAGTCTCCAATGTCGTTTAAGTGATGTCCTCTATGAAGATAGGCTGTTCTATTACACACGTTAATGTCTTCAATGTCCTCTATGAAGATAGGCTGTCCTATTGCAGATATTAATGTTCTCAATGTCCTATATGAAAATAGGTTGTCCTATTGCACAATTACACTAGTAGGCAGTCGCCAGATGGGCTCTTAAAAATATTGCACAAGTTAATGTCCTCAATAAAGATAAGCTGTCCTATTGAAAAGTTAATGTTCTCAATGAAGATAAGCTGTCCTATTATACATGTTAATGTCATCAATGAAGATAGGCCGTGCTATTACACAAGTTAATGTCTTCAATGAAGCTAGGCCCTCCTATTACACAAGTTAATGTCTTCAATGAAGCTAGGCTCTACTTTTGCACAAGTTAATGTCCTCAATGAAGATAGGATATCCTATTGCACAAGTTAATATCCTTTATGAAGATAGGATGTCCTATTTCATAAGTTAAGCCCTTCCCTTATCGGGTTTGGCAGCGAAAAAGCGTAGTTCTCTATGGGGATGACAGTCTATTTTGTAAGACACATTCGTTTCCTCGGCTAATTCCATGACAGTCCACGCCAAACATAACATAGGTCTTCTTAAGCGCATGTAGGGGCAGATTCACACCAGTTTATTACAAAAGCCTACATATAAACTTGAATTAAATCCTATTCGTAAATTCATACAAACTCTGTAGACACAGAACATGTACATACTTGCATGCGCTCGTAGGTAGAGACTATAAAGCGCAGTAGATTCGTTAGTGGATGCAGGAGCTCACATAGAGTACACGTATAGATTTACATAACGTATGTACTGATGACGGGTGCACGTACACACCATAAAGCATGTGCAGACTAACATAAAAAAGGTAGAGATTTGCATAGAGCAGACATACAGATTAACACATAGAGAATCGCGAAAGCAATTTTGTCCCGAAAATTCGAGTAATTATGTCCCTTAATTATTTCCAGATACATCACCTCTGGCCAACCCTCCTGTCGATTATAGGGTGCGGTCGGTAATTTGTCGCCTAACTTCAATATAAAAGAAAATGACACAGAGTTCATTTATGCAGATATAGTTACCAAAGTTATAGGTTAAATATTTAAATAATTGTGTTATTTATTTTATTCAAAGAAATCGCCATAGGCCTCAGCCACGGCCTCCAGGCGGCGTTAGAACCTACTGCAGGCCTTCTTGTCAGTCCAGTTTCACTGGGTGAAAACTGTGATGATGTTGGACCTAAGCTCCACCTTGGTGGCGCACGGGGACTTGGTCTCTCTCTCTCTTCTCTCAACCACGCCCCAAACATAATAGTCCAGGGAGTTGCAATCTAGGTAGTTGGGAAACCACCTGTTCAGAGTGATGTGGTCGAAGAAATTGTCTGCGGGGCACACGAACGGCCTCCCAGCGGCTATCTCCTCGATCCAGGGTAACGCTAACTCCTCCAGGAGCTTAATGTAGCCCCCCGTTTTGAGTCTGGGGCACTCCGGGAAGATAAACGAGGTTATAACATGTCTCTCCCTACTGACCTCACAAACAAAATGTAGACAGAAAACTTGGTCCTCGTGACTCTCAGTACATATTTGGGGTCCACAGCAAGCCAGCGTTTGTTTTGCGAATTCACCACTTGGTCCTGGTAAAAGTTCTTCTCGTCTGGGAAGAACTAAAGCCTACCAGGCTTGAGAGGACCTTCAGATTGTTCAAAAGCTTCGCACCACCTTCTTTCCAATTGTCCTCCATCTTCTGTGTAATAGCGAATGTCACCATGCACTAACTGCCTGATGAGCAACTCTGACACTCTCTTGTCCCTGGCCGCATTGATTTGTTGGGATTGTTGTCAGTGATGGCCTGGATCTCCTCGACAAATTCGGGGGAGGGGGTCGTATTAGAAGGCTTAGAGTGAAGATTCCAGGCCGTCCTACCCTCGTAATCAGAGTCTGACCAAATCCAACTTTTTCCCGATTTTCTTCATCGTCCTCAGATTGACACCCAAGCACTCGGAGATCTTGGTATTGAAGCTCCCCGCGTGAATCCCACGCAGCACAGCCTGCTTTTTCCTATTTTTTGGTGATCGAATTGAGCCATGGTAGTCCTTCTTCCATAGACGATGCACAACGAGTCTACCATGACATGGAGAAGAGAGAACCGAAGCCAAACAACACATATGATCGGAATTCAGAGTTGCCAACGGTGACAAATTACCTCCTGCACCCTGTAGGTATGTCTTTGTTTATTAAAATTGATAGCTGCCATTCGCAATAGAGTTAGAATAAAGCAAGTTCCAACGAGGGCGGATCTGACCGAAATATTTTGATAGAAAAAGCTTTACCTCCGCTAAATTAAGCAATCTCGCCGTCTTTTTAAAACCTTTTTGTCCCAGATAGCCTTATTGATTGTTATCGGTTTGAATTTAAAAATAATTAAATACATAAATAAAAGAACAAATAAATTTAAAAATAATTAAATACATAAATAAACTCAAATAAATTTAAAAATAAATAAATATCAATTCCATTATTATAGCGGTATCTGGCATCTCGACACACGCCTATTGGCGCCGACCTTCAAGAGAAATTTGCCTCTCGATCATAAACAAACAAATTCTCGATCGAAATTTACGCTTGAGTCATCGAGTATTACTTGATGACAGGATAGGAAGGGCGAGGCGAGGTTGCACTTGATCAGAAACTAACGTTAAATAAAAGTGACATGGGAGGGGAGACATTAAAATCCACTTTGAAAAGGCGTTAATCTCTTCTCCACAAAGCAATATCTCGCATTCGAAGAGATCTCTCGAGGGGGACTTCCCTTTGTTGTTGGGAGAGCTGCGTCCCACCGGATCTCTCATGTTCTAAGGAGTCTCCGCTATTAAACACTCGGCTATTTACTTTACAAACTGTCCCATTTTATTAATAAATAAATTTAAGATTATCATTTAACTTTGAGGGGCGAATGTATAAAGGCCTATTTTTTGTTGTTGCCACCCAATTAGTGGTAAAGCCATCAATTTCCTCATGCGATTACCAAAAGGGACTAGTTTCCGAGATGGGGTACTTGCTACTATCAACTACGAAGCCACAAAAGCAATGTAAGACATATGTTTCATATCGAGCATAGGAGCAGTTTGGAAACTTCTTGCCTCATCTTTCAATTCTACTATGAAAGATATAACAATGTACTATTTGTACTATGTACTATAAACAAGGAAACAAGAAAACTACTTAAACAATAAACAAATCCTTGTACACATGGATACATACATCTGGGTGTATACACGGACTCAGTTCAAATAAGTATATTGACACCAATCTATGGTATTTAAGAAAAAAATCGAAAACCAACGATAACATCTTTCGCGGAAAGTTTTTATCGGGACGGGTCGAGAACGCTTCTGCGGTCATTGGGGCCAGGAAGGCACGCAATCCATCAAATGTCAGCTAGAGTACACTCGAATCCCTTTGCGATCCACCAATAAGAGAAAAATATCATGGAGGGGCTAAACTTAAAATGACCAGGACCTAGGATGAAGGTTGTGAAGAGAACGAATTAAAGTGGTTCAAACACTTGCCAAGTGTTAATTTTGAGCGCGATTGCACGGGTTATTAGGGTACTGATTAGCCTCATTGAACCTACATCAGGCACGCTTGGGGGATGCCCCTTACCCGAGACACATGACTGCATCCAATAGACAAAACAGATTCATCATTTTGCCTTCCCATTTTCCGTCCCCACCACGGCGTATTATACCGGATATTGCAAATGTCCTGTTTCACTCGTTATGGCGATTTCAACGAAGGACACAATGATAGTTTTGATGCGCTTGGCACGTTTTTATTGTTTTAACATATAAATGTGTCTTTAAATTGTAATAGTAATCAATGTGGCCGCCCTCGGCGGAGAGCACGCGTGCCGGGCAAGACCTGAAGGTCGCGCACAGTTAGGGACGAAGTCCTTCTTCATGGTGGCCCACAGGTGGTTGATGAAGGAATTCAGTTCGTCTCGGCAACGCTAATGTTGCGGACCTTGCATGCCCTGTCTTCAAAATGAGCCCACATGTTGTAGTCGAGGGGGATTGAGGTCAGGCGACTGCAGCGGCCAAAATTCCTTCGACCAAAAATTCATGTTCGACCCCAACCACTCTTGCACGGTCTTGCCGTGTCGGCGGTGGCACCATCCTACTGAAAGACATAGTCCGCCTTCTTCGTGATTTTTCTAACCAAGAGTAGCACTTTAGCAGCCAAGATGTCCCTGCAATCGGCCGCGGTGAGCCAGTAGCCGGCCGCGAACCACACCGGGGACATCTCGCCATTCGAAGCCACGACGCCAAGCATCATCACAGAGGACGGATGCTTAGTGGTGGACACGTAGAGGACCTCGGAGACGTCCTGGCCAAAGTTTACCACGTGGTCGTTTTGCTTATTGATGACCGGATCGATAATGTAGGTTTTTTCATCAGAAGAAATGAGAATTCGATCACCATGACTGTTTAAGTCGTTGAGAAGGCGACGACAGCACTCTTGACGTTGTTCTCGCATACGGTCGGTGAGCAGAGACCTTCTCACGCACCTCAAGCTCTTGTCACCCTCCTCCTTAACGTCCCTAAACACCGTGGCCACCGAGGTGTTCTTCTTCTTCTCGAGCGCTGTCATTTAGAGCTTCGAAGCACTTTCGAGGGCATTTCTTACAGCCAAACGGTTAACAACTTAAGGTCTGCATGAACGTGGTCGATCTTTGAGGTCTTTCATATTCTTGAGCCTCTCTGCGACTATATAGGAGGTCATCTGGGTGACGTTGAGCCGCTTAGTAATGTCGTACTTGTTGTGGGCCGCGCGCGGGAGAGCAGATATCTCAATTCTTTTCATTTCCATCTCGATACACCTTCACACAATGGAAAAAGTCGTTTTAATGACACGTGCTGAAAATGTAGAACATTAAGTTTGACCGAACCTTTTCTATCACACACGTAAACCTCTGGAAAGATAAAAAAACACAGCGTAACAAAACTTTTGCAAAATCAGGTATGCTGTCAGCGCCACTGTGATATGTGCAGGTGTAGCAGACAACTGTTATAACAGGGGTTAGCCAAGTTCACATGCTATCAATACTGCCTCCAGATATCCTAAGGACCATTTTTCGGGCGAGGACCAAAAATCTGATAATCAGGTAGTCGGCCGTGAGGAAAGCGCTCTCGCGCACGATTGCAGCTCGATCCGCCCCCTCCTATCAATGACTACAGGTATCTCTGTTACGGAACCACCAGCGCCACCCAACAGTAATGGCTCCACCATGATAATAATAAAAATATTGGTAATAATAATTAGTAATAATGATATAATAGTTAATAATAATACCACTTTAAAGATTAACCAGTATTGACGTCATCAAGCGACTGAGCGTCCTAGTTTGCAGGACCGAGTCTTCTGTACTCCTAACCAGGAACTTGGACCCCGTCCAAATTCGTATCTGTCAGTACATGTACACTACTTGTTCATCTAGTCTTGTGAATATATATATATATATATATATATATATATATATATATATATATATATATATATATATATATATATATATATATATATATATACATATACATATATGAAGAATATGAAGACCCATGTGATAGTTCCAAACATTTAAGGAACTGTCCCGTTGAATTTAAACCGTTAGTGTTTAAAAGGTATGTTGACGAAGGTTTCCTCATTTTTAAACGCAAAGACCATGCCCCTTTATTTTTAAAATACTTAAATCAACAACACTATAATATTAAATTTTCAATGGAAACAGAAACAAACAATAAAATCTCTTTTCTTGACTAGATCGTTACAAAAATTGGCTCTAAATTCAGTACCTCAATGTACAGAAAACAAACTACCACCAAACTTGGCACCCATTTCTTCAGTTGCACTCCTACACATTTTAAACTTGCCAGCATCAAAAACCGTATACAGAGAGCATACAAAATCTGTTCAAATTGGTTTTTCTTTAATTCTGAAATAGAATAGCTTAGTAACTTTTTCCACTTCAATTTCTTCCCAGATCACATATTTAACAGATTAACCTCTAATTTCTTATCAAAAAGTTTTCTCACCAACCCCAACAAACCACAGTCCCTAAACAAAAAATATTCCTGAAACTACCATATCTTCAACATTTTACCACTAAATTCAATAAAATTTTACTCTTGATTATTAATATGTACTTTCCTCAATGCTAGTTCTTTCCTATTAATTATAATCCTCTTTCATCAATTCTCTCTTTCGACACAAATAATCACTCCCATTATCATTGCGATCCTCCATTATTTATAAATTTATGTGTGCGACCTACCAAAGAGTCGCTATGTAGGCCAAATTAGTCTACAAGCATCTGGGAGTGTCATTTAGAACTAACATTCCTATCTCTAAACCTGAACACTCTTCAATAAGACAACACACTCAAAATCATAACCACTCGCTCGACCCTGATTCTTTCAGTTTATTATCTTCCGCTTCCTCTTCTCTGGAATTAAAAATTATGGAATCACTTTTCATAACACAAATAAACCCAGAAATTAATGATTATTCATCCTCCCACAAATTGTTCACTATATAGTCTAATAAAGAAACCTACAACCAACCAAATGCCCCTACATAGTTTTACTCCTGACTAGTTCCGACCATAGTAATCAGTTGATATTATCAGCTCCAACAAAATAAGCTTAGTTTCTGTCTAAAACTTTTCAGTTTCATTTTTATTCTTTGGGTTTATTTTGAAAAAAAATTCGTCCCTTTTGTTTTCAAATAATTTTATATATAATTTTTTTCCCCATAGTTTCATGTTCATCATTCTTATTTGCTGCTTCACTATTGCTTAATTAAGTTTTAAACTTTCGTTTCTTAGTTTACTCGTATTTATTGATCCTTTGAATCACCTTTACCCCCTGTATTCAACTTTTTTTACCTATTATTTTTTCACTATCATATATTGGTATTTTTAACTAATATTGAACTGTTTGCTTTGCTTTTTGTTTTCCTTTCTGATTCCTGGCTTTTTTATTTTACTTACCTTTCATTTTTCATCATCCACCCTGCCATTATAATTTTGTCGTGTATTACTTTAAAAACAAATTTCTTGTATTCCTATAGAGTTTAATTCATGTTTATTGTTCATATTTGTTATTCCAGGAAATATTGTTTAATTAATTTTTAAATTTTCCTTTCTTGGTCAAACTCGTATTTATCGATCGCTTTATCCCTTGTATTCAACTGTTTTTTTACTTTTTTTTTTCAATCTCATATATCCGTTAATTAACTTATATTTAACTGCTTACTTTTCTTTCTGGTTTCGCTTCTGATTCCTGTCCTGTTGATTTTGACTTATTTTTCATATTGTAATTAATATTAAATTGTTTGCCCTCTTTTTTTATATTTTGTGATGTAATTCTTAAACATTTCTTGTATTCGTATTAAGTTCAATTCGTTAAAGAAGGTCATTGTTAGTGAGCGAAACGTTCGGAAATTAAATGTTTGGAACTATCACGTGGGTCTTCATATTCCTCCTACGAATTAGGTTCCCAAGGAACGACTCCATCATCACTATATATATATATATATATATATATATATATATATATATATATATATATATATATATATATATATATATACAAAACGATATATTCACAAGAACCCAAAACAAATTTTGAAATTTAAAAAATTATATATTTCCTAAATCATATCAGACCAACGTAACATTAAACACTAGCAGGAAAAATATCCAGTTGTTACATGAAATGGTGGAGAAGGGTCTTTCGCAACATCCTACTTAATTCACGGCATCGCTTATTCCCAACTTAGGCGAACAAATAACGTCAATATTAAGGCGAAAGAACAATAATCACGGTATTTTACTGTAAATAAATTTGAGTTCTGGAGCAAAAATGCAATAGGCGAATTCGCGGCTTTGATAATAAGCCAACATCCGCTCTTCAAGCTTGGAAGCAGCAGGATTTGTGCGTGTCTGGCAGGAGGTGGAGGGGTGAAAGATCTTTGGTCGAAGGGGAGAGTTTCATGGGAGTGATCAGAAACACTCGGACAGGATGAAATTGTACTTGAAGGCGATGTGGTGTTGTATCAACCATACAATTACGTTCCTTTGTGCCTGCATCATCTGATTCGGGTGAGCTAAGAATTAGTGTGTGGGGATTTGTAGTTTATAGGGGGGGGGGGCGCATTTTAGAAGGGGTAAATTTATATTTCAGAGGGGGACTTTTGCATTCCAGAGGCGGGATTTGTATTTCAGAGCGGAGTTTTGCATTTTAGAGAGGGATTTTTTTCTTTCAGGAGTGAATTTGGCTTTCACAAGAGTGTGGTTGTATTTCAGAGCGATTCTTTGTACATTAGATTGGTGATAATTATTACTAAGAGCTGTGTGAGAGTGCTGGTAACCACTAATTGCGCCTTCTTGCTGACCTTCGTGATTGGATATCTGTACCATCGACATTAAATGCCAACTTAGTATAATTTTTACCACATCCATTCCTATGGTAAATCTGAAAATGATACCCTTGAGTTCGGATTACGGAAGAAACTCTGTCATTTTAAACCACCCCTTTATAAGTGGTTGGGGAGCAAAAACTTACATCGGGCGACTTCCCACCAATCAGGTGCTGCCTGGCAAAAATGTTCCGACCAAATTCATCCGTGTATCTTTCGGGCGTTATGGGTGAGTTGTGATAGAAACGCAGGTGGTAATTTACGTACATAGAAATGCACCAGAACTGATATTCACTTCGATAAATTTTATCCCCTCCCTTTCTACTCACCCGGAGCAATCCATCCCTCCATCTTAAACTTCTCTCTCCCTCTCACACACCCGCACTCAACACAACCTTTCTCGTAAATGATCACGGTAATTTAAGTGTTGAGAGTAGAAGGCAATTTGACTCACTTCAGTAAAATAAAGAAAAGGAAACCGTATAACCTCACATTCTGCTGTAGAAACTATAAAAGGCTTAATTTGTACAAATTTTGTTCTAAATGTCCATATCTAATTTTGTTACCGTAGTGCGATTTCTCCTGTAGATGTTTCACTCCTTTGTCGGAGTCACTCGAGGATTTAAGGATTATCAAGATGAACACAAACAACGGCTTAGTTTGGTTGAGTGGCATAAACAATAAAAAAAAAACATTGTTTTTCCCATTGACTTTTAACAATCTTATTTTAGTGGTAAAAAAATCACCCAAATGATTGTTTTCTCATTGGCCTTTAAAAATCTTACTCTAGTCACACAATCAATCACTCAAGTGATTGATTTTCAATTGAATTTTAAGAATCTTCTTTTAGTGGTTAAAAAAATCATTTAACTGATTGTTTTCCCATCGATTTTTAATAATATTATATTAGTGGAAAAAATCACCCAAGTGATCTTCTATTTAACTTTTGGCACTCTTACTTTAGTAACATAAACAATTACCCAAATGAATGTTTTAGCATTGATTTTTAACAATTTTACGGTAATGGCTAAAACAATCACTCAACTAATTGTTTTCTTATTGACTTTTAACTATTTTAGTTTGTTTCATGTGTGAAAAATAGCCCAAATAGACAAAAATGACCAAATGGAGTCAAATAATCATCGAATTCTGTCCTCTTTTTACCATTTTAAGCTCAGGTGAGCTAAAGTTTAGATGTTAAGGACTAGAAAAAGACCACAACCTTTTTTTTTAGATTATGGTGTAGGTAGAGAGCGAATTTTGATTAAATGGAGTCATATTAAGAAAATAAGTCTTTGAGCGAGTGGTAATGAAGGTAAAATATAATTTCATTTTTTAGTGTGAATATGAGGCACTCATTTATCCTTTAATGGATGGTTTTCTCCATTAGCATTCTTATTTTTGTAGAACGTGAGGCAGACCTCTTTCTTCCAAACAGACAACTATGATCAAGCCAAGAGGCCTGTCAATACACCCCCATCTCTCGATTTCTGCTTCACTTTCGTCTATAAATAAATGTATGAGTGTTGTATTCGAATTCGAGAGAATCTGTTATCATATCATCATTAACACCAACGAGGACAGTTAGAGAAAGATTAATCATATCATCATTAACACCAACGAGGACAGTTAGAGAAAGATTAGCACTAACAGAAAAAGAATACCAGGCTCAGAAATTTATCACCACCAAAGAAAGAGGTTTTATACCAGGTAGGGAAAGATTAGTACCGGTGGAGACAGATTACCACAGACCGCATGAAGATTAGCATCACTAAATATGAGTTAGCACCAGTCAGAGGAAGATTAGCATAAGGAGAGGAAGATTGACACCCGCCAAGGATAGATCAGCAACAGTCAGAAGAAAGTTTTCACCGGCCAAAGGAAGAATAGCTTAAGAAGAGGAAAATTAGCGCCAGTCAGAGGAAGATTAGCTTAAGAAGAGGAAAGTTAGCACCAGTCAGAGGAAGAATAGCTTAAGAAGAGGAAAATTAGCGCCAGTCAGAGGAAGATTAGCACAAGAATAGGAAAGTTAGCACCAGCTAGAGGAAGATTAGCTTAAGAAGAGGAAAGTTAGCGCCAGTCAGAGGAAGATTAGCACAAGAATAGGAAGATTAACTCCAGCCAGGGATAGATCAGCAGCAGTCAGGGGAAGATTAGCTCGAGAAGATGAAGAAGAGTAGCACCAGTCAGAAGAAGATTAGCTTCAGTCTGAGAAAGGAATTTATCGCTAACCAGAAAACGCCGTTCACTTTGCAAAGCCACTTTCGTTCCCGGAAGACCCGGCGCCCACCCGCCCTCCCCTTCCGCTACACGCACCCACTCATCCAGGCCTCGTATCAGCTCCTAAGAAGATGCGCCAAGATCACCGACCGACTCGGCGAGGCTAAAATCTCGCCCTCCAACTGTTACCGAGGTTAACTAAAATGATGAGCGCACAAAAAGGTCATGATAAGGTTGATAATGCAACGCTACAAAGAACACTCGAGGACCATAAATAGAACTCAATGAAAACGTGAAGACAAAGAAAGATATTGGATTGTGTAATGAAATGGGAGCAATTACCGAACGTTCCTCCCCAAATACTCGAAGGCGAATTCTGCTTGAAAACAGATTTTGTCAAATGGAATTGAAGGCAAGTTCCATCGTCACCTCGGTTGCATCAGACGACAAGACCAATTGGGTCATTTCGAGGGGCTTTATTGGGGTTTCTTGCCGTTTGTTTGGGTGCTCGGATTCCCTGTTGAGTCTCTTGTCTTTTATTGAGTTTCTTTGGTTTTTATGGGGTCTTGTCTTTACATGGGTCTCCTGCCTCTTATTGGGCTTTCTTGCCCTTTATTGGGTTCCTTGCCTTTTTATTGGGTGTCTTGCCTTTTATTGGGCGTATCGCCTTTTAATGGGTTCTTACTTTTTAGTGGGGTTCTTGCCTTTTATTGGGTTTCTGGTCTTTAATTGTGTTTCTTGCCTTATAATGGGTTTCTCACCTTTCATTGGGTTTCTTGCCCTCTGTGTTCTTATCTTTATGTGAGCTTCTTTTCTTTTAAGTGGGCTCCTTTTCGTTAATTGGGGATTTTTTATCGTGTTTTACCTTCTATGTGGTTTCTTGCCTGTGTTTGGATTTCACAGGGGTGTCTGAATCTTAAACCCCTTGAGCAGAATCCCCAGGCGGAATAGTGATGCTTTGTGTGTGCGAAGGAAGTAAGTGAAAGAGACAGCGGTATTGTGATTAACTATGGGTAGGATGTGCGCAAGCACAGGGCAGCATCCGGCGGTGATTAAGGTCAATTTCCTAGCCGGGGATTGAAATCTGTACTTAGACGTGGAAATGATTGAGAAAATGTTTGCGAAATGATTGAGGAAATGCTTGAAAAATGATAGAAAATGTTTGAGAAATTTGAGAAATGACTGAGGAAATCTTTGAGAAATGATGGAGAAAATGTTTGAGAAATGAGTAAGAAATGATTGAGGCAATGTTTGAGAAATGTTTAAGGAGAAGTTTGAGAAATGATTAAGAAATAATTGAGAAAATGTTTAAGAAATGATGCGAAGTGATTGACGAAATATTTGAGAGATGATTGAGAAATTATTGAGAAAATGTTTGAGAAATGATTGAGGAGGACATGTTTGAGAAATGATTGAGGAAATCTTTGAGAAATGATTCAGAAAATTTCTGAGAAATAATTGAGAAAATGCTTGGAAAATGAGTGATAAATGATTGAGAAAATGTTTGAGAAATGATTGAGGAGCTGCTTGAAAAATAATTAAGAAGTGATTGAGGGGGGCATGTTTAAGAAATGATTGAAGAAATCTTTGAGAAATGATTCAGATAATTTCTGAGAAATAATTGAGAAAATGATCGAGAAAATGTTTGAGAAGTGCTCAAGAAAATGTTTGAGAAATGATCGAGGAGCTGCTTGAAAAATAATTGAGAAGTGATTGAGGGGGACATGTTTGAGAAATGATTGAGGAAATCTTTGAGAAATGATTCAGAAAATTTCTGAGAAATAATTGATAAAATGTTTGGAAAATGAGTGATAAATGATTGAGAAAATGTTTGAGAAATGATTGAGCAAATCTTTGAGAAATGATTCAGAAAATTTCTGAGAAATAATTAAGAAAATGTTGGGAAAATGAGTGATTAATGATTGAGAAAAGGTTTGAGAAATGATTGAGGAAATGCTCAAGAAAAGGTTTGAGAAATGAGTGAGAAAACATTCGAAAATGATTGAGGAAATGTTGTAGAAATGAGCTAGAAACGATTGAGGAAATGTATGAGAAATGGGAGGAAATGTTTGAGAAATAAGTGAGAAAAATTATACAGAAAATGTTTGAGAAATGAGTGAGGAAAAGTGAGAGAAATGATTTAGAAAATAGTTAAGAAATGAATGAGGAAAAGTTTGAGAAGTGATCAAGAAATTACTGAGGAATTATTAAGTTTATAACTTTTAGTGCTCGCGGTATTCATGAGTAGACAGGGAATAACAGAAGTAAAGGAGCCAGAAAGAGATACTAATATACACCATTACACAGATTTTCATATATCATTATTCCATTGAGAGCACACATTCTATAAGAACTCTTGTGCTTTGTGGGGAACAAATGGAGTGATTAAAGGGAAAACGTTAATCTCTAGCGTCTCTTTACGCGCCACATAGCCTTCAAATCGCTGCTCTCGCCTCCGAAAATAATCGCTCAACAGCGGGAGATTAATCCCCACCATTCAAGTAAAAAACACAATGAGTACGAACGGCCTCAATATCGGGGCCTATTGCGAAACCCGTCATGCCGCCGCTATCGAAGCACGAAGCTAACGCACACCACAACGTATGAGAGAGAGAGAGAGAGGTGAAAGCAATTGCGAGATCGCGGGTTGAGGTGAAAAGGGTAATCAATTAAAAGAATAGATGGGGCTTTCTCAAAAGGGAAAGAGGTAGCCCACGTTATGCCCTCCTTGATTTGCATACAAAGAAATTGAAAAAAGGATAAGTGAGATTAATTTGATTTTGAGGTGAAGGAATTCGCCGTAGTGATGACCGATTGTGATGGAAAAAAGGATGATAAAGGTGAATTATTTTTGTTCGTGTGCGATTGTGAAACACGAAAAGAGGAGATTAGGCATCTATCCATTTTTAAGCTCTTTGCGAGGATGAGAGGCGTTAATTAAAGGAATGTACAGTGCTATGGTAGATCAAAATGATCTCTGCCAAGTTTTCCTGGTGAAATGAACCCTGAGAAATAACTTCAATCTTCCTTCCATTGCAAGAAAGGGGAATAAAACTTCGCAGCTGAATTACAAACCCTAAAACACTTCGATAAAAAGAGACACACTATTTTACTCCATCGGTGTCGAATTGATTGGAGAAATGTTGAAAAAGAGGGGATGTTTTCTCTTACCAAGTGGAAGTACAAGGCGCAAATGAACATTGTGCTCTGTCAGTGATCGCACTTGGCCCAAAGCTCACCAGAGCACTACCTAATGTGGGCAGAGTTTGTGACTTTCGCATTGCCCTACTCAAAGACGTCTCTTTTATTGACTGCCATCTTTTTATATTATTCTTTATTGTCCTCTATATTAGTGTATTCTTTCTTGATTTCCTTCTTTTATTATCCTTTATTGTCATATTCTCTTTACTGTGCTCTTTAATTTTCCATTATTATCATCTTTTCCTGACTGCCATCCTTGATTTTCCTATATTAGATTCCTCTTTTTCTCGATTACATTCTTTTATTATCTTTTATTCTCCTCTCTTCTTGACTATACTCTTTTTATTATTCTTTATTGTCCTCATTTTCACTATTCTCCTCTAAGTATTCTTAATTGTCCTCTTTACTTGACTTTATTAATCTTATTGTCTTTTTTTATTATCTTTTGATTGCCCTCTTTTATTATCTTTTATTTTCCTCCATTCTAGATTCACCTCTTTTTATTATTCCTTATTATCTTTTATTTTATTGTCCTTTTTCTTGATTTCTTCTTTTATTATCCTTTTTGTACTCTTCTCTTGACTGTGATCCTTTATTATCCTGTATTGTCATTTTTTCCTGACTGTTTTCCTTGATTTTCCTTTATTGTCCTCTCTTTTTTTCTAGATTACATTCTTTATTATCCTGTATTGGTCTCTTCTCTTGACTGTGCTCTATTATCTTCCTTTATTCTCTGATTTTCTTGACTGTGCTATTTGACTATACTTTATTGTCCTCTATTTTATTCTCATCATTTATTACATTCTTTTGGTGGGTTGTCCTCTATGTAATAATCTTTATTGTCCTCTATTTTATTTCCCCTTTTTCTTGATTACATTTTTTGATCCTGTTTTCTTGACTACCCTCCTTTTATTATTCTTGATTGTCTTCTTTTCTTGACTGTCATCTATTTATTATCCTTATCTGCGTCTATCTTATTGTCCTTTTTCTCGATTGCCTTCTATATTATCCCTTATTTTCCCCTTTCCTTGACTGCCCTCGTTTTATTATTCTTTATTGTCCTGTCTTTTATTCTCCTCTTTTCTTGATTTCCTTCATTTTATTCTTTCTCCTAACTGTGCTCTTTTATTATCCTATATTGTCCTCTTCTCCTGACTGTCCTATTTGATTATCATTTATTTTATTCTCTCTATCCTAGACAAGTATAGCCTATACTCTCCTATTATACTCTAGTCAAGCATAGCTTAGTATTGTCTAGCCTAACATACTATATGATATCTTAGCATAGCATTTTAGACTAAATTAGCATAGTATATCTTCCCCCTTGTACATTATATCTTAGCATAGCTTAGCATAGTATAACCTAGCCTATAATAGCCTAGGATAGTATAGCCTATTCTAGGTTTGCCCAGCAGAGTATAGCATATTATAGCCTAATCTAGTCTAGCAGAGTATCGGCCGAATAGTTATGATGTTATTGCCAAAACAAAATTATTCCCGAGCTAACCTTGGGAAAACTTTTGCAATTATATAATCCTAAAGATAATGTTGAACAACATAAGGGTTTTAAATTTCGCTAGAATTGGCCTAATAGTTATGATGTTATTGCTAAAACCAAATTATTCCAGGGTTAACCTTGGGAGGACTTTGGCAATTATAGCATTCGAAGGAGAGTGTAAAAACAACATAAGGTTTTCAAATTTCGTTAGAATCGGCCGAAAAGTTATGATCTTAATACAAAAACAAAAGAAAAGCAAAACGGGGACTGACCGACCGACCGACATAGTCAGATGTAGAGTCGCTCGCAATTAGACTCACACTCGACTAAAAATGAATCGGAGAATCGTACCTCAAAACCGAATCGGAAAATTTACCTAAAACCAAATTGGGAAAACCGAACCTCAAAACCCAGCCAGAAAACCGCACTTCTCAACCGAATCGGTAAAAACGATAGTGTAAAAACGAATAAGAAAGCTTCCCTGTACTTCAGAACAGAACCCGGAAAACCGAACTTCAAAGCCGACTCGTCAAATCGTACCTCAAAACCGAATCGGAAAACCGTATCTGAAACCGAAATCGTGAAAAACGCCTAAATCACTTACAGCGATCGGTTAATCTCGAACACCAGACGCAATATCTGGCGAAAAGGCATTCAATAATGACCATTTCATGGTGGCTGTCGCCTAGTTTTAGTTAAGATCCAAACCCAGTGACTTCCACAATGGATTGGGGTTGTTTTTGCGAGATGAACAGCCAAGATAAACAAGAACTACAAGCTGGCGCGAATGAATCAAGCGAGGAAATACAATCAAGATGGAAGATAAGACATGGAAGAGACACAAGACTTATCAATAAAGTGTGTTTCGTAGGGATTCTTGGACCACGCGATAGGATCAATCAAGGGATGGTTGGGTCAGCGATGTGGTCAATCCAGAGAACCCAATTAAAGGCCGTTTCTCTATGAAGCGAATTCAGGAAATGAACATCAAATTGACAGAAATATGGTGTATAGTGGAGAAAAGTGGGGACCAGACAGCCTCCATTAGAAAAACAATGTTTATATTTTGTAATTTTATTTATGAATAGTCCAGGCAATGGCTACCCCACTCCTCCCTACGGGGGAAGCTTGCGCTTCGCTACTAAGATTAAAATTTAGAAATCTAAAAAAAGCAGCCATGGTTAAATTTATATACATTTTCTGAACTTCGCCAATTATAATAATTATAAAAAGGAACTCTAAAATTTACCCCCTTCCAAAATATCACGTTGCTAAAATATAGTTATAGAAGAAGATATATAAAAATAAATTTTCTGAACTTCACCATTTGTAATTCATTGGGTTTCAAAATTTCACAAAATTTCGATACTTATATTTATTTCTGAACTTCACCATTTTGTTTTTTGATATTATAAAAGAATTATTAGAAATAACTTTGATAAAAAAAACATAAGTTATTACCAAACTGAGATGAAATTATTATTCAAATACTCAAAAAAATCCCCTTCTTAAATTATAGAGTTAGTGAAGTGATGATGATGATGATAAATCGAGAACAAACAGGGTCCATGTTAGAGATCGAGATGGATACAATATAAAAATATTCAAGAATTATATAATTACGAACCAGCCAAGACCCTCAGATTCACTCAAGGCTATATCAAAAAAGAGAAGAGGAAGAGGGGAAAGCCTTAGATAAAGAGCAGACAAAACGAGGAAAAGATATGGATAAAGAATTAATTTAATCCCTCTTATTTCTCTAAAGTTATATTTTAAATTAATATTTATCTATTCTATTTTTAAACAGTAATTGTAATGCTTTAAACGACTTCCCAAGCCAAGTTATTCCAAGTTTGTGTTATTTTATAAGAAAAGAAATTTTGTGCTATCGTGATGCTTAATCTTTTCGATTGGACCGTTATTTAAAGTAATCATTCGGGTATCTTGCTCAAATATTGGGTCATAATTTATATTAGTTAACCCGGTTAAAATTTTAAATACTTCAATAAGTTGGCCGTGTAGATACCGATCTTCCATTGAAAGTAAGATGAAGTAACGCAATCTTAATCGTTCGTTACATTTCTAAGTTCAGGAATTAATTTCGTCTCTAAGCTTTGAATGAACGCGTCCCATTATTGCAATGGCCGCTCACAAAAAAGACCAGAATTGCAACGCATATTCCAAATGATGTCTTACAAGCGCCATTAGGGCATCCCAAAAGTTCGTGCCGCATTGAACAAAAATATTTCAAAACATTTCAACAAGTTTTAATTATTGAATGAACACTGCACTATTTAACAAGTTCTAACTCTTTCGTTCCTGACAACATTTGCTTTCGACTTCCAGCTTTTCAGTATCCAGAAAAAATCTCTCCGGAAAAAGTTTCAATAATATTAATGATCTTGAACATCATTTAATTACTTTTCATAAGGTTAAACCATAATTTCTCCTAAGAAACAATATATAAATTAATAATAGGATGGCAAAAGGTTGGAGAAAAAATTGGTGACTATATAATTGATTGAATTTACTTAAAAAAAGAATTCGTCTGTCGATTTAAATGTCAAATACTTGCCTACATGGCCTAGAAACCTTTTAGGAAGCTACAGTGCATTGTTTTGACATTTTAAATCACTCTAAAACAATTAATAAATCAAAATTTGAGTGGATTCAAAATTTGACCACTGATAATTTTAATTTCTTCCGAGACTATTATTACCTATGCGTTTGTTAACAGCAAATTGTGTCTCCTATCTTTCAGACTATTTGACTACTTTACCCGTCTTTTTTTGTGAATTCTCAGTCACTATGAAATTTTACCCTAGTACCTAGTTTCGTACCATTAGAAATTTTACATTTTTACTTTTACAAATTTTACGCAAATTTTAATTGATTTATGTCAAGGTCGTTGATATGAATGTCGTGGTATGACATTATATTACATTAATACCATATTATATTTATGTGGGAGGGACCGATAACTTACAGGTGAACCGACGAAGGGACGGAACACTGCTAGTTTATACGGGCTGAAATGCGAGATGAGAGTGCAACGAGGTCAGGTAACAAATGGGCAATGGCAAAGCTCAAGGTTATTTAAAGAGGCATGTACAAAAATATAATTTTATTTACATAAAAATAATGAGAGAATTGATGGGTAAAATTACCTCAGAGAATTAACGGACAAAATCACATCAGTAAACGAAGGGGGGAATTGTAGTTATAAATGAGACTATGAAGTTAGAACTTAAGGTATTGCAGGAGGAGACTATTTAAATCGGGGGGGGGGAATTGACTCTTTCGGGTTACTGAAGGGGGGAAGGGTTGGCTTACGGATGTCTTCTGCACGTGAGGTGAGGCCGCTCGGAACTTCTGAGCGGGAACTTGAAGTAATGACGGTTCTCCAAAAACAGGGGTGCGGGGTAACTTCCGGTCGAGGGGAGAGTATTTCGGCCACTTGAAATAAGGGGCGAACGAAGGAGGGCTTCGACAGGAGTTGATGAGAGAAGTCCGGAAAATCACTCGGTGGCGATCGTTATGTGGCTGGGGCTAATTCCAAATACACAAAATAGTTGAGCTGTCACTTTGCTTTGTTATTAGCACCTGATTTGGAACTATGGGGAATCTTCTGGGGTCCAGGCGAGACTTCTCAACTCTGTGTCTCTTCATGGGAGTCGAGTGATATTTATGTCCGAGGCTCTCCCCGGGGTTGGGGGGCGGTAAGCGGGAAACAGCTCTACTCTCGAATGGCCTCGAATCTTCTTGCAGAGGCTATTCTGCCCGTGTAAAAGTGAATCGTGGTGGACACGGTTCGAGGCTACCGCTTGTGGAAGGAGAGGAAGGGGGGAGTAGGCTTACCAATTTAGGCCTAACCGGGCCTTCTGCAGCGCATGGAAGTTCCGTTCTGCTCAAGAGAGTCCACGTGGGGTTCCCTCAAAATGTATATAAAAAGAACAAGGGACCAAGAAGAGCTCCTTGAGGTGAAGAGTCACCCATGAAATGAAAAATGTTTCGATTGACAACTCTGCCGACGTTTTTCCAAACAATCTCCAATCCAATCAAGAGTCTCTTATGAGGAACGATGTCAAAAGCATCTTTGAAATCGATATAAAACTCATCTACAATCTTGGTCAAACGTTCGATTCATTTTTTGAGAAAAACAAAACAAAAAACGAGCTAATTAGTCGCGTGTACGCGAGTCTATGTTGGTCCGTAGGTCTCGGTCGGGTGGTAACCATCTTATTTTTCAAGGACTTTTTAGGAATAACATCGTAACTATTCGGCCGATTATAACGAAATTTGAAACCCTTATTTTTTTTACATTCCCGTTCGACTGATATAATTGTCAAGATACTCCCAAGTTTAGCCCGGGAATTATTAAAAGAAAACTAACTATGGGTCGGATTGCCCCACTTGTTGAAAGTTTTGAAGGTCGTAAGGTCATAGGGTCTTAAGTCAGGATAATTGAGAGCACGCGACTTAGGTTTTTGACCTTGTTCCTTCAACATGAGCGATCGCGACGAAAGCCGTGCTGTATCCTTTAGTATGCTATTGTCCTCCAGATGCTCCACCACCCTCTAATAATGGACTCCAAGAGTTTATCAACGACCCAAATATGGGAAATGGCCCTAATTAATCACATGATTATAGAGGCACAATAGATCCATGTTGCTTATGGACTTTCAGTTCTTTCTTCTGTCTGTCCTAGGTATAGTTTTCAGGGCAATCTGTACATCGCGCTTTAACATATCTAGTTTTTCAGGTAATAATATCATGCTGCCCAACGCGATGGATTTCACTGCAATACCTAATTTTGTAGAACTTAAAATCGACAGTACAGAATACCATTAAAAATAGTACAGAGGGGGGACAATTAAAGACTATTTCAAGGTTCTTAACCACATCCAGGATGATACATTGCAACCATAACAAATAACAACAAACAATGACTCAATGCAATGGAGGAAGTTTAGGGATTTGATGCACGAGCTCAAAGAATTACGGAAACAAGAAACAAAGCGCAAAACCAATTTTCCCTTTATTCTGAAACCCCTCCCATCCTTCATTTGTCCACAAAAAGGCTAAAATCTATCAAATTCTTTAGCGGAGAATTTGAGCATAAACTTCTATTATGTTGGATTCATTTGGATAATTACTTCCCCAATTGTTTATCCCTCGTAATCCAAATGGATTTCAGGAACTCAGAACATCAATTACGATTGGTAATTAGAACTAATTAATTCTTCTTCCACGCCGGAGCGAATGGGTAATAATAACACCGAATCTTAGGAAATAGGCAGGTGAAGGAATCCCAAAATATCGAATGTCAATATTAGCAACCATAAAAGAGGTCACAAGCGCTTTGGAACTCTTTGGGTTGAGCCTGTAATAGAAGAATGGCGTACCGAACGAAGTTGAAAAAAACAACGAGGGAATAAATCGACGTAATTGGTTTCAAGATTGGTGCAATCTTACGCCAAGCTTTCATTAATTTGCGATAGGATTTGCATAATAACATTCAAACTTTAAAATATCCCTTACATCGTCTCTCATTGGTCAATATACTAAATATTTTTCAACGTTAATATATTATACAGGGTATCTCGCAAGTCCAGCCCCATAGGGTAATAAGTGACCGGCTCATCTGAAATAGAGAATCAATGCCGTATGCAGAGAAACATCAAGGCAGGACGATGTGTCCTCAATGACGTGTCACCCGTCTGGATACTTCTATGAGGCACGACGGTCAGCACTTGAAACACTCTAAACTTCAGTTTTCCCCGGGGTGCGTAACTTGTGGGACAACTTGTATATATGTAACAAGTGTTTATGTTAAAAAAATGCAATGTATTTAACCAAATCCTTTGGGATTTTTACTCGTTCTAGCGTACAGGAATCAGTCATCAATACTGACCATAAATAAAACACTTGGATAAGAATGCCAACACAAGTTACGGATATAGTAAAAAGAAACATGGATAATGAAAGAAATCATGAACTGGACATCTTTATGGATAAAGACACCCAGAAAACGACCTCGCAGGAGGCGGGAAGAGGAAATTCGCTTGAGGGGTTGATTAACATGGCAAACTCGAGTGATGGACCAAAACACTGCAAACGACTTGGAGGGGGGCATTCCACCCAGCAGGGGGATGAAACGATCTAATTATGATGACGATGAAAATGCCTCGTCCTTCTCTTGATTGTATGTCCCCATTTGTGACAATTTTTAGCTACTCCCTGAGGGAAAAATGAAAAGTAGCGCAGCCCTACCCCCCTCCCTGTTTAACAAACACACGTGAGTACTATCTCAATGACAAGTGAACGTCATCCTAATGAGAACAAGGGATCACTATCACCTTTGAGCACAAGTTACGAGCATCCCAATGGACCCAATGAGAACTACCCTCATGAGCAAGAATCTTAATGCCCCCAAATGAGCGCAAAAATCTACCATCCAAATGAAAACAAGTCAATCTTCACAATCAGCGAAACAAGTTAGCTAAGTGATTAAAAGTTACCACAATAAAATACTAATATAATGGGTCTACAGGGCGTATCAAGAAGGGTTGATTTATATGACCACACAGGAGTACTATCCCAACGAGCGCAAGTGAGCGCCATCTGAAGGAGCACAAGTTAGAACTGTCGCAATGAGCACAAATGAGTCAATATTTAACGCTTTGAAGGATTTCGGTTCCGAAGCGGAGCGCCGAGATTGCGGTTGGGCTGGGTAGGGAAGAGACGGGGTAGATGAGGCCTTCTAAAATTGGGGGGAGAGGGTACGGATATAGGAAAGAGGATGGAGAGGCAAAGTTTAGGGTTTGTTCAAGGGCTAGAACGAGGTATGTGAAGAATGAAAAAGGGCCGAACCCTTTGAGAGGACCTTAAAATTTCCTAATAGTCAAGTGGGCACCAGAGATACCAATTCGGGGCACAAGCATTGAGGCCAACTTCCGGGGATTCAGGAAGACTGCCCTCTCCCCAAGCAACTTTATGACACGTATATCAGTTACCGGCGGTTTCTAGCGAGAAGGGCGGGGGGGAAGGCTTCTCTTTCGTTCGAACGAGCGAGTCGTGACACCTGCGGTGAAATCGCCACCTTCACACCTGTTTGGCCATGTGGGCGAACACTTGCGTACGAAATTATGGTACCTAAATGACCTACCTCCTCATGAATCCATGAGGTCACGCGTTCTCAACCCCACTGTCCTCTTATAGCCGGGAATATTCCCCATGCCTTTGATTGTTATCATTTTTATCCACTCTATTTATTCCTCTCATTCTCTTTCGGTGTCAGTTGGAAGCTTCGAAGGTGGAACAACCCCATTTGTCAGTTGAACCTCCCCGAGGACTGAAAAGAAGGTTGGCATGGAGTTTCCTTGTGACGTAGCTCCCTGAACCCAACCTCTTGGAGTTACCAAATCGGGGTAGAACATTTCAAATCCCTCTTCTTGGCGATCCCACAAGGAAACGGGAGGTTAGGTTTATAATAATTGATCCCATTCCCGACTCATATAACCTCACGTACCTACCATACCCCTACACATCCCCCTAACGCCACCATTTTCTTCATAAACCTCTTGAGCGCAAATTTCCTGCCCAATAATAATAATAACAACAATAAAAACTCACTGACCGAGCAAAATACTCTTCCTCTTCTCTCAAACGAAAGAAAACCAATTCTTATCCACCACTATGGTCTACCATCACTACCACAATCAGCCCCCCAAATCCTCAAACTCCGAAGAATTCCTTAAAATCGACTCGATTAATTTGATCATCACATCGATATAATCCCAGGGTCACTTAACGACCGCCCGGTCGGACGGACCCCAAGGTAAAAGTCGACGTTTTGGACACATTTTAAATTTTTCATCGAAACTGAATCACCGAATTTTGCTTACATGTGTACGGGACTTGCGTACACGCGTCCCTGCGTACTTGAGAGGAGGAATTAATGAACGGATATGAGGATAGGAACTGAGATGATGACTGGTTACAAGATTAGCAAATGGGATTAGGAAAATGTGGGGAAGATTCATACATCGAATAGTCTAAAGAGGAAATTACTTAGAGCGTGAGGCCGCACACTCCACCGAATCGGTCTCTGCCCCACGAAGAAATATGCCTAGACTCTTTATGCACGCGCGCGAGGGGGTTTCGATGGCATGCAATGCCTAAGAGGAGACTTCAGTTTCTCGTCTGCCAAAACAATTCCTTGCATTCCTCATCTAATTGCTAGGCGCAATCTTACAATCTCACACTCACTAACTCCATCGAGCATCCAGCTAAAACCTACAATTGGTGTGGGGGAGGAACCGGTTTTCCTTTTCTTACTCTTCCTTTCTTCTTTTGGGCTGGTCTTGGGTGGGTCTTGGCTCTTTCCAGCTCCAGGAATTTGTAATTCCTTTCTTTGACAGGTTTCGAGTCTCATAATCGTGCATGGTTCATAGTGACCTACTTCATCAATTCTTTTAACACAAATTACCTGTCGATTTGCGACACCGTCTACTGGCGAATGGCTCCACCTTTGGTCAACCATCGGGTCTTGAATTGAAGTTTGGTCTATAATCAACTACAGTATTACCATAGCGGGTCAGCTAAGCTTGATAATTTCCATAATATCATTTTTAAAATGAATAAAGAATAAATATTAACTATACCGTTTAAGGGAAGGCCTATAATTATGTATCCAAATTGGAGATATATAATAGGGCGCTCAACCTCTTTCAAAAGGTCTAAACAGAGGTCTTACAAGGTCTTAGAAGGTCTTACAAGATCTCGAAGTTCTTGTTATTTAAAACTAAGCACGAGATACCAGCGAATACATTGCCATCTCGCGATATGAACGTCCTTAGGACTTAGTAAGGCCTTTCGAATGTGATGCTTGAAATATAGTTTAATAATTAAAGGTTTAAGTACAAGGAAGTTAAAAAGGGTAGGAAACGTGTGAGAGCAAAAGTTCTAGGATGAACAGAACAAACATCCTTACAAATCCACCCCGCCCCACTTCTAGAAAAAAAAGAAGCGAGAATATAACCAATTTTTGGCGGGGGATTATCTATGGCAAGTTTTTTCATGGATCTTGTAAAAGTGAGGCATCTGAAGGTTTTTTCGACCCTAACCTAACTTAATCTAACCTAAACTAACCCATCCTATTCTATAGCAGGTAATTTAAGGTAAGGTTAGGTTAGGTTGGGTCATAAAACCACTGGGATCCCTCATCTTTACTAGATCCGAAGATTACTGATCTCGACCTTTGTGTCCAATAATCTTCCAGAGGTTCTCAATTGGATTGAGGGCCAGCTCTGAGCAGGCCATTTCATTACTTCGATATCTTCTAGTTTGAAATATTTATTTCATCGCTTTGCATTAGTACATAGCTCGTTGTCCTGCATACATACTGCTGACTGGTTCAGAGATGGTCGGAGTGAAGGTATAACATGTTGCCTCACGAGGCTTAGGTGAACATTCGCATTTACCGTTCCAATTATTCGCTCTAGCGGACCACCTCCTTCAGACGAAAACATCCCCTAGACCTACTCATCATATTTTTAAAAGATTTTAATAGGGAAAATCTTTCTGTTATTTTTTATGGTAGTGTATAAATTATACAAGAAGGAAATACAAGTTTTGCGGGTGGTAGCAACCCCCACAGAGCTTTCGCCAATGTTAATGTCTTCCTTTCAAAAACCTTTTGAAAGCAGAACTTGTATTTGCTGTTTCTTTGTATGCTATATGAATAGTGAGCTTTTAAATTTTGAACTGGTTGGAGATATGATATAAAAATCTCTAGGAGGTACTTTCCATCCTGGTGAGATATTGTGTTTGAGCAACGACGCTCTGGGTAGGTTTGTTTTTCTGTGACACTAAGATATTTCATTTTTCCTCCGTGGTGATATTCCTGCTTTCTCAGTGTGGCTTTCAATGTTCCCTTCTCTTACCTTAAAAAAACTCTGGTTTCTTCTTTCATGTGATCATTCAAGTCTAATTTTATTTCTTCATTTACTATATGGATATATAGTCTGCAATGGACGGTTTCTGAATATTTCTGCTTCCAGAAATTAAAAATGGCGAAATATATATAGTTGAGTTTAATACATATGAAATCTACAGATTTTACAAAATCCGCAGAGGAACACTGTTTAATGTTGAAGATCAAATTAAAAATAAATATTTCACTTTTTATTCTTAAAATATTCCCCCCCTCATATTTGTCTTAATATTATTTTGGATGGACCCGTTTGAGTCAATCGTGAAAAGGGGGAAATAACATCATAACGCATCTGACTTTCATTTCTCCCCTTCGCACACACAACGCATCACTCTATCGTCTACGTCATTCTCCGGAGTGTATTCTGGTTCACACTTCCTTGAATGTCGAACGGCTGACACACACACACCTTTGGGGCACACAATGATTCCACACCCTCTTTGCCTGACGTTCTTCCTTCCTCTTCACCTCCAATGATCGCACGCACTGGTGTCCTAGAACTTGTGAGTGTTGTCATTCTGATCTTTATGTTAGTTTAATTATTAAATAGGGGGGGGGATCCGCGCCAATGAAGGTGACTGATGGCACTAATAAATGTTTTTTTATTTAAGTCGAAAACCAACGAGTACGTCTGCGATAGGACATTTGCAATTACAACGGGGGATCTGTCAAAGACGTGGTAAAGTTGAGGAAGTGAAAATGCGTGGAAGATATATATATCCGGGGATCCCTGTACAAGGATTGGGGTCGGGAGGGCATCCTCCAAATGTTAACGGCAGCAGCGACAGAAGGTGGTTAGTGATTAGAAGTTACCTCAGGCGGATATTAATATAATGGGCTACAACAGATCGTATCTGGAAGGGATGATGTATCTGAAGATGTGGGAGAGAATATAAAGTGTTCCCGCTACTCCTTGTCAGCTTTTCTCGTGAGAAATGAGGAGAAGAAGCTGGATTCTGCTTAAGTAAACAGGGATTATGGAAATCCAGATTTAATTATGCGCGCAGCCATTATATAAAATCTCGTCGGAATATGTGATGTGAAATCCGGTTTTTTGACCTGAAATACATAAGTACACAAGACAGCGATTAAAATCATTGGTCCAGAGAGAATTTTCCGGTATAAAATATACAGAAAACTCAAATTTGCCAAAAAGTGTGTAAGAGAATAATCACAAGAGAGTAATCGGTTCACAAGATTCTTTAAAAAATGAGATATATGTCTGTCCTTTCTTAATTAAACAGCTTTTATTTTAAAATAAAATTCAGATCTAAGATCAGTTTGACTACTTCAAGATATCAAAAAGGTAGTAAAGTTAAAAAATATCCACTCATCTACATTTTGTCATATATCCAGATAAAAGATTACATGTGAATCTTTGAAACGTGATGCGTTAAACAGACTAAAACAATGAAGCGCTCTCAAGCCGTCGGACTAATTAGAGATTCAGACATTTCAATGTCCAGATAAATTTCAAGGCCCATTAGGCCTACAGAAGGGGTGTGATAAGCAAGTTCTGCGTGAGGCAAAAATTCCACTAATTTTCTTCCAAAGACCAAACATCTAAACCAAATTATGCCTTTGGCCCGATGGAAGGTCAAATGAACCCTCAAAGACCGAAATCTCGCCAATCCTCGATTCATCGTACAAATCTAGTACATTATTTGGCACCCGAAATTGTGTTACACTTCTCTAGGTGATTCCAAACCTGCTTTTGATTTACGTAATTATATATAAGCGTACGCCATATTTTGGACCAACCTTTATTCCATGGGCGGACCCTCTCACCAATGGAATAGCCATTAATTAATCTTCCACAGCGAGAAATGGCTTAAGCCCCTTATAAGCTATATAGAGCCACACTCGTTCGGTCACTTCATCTGCATATTTTGATAAAAAAAAGTCGACCAAATAGATAGTCTCTTTCAACTACCTCAAGCGAAAACCAGTTTCACTCTGCTAAAAGTAAGAGCTGTTATTGACATAAAAGCACAACCACATCCATTCGTTGTATATGTTGCAACAATAATCTTTCAACCCATCTCGACATAACTTTCAAGACCTTAATTTCGCCTTCTACTTTTTAGATTTCCACTAAAAAGAATTAAAATTATTATACTCTTGAAAAAGGAAACTACCTCTAGGCAAAATATTAAAAGACATAATCTCAAAGTAGCCTATATATAAAGACTTAGATTCAAAGCAGCCTGTATAGATATAGCCACAAATCAGGCTATTTAATAAATAACCTAGCCTCAAAGCAGCCAAGAAAAGGATTTAGCTTTAAGGCATCCTATTAGCTTACTGCCTTTCTCGGAAATTAATGATACCGTTCAAACGGACGCGGCATGATCCGATATTATTGCAGAGCAAATTGGTACTTATGCGAGGGGAACATAGATGAGTACAAAATAAACTAGGAACAAAAGCTAGTAGAAACTAGTAATTTAGTGAAAGTGAAAATAGAAAGGGGCTTTGCCCCGGCTTCCATCAAAAGAAATGGAAGAGGGTATAATCTTGAGAGGCAATATTTATCATTATGAAAATGAATAGGAATAAAAATGAATAAGAATAAATAATAAAAACAATAGAAATTCAATTTTATACTTCTCGGTACCTGTGCTCCCTGTATAATCTTATTTTCAAGCCCCAACATCTGGAATTGAGGAATTTCATTTTTGCCTTCATTATCCTTAAGTTTTTTTACTATCTTCGTTTTTGTATTTGTCCATTTTTACTATTTATTTGTCTCCCCCCCCCCCCGCCACCCCCCACCCACCGATTCCTTCACTATTGAGGCGAAGCTACCGCGTTAGTTTTATCGTTTCCTCCCGCGGTAAAAATACCCCCCCCCCCTCGAGGAATGTACATAAATGTACATGAATGCACATTTCAAAAATACTTGCAAACTATGCAGTTTACGATACATATTATTATTATTATTTACTTAATACTAAGGAGCTAAACCCAAGAGGGCCATCTCCGCCAGAGCGTCTGTGAGGAGAGATTTTCAAAATATGATTCAATTTAGGCGTTATGAAAGTGTCTGGTTGACCAACTCGCCGAGTTAAGCAGAATCCAGCTCCTCCACCTCATTTCTCATTTAAGCAAAATCCAGCTCCTTCACCTCATTTCTCATTTAAGCAGAATCAAGCTCATTCACCTAATTTCTCACTTAAGCAGAATCAAGCTCATTCACCTCAATTTTTACTTAAGCAGAATCCAGTTCTTTCACCTTATCTTTCACTTAAACAGAATCCAGCTCTTTCACCTCATTTCTCACTTAAGCAGAATTCAGTTCCTTCACCTCATTTTCGATTAAGCAGAATCCAGCTCATTCGCCTCATTTTTCTCTTAAGCAGAATCTAGCTCCTTCACTTTATTTCTCACTTAAACAGAATCCAGCTCTTTCACCTCATTTTTTCAATTAAACAGAATCCAGCTCCTTCACTTCATTTCTCACAAGGAAATTCGTCGGCCGAGGAGTGTAGCGAGAACACTTTTTATTCTTTCTCGCTCATATTTGAAGTCTCTAATCTACAATTTGTCACTTGTAAAATCAAGTTGTCACTTCACTACAATCATGTGTTCATGATTATAGTGAAGTCGATGAGCTGGAGGAATCCTGAGCAACATTCATTTGAAATGAGAGTGGGTGGTCAAGAAGTGTAGAGAAAACATTAGGGCTAATTTTTTTTACAGGGTTCCACATTACTGGTCGCGGATAAGATCTTGATAACCCAGTTTCTTTATTTTCATCACTGAGCCGCTCGTTTTATCTCACCTTAACCATCGTTATCTTCCACACTCTTATCTATTTAATGAGTTAAAAAGAGGGCAACCCACGGGGGTATACACTCCCACAAGATTACTGAAGAAACCTTTCTAAAAAAGTGCTGAAGTAAGGGTAAGTCAAATGTGTGGAAATAACAGAATCACCGTGGTGGAGGTTAGGCAGATGTGAAAGAAATGTGAAAATTGTGGGTTTAGGTCTGGAGGGAAATCCAACGAGGGCATTCTCTGGCAGAAAATTAGCTTTGGGAAGCGCCAGCTAAGCATAAAATTTGGGAAAGAGAATGCGGGAAAATGGGAGTATAGAAATGGGGTTAGTAAGGAGATGACGCCGGAGGGGGGGGGGAGTGGGTTGAAGTGTGTGAGGAGAGTTTGAAAGGGATGGAATGAAACAGGCCTGTAAAAGAATTAGGATTAGGTGAAATCCCTCGAACGGACAATGAAATTCATATAAAGATCAGAATGTTAGCCGCTAACAAGCCGAGGTGACGGGAGCAGCTAATTTTGGGGGCGGTGGGGGGCAGTCCTACTGTCTTGACACCCCTCAACGTGTGGCAGGAGGGGGGGGAGGGCACACGTTCCGTGTCAGAGACGTGTGGATAGGAAATCAACTTCGGCTAGTTCCGGGGTGGAAGAGTGATATGTTGTGTGTGTGGAGAGATGGGTGAAGAAGAGACAGCAGTGTTGCGATCGGCTAGGTGTGTGGATGGAGCTGTCTGATCAGAGCGTCTGTCAATAACGTCTATCTCCCTACGTACGCTGAAGTTCTGTGTCCGCTCTCGCTGGGATTAAACCTGGTGCCTAGGCGTTAGAAGTCCAAAGCCTTATTTATGAGAGTAACGATGGCTTTGGAGAAGTACAGGGAAGAAAAAAGCTCTTCCACATCAACTGAAGTGAGATTGGTATCCGATAACATGGGTTGATGTTTAGTGTTTGTGTGTGCGTGTGTGTATGTGTGCGTGAGAGAGAGAGAGAGAGAGAGAGGGAGGATGGGTTGGGGAAGGTCTTCTGGACCACTGTGCGATGCCTCAAGCGAGGAAGGTCAAATCAAAACAATAGCTTTGCCCTCAGATCCCGCTCCCCCTCTGCCGGGTCAAACCTCCCATGTAATTCGTGGCTTGTGGGGGTTACCATGCCCCGAATCCATTAACAGAGCCCCCTCCCCCCGCTCCCCCTCCATTATGTGGCCTACTTAAAACAAATCGTTCCCGTAATGAATGATGACTTCACTTAAAATATTATTAAGATGAGGCTCACTTTGAGGTTTCCTGTTCACGACCGAGGGTGGTCTAACTGAAGCCCCTTCACCCACATCACCCCCCCCTTCGAATTTAAAGCGAAAACCATCGAGGGCATTTCCAGCAAACAGTTTGTGGGAGGAGAAATGTAATCAAAGTGGTGAAGCTAAATGAAGTGAAAATGTGTGAATAATACAAAACCGCAGATCCCTCCTGCAGATACGGAGGTTAGAAGAGAAAATTGCAGTGTTGAGGCCGGTAGAACACGCGATCTTCAGGATGTCAGCTGCAGAGAGGTCACCCATGCTAGACTCGATGTCCCCCTGTAGGTGTCAGGGTGAAATCCCGCTCGCTTTAGCTCGAGGAGATCCTTCGCGCGCAAACTGAGTTCGAGCTTGAAATGTGTGAATGAACAAAGGAACTGAAGAAAGAAGTTCAGAAATGCAAGAATGGCAAATTCTAAACATGATTCCCATTCGTAGATTTGAAAAAAAATATTTCTGAGGAGAAAAATAAAAGGATAAAACAAAATGGTAAAAATAATGAAGAAAAATAAAAATAAAAGGGAAAGATAAAAGGAAAAATAAAATAGATCACAAAACACGATAAAAATAAAATAGTAATAATAAAAGTATAAAAATAAAAGAAAAAGGATATATAATAATAAAAGGATTAAACGGATATTAAAAGGATACATGATAAAATTAGATAATAAGAAAAGATAAAAAATAAAGATATAATAAGATAACAAATTAAGGGTAAAATATAATGGTAAAAATAAAAAATAAAAGATAAAATGGTAAAAATAAAATGATGAAAATAAAAATATAATAAAAGGAAAATAAAAATAAAATGATGAAAATAAAAATATAATAAAAGGAAAATAAAAATAAAATGATGAAAATAAAAATATAATAAAAGGAAAATAAAAATAAAATGATAAAAATAAGAGCATAATAGCCAGCCTTTTTTGCATAATACAAATTTTAATGATTTTCGACCCCAAATTTAAAAAAGGGCGATTTTATGTGGTAAATTTCTAAGTTGATTAATTGAGCCACTCCTCCCTCCTCCCTTTACAAGCGTCGACGAGGTCCCCCGCCTCTAATAATGAAATTCACATAAAGATCAGACTGATAATCGCTGGTAAGCCTGAAGACACCACGGATTGTCCTCGCCAGAGGTGGGTTGGGAGTGGGGGTGGGGGTTCAGTATTACTACATTCATAAATATGCGAGTGTCCACAGAGACAAACTGTCTTGTGAAAATCCCTGTGAATTCTTGGGGTTGGTACCCACAATGGTGACCATACTGTATCTAATATCTGGAGAATCGCGTGCCTTCCAGTCCCCAACGCTTGTAATTGTGAATATGCTCCATATTCCCAATTACAAGCGTTGAGTGCACTTTACCTGGTCCGTCTCGCCCACTTTCTTGACAGCTCTTGCCTTGCGTCATTTGTTGGCAAGATGCCCTCGTTGGTTTAAATGTAGTTTTAGTGCAGTTAAATTAGTTAATTGCGTCACTCTTTCCGAAAAAGGAGGGTTTAAATGGTGCCTGGTCGAAACTAGTTTTTTTTTTTTAATCTTTCGAAAGGGTGACAGCCGATTATAGTTCGCAGAGACTAGTTCTTAGTGATCCTGATTCACATTTTCAGAAACTAGGTTCAGCATCCGTTTCTAAGTTACTACTTTGGTTAACTACTTCGCATCCTGCGCGAATTTGATAGTTCTGTAAAAGGTCTTTGGAATTAGCTAAGGTTTTTCTAGGAAAGTTTGGATCCAGGACTCAGTCAAAAAAGCAAAATAGTGTATTTTTTTAGTATTATTTAATGCTGAAACACCTCTAAACCTGCGTTTTGGGGATTTTGTTTCAATAAACCAATAAACTCATTAGTGCTTTATTGAGAAATAGTAATTTTTGTTATTTTTATTATTACTGAATTATTTATTATCAGATCTAAACCGACAAAACGATTCGAGTTGTCTCAACTCGGATAACGAAATAGACATAAAGGTCAGTATGACAATCGCTGATGAATGAGCCCGAGGGCACCAGGGGCAGCAAGGGCCGGTCCTCTTTGGGGAGAGGTGCCAGGAAGTATTATGTTTCTTCGCCCTGGGGAAAAGAGACCTGGTCAGCGTCAGAGGTAATGTGGATATAGATACCCATCGGAGGGATTCATTGGAACAGAGTGTATATATATATATATATATATATATATATATATATATATATGTGTGTGTGTGTGTGTGTGTGTGTGTGTGTGTGTATGTGTTATGCTGCGAAAACAGGAGAGGAAATGCAGCAGTGTTGTAGTTGGCTATGTGTGTGATGAGAATTGTAAGATCTACCCACTCCAGTACAGGGCGTCCACCCATCTGTAACCAGATCTCTCCGTGCGCTGACGTTTGTGTTGGCTCATGCCGGGATCGAACCCGGTACCGCGACGTTGGCAGACCAACGCCGTATCTACTCGGCTAGCTTGAGCTCTATTTTTATGAGTTGTTTTTTTTTTAAAATTGAGCTGAGGCTTTTGGACTACCCTGTATTTATAAACCCTACAAAATTGCTCCTTAAACAGATCTTCGCGGGATCCGTTGGTCTCTGTTCATTTGAACTTTATAAATTACAGGATTTTCATCCTCACATATATAATGTCCACATCTTACGTTATGTTGAATAAGGAAACAAGAGAAAAAAATAACAACACGGGGATATTTTGTTTTCATTACTGAAGGATCATTGAGCTTTATATAATCTGAGTTTCAACTAGACGAACCGTCAATTCCGCGTTGTTTCCTTTTTCCCGCGTTTATCGATTTCTTTTAGAAGAGTTCTCAGTTCATTGTTTTTGTCTTAGTGAAGAACACAATATATATGAAAGCCTTCAAACGAAGGTCTCTAGCACATTATTCTCCCAAAAAACACGCTTACATGATGACAACCACAGCATTTGATCAAAACTCCTTATCTCGCCAATTAATCCAACCGCAATTATTCCTTGCGAAACGTCAAAATCCTCATTTCTAAACTTTTCATCCACAATTCCGCCTCATCACGACGTCCGGACACTCTCTAGAAATGCACATCTCATCCGATAGGTTCCATCACTTCCTTACTCCCTATGGTAAGACCACACACCTAAGTCTCTCCACGTCATAGTCATGCTTCACCCCGGACTGTCGTGACGGGAATAATGAAAATTCTACCTCGTACTCAACCCTTAACTAGCGCCATCCTTCCAAAGATGCTGTCCAAAATTTTAATGGCTAGTTAAAGAATCCATCGAAACGATCTTGGCAGGGGACGCAACAGGTCACGTTGGGAAGTTAAGGGAATTCTCGCCCGAACGAAATTAAAAGGAGGAAAACCGAGAGTTAGACAACGAAGGAAAATGAAAAGTTGATTTTTCTTTTAATTTGATTTCGTTCAATGAACTTTTCTTAGACTTTATTTGGAGGACATTTGGGCAATGATTATAGTGGCTATTTTCCCCTAAACACACTGAAGGGGGATGGGAGGAGGACGAGTTAAATAGGTTCCTCTGCTGTGGTACAATAACGATGGACTCGTTGATTATGCTCTGAGGGGTGACGTGGTAGCAATCCATGGTTCGGATCTCCACTGAGATTGGCGTTAGACGTTGTCAATCCATGGTAAAAACAGGACCACAATTAGGTGCCTAAAAACAAAGGCAAGGATGTGACGACTACTACTACTGTTGCTACTACTACTATTACTATCACTACTATTTCTACCACCACTCCCTCTACTTTTCATTATTATTATTATCATCATTTTTGTGTTTTATTTTCTTCTCTAATTCTTATCTTTTAATTGTTCTTGGTCTTCCCTTTCCTCTTTTATTCTTCTTCTTGGTCTTTTCTTCATTTTATTCTTTTTGGTCTTCTCTTTTCTTCTTTAATTCTTTTTCTTGGTCTTTTCTTTTCTCCTTTCATTTTTCTTCCCGGTTTTCTCATTTCTTACCCTTTCATCCCTTTTCATTCTTCATATTGGTCTTCTCTTTCCTTCCTCCATTCATGTTTGCCTCATCACTGTGGCTCTCATTCCTCCCATACGACTCATCACCGAAACCATCATCACGTGAACACTGACGTCACGAACCCATAAAGGCTTCATTTGCCCTCATTTTAATCACCCACACAGAGGAAATCTATTTCACCTCATTCATTTGCACGCTTCTCCTCTCCTACTTCCTCATCCTGGCGATGACAAGGACTAAATGGACTTCCTCACGCCCAGCAACGGCGGTTTGAGCCCCCCCCCCCTCCCTCTAAGGGTCCCATGGTTTAAGCTCACCAAGGTCATGCGAGGCTCCAAGGGAGCGTCGCCCCACCGGATTTAGGGGCTCTCATTCACACGAAAAAGGACATAGTTGGAGGGGGGGGGGGCAGTATTGTGTGTAAGTATGTGTGAGTGGGTATTATGTGTATGGGCTGGAGTAGGTGTGTGTATGAGGTGGTATCGTGTATGTCTATGAATGGGGTTGCTGTGTGTATGAATGGGTATTGTCTGTATGAGATGCTAGCGTACGTATGTATATGAAAGGGTTTGCGTGTATGTATGATGGGTATTGTGTGTACATGATGAAGTATCGTTCCACACCCGAGCGGGACTTGAACTAGGGCCGGGGGTTCAGAAAAGGTTCGATCCTCCGTTATGCAGTTGCGTGTCGCAGAGGTGACTAAAAAGATGGAGCGAAGGAGGTCGGGTGGAAGGCGTGAGAGCAATAATTAATCAAAGTAGCTCTGAGGAACCACCAAAAGGTGGTTCCTGAAGTATAGAGTCGATTGGGGGTAAAATGACATCGTTTTTTCGTGGGTGGTAAATGCGTGTCTTAGTGGTAAAACGGCGAAGTCAGATCAATGAGTAGCAACGCGTGTCTTAGGGCTAAAATGGTGAAGACAGATCAATGAGTAGCAACGCGTGTCTTAACGATCCAGGGACAAGGGCTTTAAGAGAATCTGTATCACGCAATCCGGCCATTCCCTCATCTTTCATAATAATTGGCGAATTTGAAATTTAACAGTGATTAATTTTTCTTCACAATATTCCTGTAGGTGATTCGCCATAGAATTTCACGTCTCAACATAATTCGTGTTTACGCCTTTTTAAAAGTTTCTTCGGAGTTTGACGCCCTCTTAACGTGGCATTGTTTACAACTGGAAAATTAAGGGTTTCTGTTTGAATAGTTGCCTGTGTTTGCTCATTTACACAGCTTTGTCCCAGGAGTGACCTACTTGAGGCCCTACTGAAATAATATGGTGGTGCGGGTCTCCCAGAATGACCTACTTTACCGAGACCGAGTGGTGTCGAAGGTCAAAAGAAATAGTTCTTGGTTTGACATTTACGCACCTCGTGGCGCCTCTCACGTCGAGGGATGTCGCAGAATAACTCGAGAGCCACTCAACTTTATTTCAACGCATTCACTGCAAATTACTATAGTCTGCCACGTCTAATTGCTACTGTCTACCGCATCTATTTCCGGATCCTTTGAAAGGGCTTCTTGCAATGTTTGAGTTGTCGACATAGCCTCTTGTATTGCTTCTTGGCATTGTATAGAAGGTCGAAAGGTCCTCTTGCAACGTTCGAGTTGTCGACCAGGCCTCTTGCACTGCCTGGAAGTGCTTCCTTTCACAGACATTTGAACTTTCACGGCATCGAGAATAATCTCAGTGATTGACCTAATGAGATCGGTGAAAGTACTTCCACTCTACAGATTGAGTGCCAAATAAGGCGCTTTTCCCTTCGTGATGATAATTGGTCAGCAACAAGTTCTGCCTCGCTTTCAGGCGATCGAAATCCCAAGAATTCGGACGGGGGCTTGTTACACTCGATCTTATGGAGGGTACTAGTTTCGACCATACTACTACTCACTTCCTATAGTGTAATTTATAAGAGAATTTGTAACCATCGAGGACAATGCAGTGCATAATGCTCCATCCATACACATAGCCTATCACAATATCTCTTTCTCTTATAGGCTCCCTTCCTTTGCACAGACAACGCATCCTGAACCTGCCCAGAAAGGATTTACATACCCACGCAACCAAACACAGAAGGGTGGCTGTCACTTGGGCCATTAGGGCTTTCCTGCTTGCTGTTTTTGTTTTTTTCATTGCCTTCCTTTTCGTCACTTTCCAATGGACAAATTGCTCAGGGTTTCGTCCCGAAATTCGGTGGTCGCCTCTCCCAAACACCTGCTTTTTAAAGAGTCCTTTGCACATCATCCACTGGGTGAAAATGGTAGAATGGTAGGGAGTACGTGATGGGGGGGGGAGGGGGCAGCAAAAACAATGAAGTGTTCTTGGAGGAAGCTGTGACCTGTGGCAAGCAGACTTGGCTGGATTTGAGCTCGAGTGGGGTAGATAAAATTCTCTTCTTACCGACACTTACACTCCAGTCACTTTCCATAACTTCACCGCTCCAACTTCATCTTTAAACAAAAAAGTTTCCGTTGGAAATGCCATCGTTATTTTTCTCTTTTTAGGTAAAATAAATTATAAATCTTAGATTGGGATCCTTATTCATCCAATTCATTCTTACTCATCACATTCACCCTTATTCACCTTCTTCTTCATCACCCGTCCTTTTCATCCTCATTCACCCTATCTATCATTTTCATACTTATTCACCCTTATTTATACTCATCATCCTTATTCATCCTCCTTATCCTTATTCATCATTTTCATCCTCATCGTCCTTAATCATCTTCATCCTTATTCATCCTCTTCACCCTTATCCACCCTCACTCATCGTTATTCATGATTAATTATCTTCTTCATCCATATTCATCCTTAATCATCTTCATCTTTATTCATCATTTTCATTCTTATTTATCATCATTCATCCTCTTCATTATTATTCACCCTCTTCATCTTTATTTATCCTATTCATCTTCTTTCTCCTTAATCATCCTTGTTCCTCCTCTCCATCCTAATCCTCTTCAACTTCTTCATCATTATTCATCCTATTTATCCTCTTCATCGTTATTCATATTCATCTCCCTTATTCATCCTCTTCATCTTTATTCATCTTCTTCCTACTTATTCATCCTCTTTATCTTCTTCCATTTAATCATCTTCTTCATCCTCTTTATTCTTATTTATCCTCTTTAATCATCTTCATCCTCTTCAACATAATTCATCTTCTTCCTACTTAATCATCTTATTCATCCTCAATCATATTCATCCTCTTCATTCTTATTCATCCTTTTTATCACTTCATCGTTATTTATCTTGTTCCTCCTTATTCATCCTCTTCATTCTTATTCATCTTCTTCATCGTTATTAACCTTATTACCCCTTAATCATATTCTTCATCCTTATTCATCTTTAATCTTCTTATTCATTCTCTTCCTCTTTAATCATCTTCATCTTTATTCATCCTCTCTCGCGAAGTCCTCACCTTGGTTAAGAGGGGGTTTCTCCCTTTTACTCTTTCCTCCTGTCTTCCCCCTCCTTCTTCGAATATTTTGGCATCAGGCAGGTGCTCCAAGGAGAGTTGCGCGCTCCCCCTTACAGTCCAATTTGTTTACTCGAACTCTGAACCTTCCGCGCCCTTTCATTTCTTCTAACCTCACCACTTTCTGCAGAAACGACGCCGCTTAAAAAAAAGAGAGAAGAAAAGAAGAATGAGGAGAGAATAAGTCTGAGAGAAAAGGAAGAACGAGATGAGAAGAAAGAGAGAAAGACGGATGAGAGGAGAGGAAAGTGAAAAGACGAATGAGAGGAAAAGAAGAAAGAGAAAACAACAATAAGAAGAGAAGTAGAGAGGGGAAGAGAAGAATGATAGGAGAAGAGAAAAAGGAAATTTAAGCGAGAAGAAGAAGAGAATAAAACAGAAGAATGAGAGAAGAAGAGAAAAGGAAGAAAATGAGGAGAAGATAAAGAAAAGAAGAAGAATGGGAAGAGAATAACAAGAGAAAAAGGCAAATGAAAGAAGAAAGAAAAAAACATAATGAGAAAAGAAAGAGAAACAGAATGCCAGAAAAAGAAAAAAAAAGACGATTGAGAGGATAAGAAGTGAAGGAAAAAGGAGAATAAGAGAAGAAATAGAAAAAGAAGAATGAGAACAGAAGAAGAAAAAGAAAAAGACGTATGAGACGAGAGGTAGAAAGAGAAAAAGACAAAATAGAAGAGAAAAGTAAGATAAAAAAGAACAAAGAGAAAAGGACGAGAAAAGAAGAATGAGAGAAGAAATAGAAAAGGAAGAGTGCGGGAGAAAAAGAAATAGAAAGAAGAATGAAGGAGAAGAAGAAAGAGAAACAGACGAATGAGAGGAGAAGTAGAAAGAGAAAAAGGCGAGAGTGGAAAAAGAAAGAGAAAGGAAGATTGAGAGAAAAGAGAGAAAAAGACTAATGAGAAGATAAGAATAAAAGGAACAATGAGACAAGAAATAGAAAATAAGAATGAAGGGAGAAAAGGAAAGAGAAAATAAGATTGAAGGAGAAGAAGAAAGAGAAACACACGAATGAGAGGAGAATAATAAATAGAAAAATACGAATGAGATAAGAATAATAAAGAGAGAGGGAAGAATTAGAAAAGGAAGAATCAGATCAGAATTAGAAGAGGAATAAGGAAGAGAAAAAATAAGAATTGAAAAAAAATTGAAAGAAGAAAAAGATCTACTGAATGAAGACTAATAGAAACTCTGGGATCTAATCAAGGTTATCCCGGGAAAGAGTTAGGATAACTATCCAGCAAACTACATCAGATAAGAGACGGGCATCAGTACAATTGACAGGGCACAGATTTACACGTGCTCTTTGTTCTAATGTTAGGCCGCGATATGCTCATATACACTTATCTACATGTGTGTGCTAAGTGTATAACCATGAGATGAGAAGAAGTAAAGGGAAAAGAAGTTTGAGAGAAGATAACCATGCGATGAGAAGAAGATTGACAGAAGAAGAAGAAACATACACACTTATCTACGTTCATGTGCACCTATGATCCATGCAGGAGTCAAATGGGTTCAAAGCACTCTATCGAATACACATTCACAACGCAGGGAAGATCCTCTTCCTGCAGCAGACACTCGCCTCCTAGCAGAGAAAGGAGGAAAGCAATACGGTAAGCGAATTCGTCCACATGCCTCTTTTTTTTTCACTCTTCGATAGCAGCATTATTTTTTCACTTGTTATCAGTCTTTCCCTTGAATGAACGTACACAACTGCGCTTCCTACTTATTAATATTAACATTAGTTATGATTTTCATTATAAACATACCGACGTTCTCAATTATGCTTCCTACGAGGTAAAAGGTATTTTATATTTGAAAAATACTCAAGTATATTTCTAAACATATTAACTGACGTGACTTTATGACTGCAGTAATGTTAATTTACGACGGTGTTGAAGTACTTGTTTAACAATTTAAATCCATTTTGACGAGTTTTGGTTCTAGCATTCGTCTCGAACAGTTGACTATAATTAATATTACTGATTAGTTTGGGTACATAAAGCTGCAACCCATTCTAAGATCGCTACATCTTTATTTGGGAAAGAGGACCCAAATTACACTGCGCACTCGAGATGAAGACGGGCGTTTGCTTTGTATAGAGGTAAGTTGATAGCTTTGACTTAAAAAGTGAAGTTCCAGGCAATGGATCCCAGCATTCGGTTTGGTTTCTTAGTAACTTCGACACTTTGAGGTCTTCCGGAATTCTAATCTCTTGGTCCATTACTAAGGTTACAGACCCTAGAATTTAGCTGCTTATTTGGTAATTTGCTTTTAAATTTCGACATCCTAGGTGCATGACCTTCCATTAACCTATTTTAAAGTCCATCTGCCAGTTATCCGCCAACTGGACAATTTTATCCAGGTCTCGCTTACCGACGTTGAACCAATAGGATTGAAGATTGGCAATTTTCGCTTTCCTAACGTTCCATTTGACCTGTCGACGATTAGGTATAATCTTGGTCGATTTACTTCAGAGTCATTGTTTTTAAAGCTTGTTAGCGTCTCTTAATCTCGAATTGAGTTCGATTTTGCTGCTAATCAAGGGAGCTTTCTTTGACTTACTGTGTTTTCTGATTACGTACATATGAAACTCGGAATGTATAGTGACCACAAACTTGCTGTAACTCTGAATACATGTCTCTAAGATCTCAATTGTCAAAACAGATACCCCAGTCAATAGCCCTTATACGGTCAAGAAAGACATCGAAAATGCAGCCTCCCCAAACTCGATATTTGCCGTTATTCTTGACTTTATTTGGAATCGAAGTTCTTTGTGATCACTTTTCGGCAGGGGTTCACCAACTTGAACGTTTTCCATTATATACTCCTTCCTGGTAAGAATTTAATTCAATATACTTTGGATCCACGTATAAGTTCCACTACCTTTTGAAGGAAAAAGTTCTCATGAATAAAGTTTAAGAGTCCTCCCATCCTCTTTACCAGATGTATTTTCTCTAAAGTTAACGTTCCGAAAGTTGTATTTCCTTTACTAATAGAGTAGAAACAATAAAAGAGGTTGGCGTCATCCTTTACGGATTGAGGGGATGCCTATAAACTATTATGATATTAATTTTAGATTTTGGCAGGCTCGATCACTCGTGATCACTACTTCAGCCCTCACATCATCCCTATCCACATTTACCATTTAAGAGTTCAATTCTTTTTTAAGTACATCAGCATATCCACCCCCACACCTTTACTTAGCATTCCGTCTCTACCGAACATTTTAAGCTAAATTCTCCAATAAATTCCATATTCTCAGTGGCCAAGCAACTTTCAGTTATAGAGATTACGTCAAAGTTTTCTGTACGAACCAAAAAGTAGAAGAAGAATTACATAAAATCCCAAATTTCTCCTGAGTGGGCTTTGATCACCTGCTGGCATCAATTATGATCCACGAGCGTCATGCACCATGGAATCTCAGTATCATGCATCATGGATCCTTAGCACCATGAATCATAGAATTTGACGCACGACTGCACTGATTTACGGGTGGGCCGGAAATAGTCGCAGTTTAATTAATGTAGTATACTTTGTAAGAAGAATCTATACCAACAGTATTATAATGCATTAGATCAAGGGAGTGATTAAGTAATTTAGGAGTTATTGGTAATTTTAAATGGATCGAAGCAATCGACGAGTAATCATCTGGAATGCTAGAGTGACTTTTCGGAAAGTACAAGGAATTACCACTTACGACCTTTGTGGTTTATGGGAGAGGAATAGGGAGACTAAACAAACAGAAACAGGATGACAGAGATTTGTTCGAGGGATATTCCGAAAGTTCGCAGATACCTATGCCATTCGAAAAATTACCATTCACCGTTGAATTTTAGGTAATTGTTAAGATTAGTGGCGCTCGATTTTTCATAGCTATTTTTGCATTTTTAAGTCGCATCATATTGTATTATATATCATTTTGAAGGGAGTTTCGAAAGGGGGGGGCTTGGCCCCCATAGCCCCTTTAATTGTGGGGGGATACACGCCCCCACCCATCCCGCTATTTCTAATAATCTAGTAGTATTCCCTGATAGAAATTGCTACCAAAATCGTGCGCCACTGATCTTAACAATTAGCAATTTTTTCTGTTTTGTGGGGTTCGAACTTAAATCACACTGAGGAGTTTACTTACTGACCAGGAACCAGGTTAAATCTCCGACACTCACAGGGAGTTCCCACTACTCAGGTGGTGCGCCGAGTCTGAAGCATACAGGAAGAGAGCACCAGTCACGTGCAACACACATCACTCTTCCATCCCAGGACTCGTGTAAGTGGCTCTATTCCACACTCCACTGACACGGAACGGATGGCTCTTCCTTGGGCCACAAATGTTTCTCCATTTGCCGGAGAGTGCCAAAAACAAACTACCGTCCCCCGACGGAGGGTCGGCCCCTGGTGCTATCAATCTGCCAGCGATTGTCATTCTAATCTTTATGTGAATTTCATTATCCGTCTGAGGACCTCGTTAACGATTGAAAAGGAAAGAAGTAAGTAAACAAAAAATAGAGTAACAAAGAAAAGGGACTACAAAGAATTAGCATAAGAATGAAGTAAGTTGGGTACCAAAAATTAGGGTAACAATTGAGTTGGTTAACAAAGAATTAGAATAGCAAAAGAACTGGTTAACAAAGAATTAAGATAACAAAGGAGTTGGGTAACAAATAATTAGTGTAACAAAGGTGTGGTGCAACCAAAAATTAGAATAACAAAGAATTGTGGTAACAAAGGAACAGGATTACAAAGAAGGAAGACAACAAAAAACTGATATCAAAGAATTAAGGTAACAAAAGAACTGAGCTGAGTAACAAAGAATTAGGATAACAAATAATTCGGGTAACAAAGGAGCAGGGTGACAAAGAATTACGATAACAAAGAAGTTGGTATTAAAGAATTATGGTAACCAAAGAGCTGAACTGGTAACAAGGAATTATGATAAAGAAATTGGATAAAAAATAATTAGGGTAACAAAAGAGTAATGTAACAAAGAATTATAATTACATAATTAAGGTAACAAAGGAACAGGATTTCAAAGGAGTACGCTAACAAAGAAATTAGTATCAAAGAATTATGGTAACAAAGGAGTTGGGTAAGAAGAATTACGATAACAAAGAAGTTGGTATTAAAGAATTATGGTAACCAAGGAGCTGAACTGGTAACAAGGAATTATGATAAAGAAATTGGATAAAAAATAATTAGGGTAACAAAAGAGTAATGTAACAAAGAATTATAATTACATAATTAAGGTAACAAAGGAACAGGATTTCAAAGGAGTACGCTAACAAAGAAATTAGTATCAAAGAATTATGGTAACAAAGGAGTTGGGTGACAAAGAATTACGATAACAAAGAAGTTGGTATTAAAGAATTATGGTAACCAAGGAGCTGAACTGGTAACAAGGAATTATGATAAGAAATTGGATAAAAAATAATTAGGGTAACAAAAGAGTAATGTAACAAAGAATTATAATTACATAATTAAGGTAACAAATGAACAGGATTTCAAAGGAGTACGCTAACAAAGAAATTAGTATCAAAGAATTATGGTAACAAAGGAGTTGGGTGACAAAGAATTACGATAACAAAGAAGTTGGTATTAAAGAATTATGGTAACCAAGGAGCTGAACTGGTAACAAGGAATTATGATAAAGAAATTGGATAAAAAATAATTAGGGTAACAAAAGAGTAATGTAACAAAGAATTATAATTACATAATTAAGGTAACAAAGGAACAGGATTTCAAAGGAGTACGCTAACAAAGAAATTAGTATCAAAGAATTATGGTAACAAAGGAGTTGGGTGACAAAGAATTATGATAACAAAGAAGTTGGTATTAAAGAATTATGGTAACCAAGGAGCTAAACTGGTAACAAGGAATTATGATAAAGAAATCGGATAAAAAATAATTAGGGTAACAAAAGAGTAATGTAACAAAGAATTATAATCACATAATTAAGGTAACAAAGGAACAGGATTTCAAAGGAGTACGCTAACAAAGAAATTAGTATCAAAGAATTATGGTAACAAAGGAGTTGGGTAAGAAGAATTACGATAACAAAGAAGTTGGTATTAAAGAATTATGGTAACCAAGGAGCTGAACTGGTAACAAGGAATTATGATAAAGAAATTGGATAAAAAATAATTAGGGACGTAAAAGTTAGCACATAAATTGTCTTTCGAAACTAGCTTTTATTTCACTTAGCATTTTCCGGGAACCTTTTGAAAATCCTTCGTTTTTCAGGAAACCAGATTATATTTTAATGTTTTGAAAAGAATTTTTTAAACTGATAATGAAATGCTCGTAAAAGAGATCAGTTAACTCAAATGAGCGAACTTGGAATCTTTGTAGCGCGCAAATGTGTCTTCGGTCTCTCAAATGCTTCAGCACAAAATGCGTATTAAGGAGTCAGGAATCAATATTATATGAATTTACCTACAGTTTTTCTAATTATATAAAAATCACTAATGTGCCTTGCAAGATTACTATTCTCCAATATTTACACACTTTATTGATATATGTACAATACAAATATGGATGAAATAATGTAAAATGCTGTCTAGCCTCGCACTTAGTTGTTTGTTAGCCTCACACTCAAATTTCAGTGCAATACATCGAGGGTTAAGGATCGTTTGGACCAAAGACTTGAACATATCCGCTCGAGAAACAAACAAAGCCATAAGCTTCATTTTATGTACTGTCAAAATTGAAAATTTATAGCTGTTAAGTTATGGACTGCATTTGAATGAGAGTATCATTGTATCTTGACCATCTACCGTCCAAGTACATCTCAGGGGGTCCTTTGACTAGCGAGCGTTCAAAACCACCTTTGTATGTGACCGAGGATTCATTTCTCGAGTCATAACTTCAAAGTCACTCTTCGAATGATACAACTGTTAGAGACAATATCAGTTGTTTCGCCAAGATGGCAAGTGCCACATTCTGTTTCAGTTACACGGCCAAGTAATAGATTAACTTCATTCCGACCTCACTTCATTGTTAATGCATTTCAGACCCGTAGGCAGACGAGAAAACAAAGACAGATCGGGTCTTTGTGGCTAATATTGGGTCATCTCATAAGTAATGCACTATTTCTTTTTCATGTTTATCACTATTTTATGACTAAAAATAATCGAATAGAAAGGGAACCATTTTTTTTAGTAGGATTGTTACAGGAGCCGAAGAGTGGGTTATGTATAAAAATATTAACCGTTCAAAACTCCAAGAGGGAAAATTACTGCCAAGGTCATCAAAGGTAGAAATTCTACTTATAGTTACTGCAATGGCTAGAATAGAAAACCTTGTTAACTCTACACAAGTTTTCTGACAGAGATGACCTCGGCTTGAGCATCTTAATTTAAGTACATAATATTGTTAACTCTATTATATATGTAGTCAAGAGAGCCCTATAGAAAATAAGGTGCTTTGGTATCTTTGCTCACTCATGATCAAAACAACAATATAGAGGCTATTGATAAAAATACCAATAGGTCAGAAATTCTGATTTGATTAGGTTAGGTATAGCTTAACATAACCGAAGTAGAAGTTTTTATCTCTATTGCTCTTCTGATCAATAAAAATGAGTGTTTCTATTGTTTTTTTATCATGAAAAGGACCGGGGACCGGCTAAATAACCTAATAAACGACAGCTGGTAGAGGGAAAGACGTAGATTCAAGTTTGAAAGCAGTTTTCTGGCCTACGAAGTAGAAGTTTTTGTCTCTATTTTGGTGTTTTGAACAATAATTCTTTGTGCATCTATTGGTGTTTCCACTTACTAGTGCGTTAATTCATGTCTGTTACCAGTTTAAGAATATTTACATAACATGTCTGGTGAACTTTCATCTTGGCCGTTACTAACATTTCGAAATAGGTCACAGATGACGGCCTATAAAAGTGTTATTTCAAAGCTAAATCTACGAACTTTAGTCACGATTTGTAAACCGATTTTCTTCGAATGAAAAGGCGCTTGTCGCTTAAGTAATTAAAGAATTTAAATGAAAAGACGATATGATGTTAGCGTGACACTTCTTTATTCATTTTCCTCCTAATGTCTTCCGTTATTTGCACTCCGAATAATTAAACATTCCCTTTTCAGCCCTTACAAATTCGCAATTGAGGGCGCGTGGTCCGAGACAACCCCTTCTCCGTTTTCTCTTTAGAAATGACTCTGGTCGGTTTGTTTCCATTGAAATAACATAACCAACATCAAAGTGACTTCAGTTGATTCTGATATTTATCTATGGGCTTTCAAATCCTTTAACGGCAATGGCAGGGCAGTGAAACAAATCTCCGTACTGTTTCTGTCGACTCCCCTGAAGAAAAACAATAACATTATGGAAACCAAACCTCATCTATGAATCCGGAGAAGTACAACACACAATCTCTTGTTTTGAACAAGTCACATCACAAGTGTACCCACCACCAAGAGTTTTCTCGGCTGGTTCTTGAGAAATTAGCAACGAGTTACAATGAGGTGGCATTCGGAGGATAGAAAATGCCGTGTAGAACAGAAATAGGTTTTTTTTTTAGAACGATCCAGAGAAAAATAGAATAAAAAGAAAGAAGGCAAATAGTGGAAAGGCCGCAATATCTTGGGAGACTACATCAGTTTTTGCCCTTACTGTATCCTCATACTTTTTTTTTGCCTTAACTGACACTCCTTGGTTATCCCTTCACACATACCTTTTGCCTATACCCTCACTTCATGGCCTTTGTCTTAACTGTTTCCCATGTATTTTGCCTTTACTAACTAAACCCTTTATGTTTTTATTGTATTGACTGCACCCCTTACTTTTACTCGCCTTTTACTTTCGTTTGTATTCACCATTCTTTCTGATTTTCCTTTGATACTACTTAATTCTTTTTTGCTTTTACTGTCACGCGTGATTTTGCCTCTACTATCCCTTTATGCATTGGCCTTTATCACCATATTTCACGCCTCCTTGCTTTTATTTCTCAGTTTACATTGCAGCGTATTTGTCTTTACTGACCTTTCGTGCATGGAGCCTTTACTGGCATGCGTGATTTTGCCTCTACTATTATTTTACACAGTTGCCTTTACCACAACATTGCACACTTTTTTTGCCTCATTGCTAATTTTACATTACATAGTATTTGCCTTTGCTAACCTTTCGTGCATGGAGCCTTTACTGTGACCTCATTTATTTTGTCATACTACCACATTCTTACATTTGCCTTTACCTCACCCTTCTTGCCTTTGATGCTTCATCACCCCCCCTTTAGTGCCCATGCATGTTGTTTGCCTTAACCGATCATCGTGAAGTCTTTACCGTTCCTGTATTTTGCCTTTACTGCTCCGCTATGCCATATGGGCTGCGATCTCGCGGTTGCCCGCTCCCCTGGTGCTACCTGGAGCGACACCCTCTCCCTCCTGGTCCGCAGTTGTCTGGCTTGTCTTGCCCTAGATTGAAACTACCTGGACTTTATTCTAGACGTATCCATGTTACCCACTCCCAACGGCATGTCAGGTGAGATTTGTATCTTTGTGTGCTCTCAGGGTACCAACACGCTCAGTTGCCCCCCCCCCTCCCTAATCCCTGGAGGGAGATCTGCAGCTCTTGCACGCCTTTTCGCTTCCCCTTCACAGGTCACTTCTTTCAAACTTTCTGCGAGAAATTACCACGTTGGTAAAAAAAATAATTAGCATTTCCTCCCCACCTTTCTGTACAACCCCCGGATCATTTTAACACCGTTCCCACCTAATGTACCCTTTTAGAGTAGTTGGACCAGTTCATTTTACCAGCGCAACTGGCACTAGTTTCTTCTCAAGCGGAAGTAGAACTCCAGTCTGATTTTTAACTAAACAAAAGAGTCAACGTTCGCTTCGTAACCCCCCCCCCTTCTTCCCACATTTTTACTAAACTAGCAATTTTAACACCTCCACACCCCAAGTTTTTCCAAGCCCTGTTTCATCTATTTTTAATGACAGGTGGTTAATTTTAGAGGTTAATCACCGACCAGCTTTCGTCCACTCAGTCTTGGTTGAGGTCGGGATAAAGGGAGGCTATTTAAAATACCTATTTTCTTCTCACCCATTTTCCTCTTTTATTGTTTCATCTTAATATGTAAAGAAGCCATCTTTAGTATGGCGCGCCCTCCTGGCCCAAATTCCTGAAGCAGGATTTGGGGGCCACTTTCTTTACCGATCTCTCCGTTCAAACTTTCAGCGGGAGATGTCCTCGTTGGTTTTTGTTTAAATCTAATTAATAAAGAACCCCATTGCATGGCAGTAGATGAAGAAAATGATAAAAAACTATATATTCGAATAATGGGAACAATGACCCATTTCATTAAGCTTAAGTACGTTTCTACGACCAAGACATTCTACTCTGGCATCTCCACAGGTAGGAACAGTGAAAAGAGTCCGGGTACTCAACCATAACAACCCTGAAACTCCACCCAATCACCCGGTCCCATCAACAAAGACACGTTCCGGACAGACACTTGTAAGTTTAGGAACGTCTCATTAACCTTGCGAACGGTATGGCGTCGTTTAAGAGATCACAAATAGGATTGACAATTCACTTTTAACGGTGGGCTCTGAACTTTGAACTCTAGCATAAGCAGGCACGGTGCCAGTGAGATTTAGTTGGTTTAGGGGGAATGTTATGGCTTTGACCTTCGAGTTTTTTTCTCCTCTTTTTGGAGCTTTCTTTGTAACTTCAATACAACCATATCACGAAGTCTGGTGGCGCAACCAGGAAATTCAGCTTTACCTTTCATATAGAGTGTGTATTGATGATTTAAATTCCCCCGACGCAACATTTTATATGTGGGTGAGAGAAGGTCATAAGGAAATTTCATTTTCAAATTTAATAACAAATTCAACGAGTCTTTTCTGGGTGTGTCATTAGTGCTTCTTTTACATGGGTACTTCAGTTCTTGTTCATGCTATTTTGTTGTGGACGATGTTCTTCCCCCTGCTGTTTTTGTTGATGTTGTGCTCATGTTATTGTTTTCGTCATTCTCCTTTATTGGTGGAGAAGATGACCTCCTTTATTAAAAAATAATTATAAATAATAAATCAAGGAAGGAAAATCGGTCCAAAAAGAAAGAGTGATACAAATCAGTTTTTTAAGGTATGTAATGGGACCGAGTGAAAGTGAGAGAAGAAAGAGGTAAATGATAGTAAATAAAATGAGTACATGAAATATTATGGACACAATCCGAGTCGGTGGTCGGGGGAAAAACTTCTTAGTTGTTCTTGTCCTTACTGCTGATGATGTTATTGCTCTTGTTGTTGATGTTCTTATTATCAGTGCGTCATTCTTAATCCATTCTTATGGGTATCGCAGTTCTTGCCCTTACCGATGCTGTTGTAGTTGTTGTTCTTATCAACAAGTGTGTTCTTATTGGTACATTTGCATAAGTACTTCAGTTCTTGTTTTTGCTATCGATGCTATTGTTGATATTCTTCCCCTTGCTGCTACAGTTGGTGCTGGTCTTCTTATCATCCGGCATGAAATTAAATCCGTCCCTAGTCATAAAACTGCTATTTATGGCATATGAGAACTAGTTCTCATTGTTATGGCATTCTTTATCATTTTTGGTTAGGGAGCGGGTCTCATTCCTTAAGGTTCTGAATGCCATTTATCCCAAGTCCTTCTACATAGATCTGCAAACATTGACGAACTTTATTATCGTAGACCTGCTTTACATTGCCTATCCACTCCCTCCCCCCTCTTCCTTGCGTCTCAACATCATTCCGATCCTTTCCCTTCTCCACTGCCAAGACCCATTCATTGCTCTGGCACTAGACCCCTAAAAGAATGGGACTTGGGAGCGTAGGGTGCTCAGGTCGACCAACACAATGTTATGCTTCGATGCCACCCTTCATTTCGGGGAAGCGAACCCTATAGAGAGAAGAATGGGACATTTTTTTCGGGGGTGATGTGCCTAACAGTGATTGTTATTCAGGGCATCGTTTGATTGACATTAGTGATGAGGAGTCAAACGCTGCATCGCATTCTATAAATACTTACTAAAGAAAATCAAGAATATTAGAGATCGAACACAATAATTGATGGTGCTTCAGCTATGGTTGGATGGATAGAAATAAAAGGAGGAATGTTTACTTATTAAATTGACTTTAAAATTTTATTATTTGATTTACATTTCCACAATTCAGAGGATGAATAATCATCAGAATTACGGAGAATTACCTTCTAAATGACCTTTGGAAGAATAGTTGCAGTACAGAATCCACGAAAATGGAGCAATAATAACAGGAGATATCCCACAACCAAACCTTTAGGGAAGGGCAAATTCTATTAACAATTCTCTCCAAACCATGTGTCAGGAAGAAGAGCGGTTTTCATTGATTTCTGGAGCGACTTTTACGTGTGCAAGGACCTGTTTCTGCGAGGCCTGCACCTCAACTCCGTCGGTGCAGCAAGACTTGGGCGTGTGCTTAATAATGCAAACCTTTACTCAGGCCCCTCTAATTCCGATTCCAGTCCCCATGAACTTGTTAGAAATGTTAAAGTTTGTGAACCATTTGGGGAGAGTGACCACAGTTCCATACGATTTAGCATTGCTAGTAGAACATCTACCAACCCAAGCTGAATGATGGTGCCCAACTTCAAGAAGGCAAATTTTGAAGAATTTAGGCGTATATTATCAAATGTTATCCTTAGCAACATCACATCAAGTAGCGTGGCCCTATTACGGTAAATATTTCTAAATGTCTTTAACAGGAACATCATCAGTGCGTGCCTAGAAGTATAAAGTGTGACCCCCACCCCCATCAGAAAGGTGGGGCAACGAAATCAAGCAGCTAGTCACAAGAATCAATCTTGCGTACAGGAAGTGAAAATAAGACCGAATATTGCGCTCGAGTGAGTAATTTGAGCTCATACGTGCTGTTAAAAAATGAATACGTAATATGCAAGGAGAAGAAAAACTATGAAATTAAACTCGCCTTAAACAGCAAAGAAAACCAAAAGATGTTCTAACAGTACCTTAATAATCAAAATCCAGCAAATAAATAAATTTTTCCCTTTAGAGGTACCAGTAGGGAATTGACTTCTGATCGTAAAGAATTAGTGGATATCGTGAATTGCTATTTTGCATCTGTATTTACTAATGAAGATACTGAAACTATGCCAGATATTATAACCCCATTGGCCCACCGGAGGAAGGTACAAATCTAAGCACAATATCGGTGAGGAAGGATGATGTAAGTGGCTGCATCGATAAGCTAAAAGTGAATAAATGTGCAGGACCCGACATGATTCATCCTCGTCACCTAAAAGAGCAAAAGGAAATGATAGTAGACCACTTGCAACTATATTCAATAGATCTCTCGAAAAAAAGCTTCGTTCGTGAGAATCTCAAGTTAGCGAAGATCGGTAATCGCCTACAAATTATAGACGAATAAATCTAATATCCATGGGTGACAAACTGCTTGAGTCTATAATGAAGGTCAAATTAGTCGAGCATTTCAATAGCCCCAAACTTATGGGGGAAATACAACATGGTTCGATGAAAACAAGTCCTGTCAGAATAACTTATTAGAGCTCTATCCTAAAATTAACGATGAGGAACCCGCTTAAACAAGCTCAAAATCCAAAACGAACCTAACGCGGTATTCGAGTGGTCCTAAGAGTGGTTGATACCGTTTTAATGTTGACAAATGTAAAGTATTGATATCTGTACGAGGCGGACGATATCAATACTTTGCATCCAGACGAACGTTGAATACAGTAACCACTGAAAAGGATCTTGTCGTGATCGTAAGCAACGACTTGAAAGTCAGTGAACAATGCGTCAAAGTCTGCAAAATAGCTAACAGGGTCCTCGGACAAATATTCAGAAAGTTCGCATATAAATCAGAAGATATTGTTATCCCACTCTATAAATCGCGAGTTCGGCCTCATCTGGACTTTAGGGTACAGTTCTGGTGCTCTTATTTGCTGAAAGATATAGAAATGTTGGAAAAGATGCAAAGACCCCCGACCAAAATGATTCCATGGCTACACAATAAACCGTACGAAGAACGTTTAAAAGTTCTAAATCTTCAATTACTTGAGACAAGAAGATTAAGGGGGAGAACTTCTCCAAGTCTGTAAGATACTGCATGGTTTTGGTATGGTGAATGTTGATTCCTTTTTCGAGGGGGACTTTTGCGAAAGAACTAGAAGTCACGGTTATAAATTGAAGAAGAAGAGAGTTGAGACAAATATAGCTAAGAATTAACTTACTCATAAGGGGATTAATTTCTGGAATCGATTGCCAATTAATGTCGTCAAATCATCCACTGTAAATGTCTAGGAATACTCTGAAAAGACCCTAACCTAGAAATGGACCCAAGATTCTTTACTTGCTCCTCTTTCTTTTAATCTTATTATCTTGGCATTAATTCTACAACCGGAATGTAAAGTTCATATTTATAAGACTATCTTTGGTGTACATAATCCTTCTGGTCGTTTGAAAATATCCACCCCCTTGCCAGGAGCATTTGACACTTCCTATAGTTCCTCTAACGCCCAATCCCTCATCCTTTCTTGACTTATTCTCTCGCGAGTCCCGATGGAGAGTCGGTTCTGTGTCAAAATGTCATGAGAGAAAGGTCTGTCTATTAGGTTTAATCGATATCTTCTCTTTGATAAGGGAGTAATTTTTCAAATAACTGTGGCGCTCAACATCCGTGAGTACAGTGTAATTTTATGTATAACTATTGCAATTTATCATAATTTCTAGGGTGAAATTGGTATTTGAAAACAAAATCGATTTTCTCTGAAGCACGTGAATGTTCTTAATGTAATAACAGGTATCGTAAACTTCACTACTTTCTATCAAAGTAGAGGGAGACACGCTATTAAGTCCTTTCACACGCGATAGAATCTCACGAGAGCCTTTCCATAGTAGCTCACACACGACCAAATTTACTAGGTCTGTGGTGGTGTTTCTCAAGAAAGGGGAGAAATCAGATGTCCTTACCTTATTTCAGGAAACGTAATGAGTCCTTTCTAAAAACGCGAATGAATGACATTTATCACAAGAAAATACACGCCTGATTAAGTGAAACCGAGCATACACAACTTCAAGAAGACGTAAAGTATTACTTCACAATTCTCGTCATAGGAAGAAAGTTGGGAGATGTATTCACATGCGAGACCGTTAAGGAAGCGTCAATCTACACATCCACCGCCGATCGATATCCAAAGGACACTGAATAGTGAATACTTTGCTCATTGGCTTCAAGCTGCAACGCGAGAGAACAGGTAAGTTTGTGATTCTGCTTCTGGATGGTGAATTGGTTCTAATAGTGATGCGTTACGAGGAACTTGGCAAATTGTTAGCTTTTCTTATCCCTGAGTGGATGGGTGATGGTAACGCGCGTGAAATAATTACTAGGTACAAAAAACTGACGAGAAATGAGGAATTAGTATTGAGAATACTGCGGTCACCCAATAGAAATACCTTTTTTCAGGATGTGATATGATTTATCCAATTGTTCCTTCTATTTCTCCCGGAAAAAGTAAACTTGTATGAAAATTTAGTAAACAAATACTAACTGAACTATTTCGCGTAACAAATGAAGCTCATATGTAAACAAATCACATCAAATCATCTTAAATAGGTATTTTGGGCTAAAATTATTATCATCGGTATAAACAAAACAAAAGTATTGACGTCACTGAAAATAATCCACTCAAACATTTAAATTTTCACTCATTTATGTGCGAGTTTATTTAGTTAGGTGATTATTTCTTTTGTAGGGATGGTGGGTGGGGGGGGAGTTAACCCAATGACTTCTTTCAAAAATAAAATCTCGGTTGGTCTCAATTACTGTTGCTATAAAGGAACATGTATTTATTTTCATGTGCAAATTGGTATTTTCAAATGTCTATCTCTAAAAAATGTACATTTACACAGAAAACTAAATACAGATCACTTGACAGCGAATTGAATAAAAATGATTGTTTCAAAATTGAATAAAATATAAAATTTAGCTAATCCTAATTTGGCCGGACTCTTAAACTAGGAACATAATTTTAGGAAACGATTTTAAATGACTCCAGTGGATTTATTTAAGGGCGTAGGTTAAATTGGAGTGCATTAAGTCCAATCTAATGTTGGTCGCTTAATAATAAGACCCTTTTCCACCAGTTAGTGCAGGGTAGAATTTACCACGCACCATATGATGCCATAAGCGACTCTGAACAACACTGGCGTTTGCTGACCCTTAGTAAACCTCTAGATTTGAAGTACCTAAATCGTCGTTCCTTGCAATTATAATGACACCAACTAATCCGTTGTACGAATTCCATCTTAACCTGTAAGGTATACTTTATAGGTTTAAAGTCTCACTAAGATCTAAAATACCCTGCATCAGAATCATTTTGAGGTGTTTTATTCAAATATGATCTTGGTTTCTTGCACAAATCCTTCAAACTATACGAAAATTAAAAGTGTGTAAAGTTATATTTTGAATTATTTGAAAGGTAAAAGTTCAAATCAAAATAAAGCACCACTAAAATGAGCCTGACCCATGATATTTTAGATTATATATATACATATATATATATATATATATATATATATATATATATATATATATATATATATATATATATATATATATGTATATATATATATATATATATATATATGTATATATATATATATATATATATATATATATATATATATATATATATATATATATATATATATATATATATATATATATATAACTAATACCACTCTACTACAAGAACCAAATAACAGATGCTTACAAAACAGACGAAAGAATACTACAAGATATCATAAAAAGTAACACTATTAAAGAAAATGACAAGTTATCCTTACGAATTTATTATAAAAACCCAAAAGTAAGCAACTTATTAATGAAAAACAACCTTCGCGAAAAGCAATCGGTCTTAAAGGCTACAAATGTTGTATACAAATTCCAATGCCCCCATGAGGTCTGCAAACCTCATCCAAATAATCACTATATAGGTATGACCACTACTACCATCAGCAGGCGCCTAATGATGCATTTGCAAGAAGGATGACTAAAAACACATTTTAAAGAAAAGCATAAGGCACAAATTACAAGAGCAACTCTGGTCGAAAACACTACCATACTCAGAAGAAACCCTGACCTTCGCCGCCTAAAGATTCTGGAGGATCTTCTCATTAAAGAGATGGGCCCCAAACTTAACATTCAACGTACCAGTTCCGACCGAGTACATATTTCACCATTTCTGCTAAAGGAACAAGGTACTCCGACTTTGACCTATAAAAGTACCAAAGAACGACCAGCAATGAGCTACCTCAACGATAAAGGAGGCAAAACCAAAGGTAAACAAAATCAACGCAGCCTCAACAATAACGAAGACTTCCGTCTGAAGATGCCTTAGGAAAGACAAAAGCTCACAGCCAAAACTCAAATTAGTTGTAAAAAATAAAATGGCTCTTTCCCCAGTGATGTTTAATATCCAAACAGATACTAAAAAAAAAAAACTGCCTTCGCCAGTTGGAACGTTCCAAAATAAAATTGATAAAATCAAAATACGACCTGGTCTTTAACAAAACACGCATACACACACACACACACACACATATATATATATATATATATATATATATATATATATATATATATATATATATACTTTCGTTGACGATCCCTAGCTAAGCTACTAACCTGCATTGGGCCAGCATGAAGGTATATGGCCCAAACTTCTTGTGATGACAAAAATTCAGAAAGATGAGAAAACTTCTTTCAGGAGTGTGAAGCAACTTATAAATATATATATATATATATATATATATATATATATATATATATATATATATATATATATATATATATATAGCGAGATGAAGTCAGTTGATTCGATTTGGTTCTTGAGGGTGTCCACCAAATAAGTTCGTATTTGGATTTTTATAAACAATTTGATGAAAAATAACTTTATTTTGAACTTGATATTTAATGATGAAGGGTTGGAGCTTAGTGAATCCTATCCAACGAGGTGGATGGATCACAGTGATTTGATCGACTGTGTGGATTATGAGAATATCTGTATCTGACTTGTGTGAATATGTGCTTGTTTTATATATGTAGAGAAGGTGGGCGTGAGAGATAGAGATAGAGAGAGAGTGAGAGAGAGAGAGAGAGAGAGAGAGAGAGAGAGAGAGCAGAGATTTTCGATCAAAGGAATTTGATAGAGAGGTGGAGGGAAAAGGAATTTATGATAACAAAGTCTGGAAAATAGGTAGCAGATTGGCGCCAATACACAAATGTTTGAATGACAGTTCTTTGGCGACAGAGTTTGTTGAGCTAAAGGAAGATAACTGACCAAGGCGAGAACAAATGGTCGCTGCTGTCAGAACACGTGTGTGCATCTTTTGTGATAGGATCAACTGCCTTGAGTATCAAAAATTAAAGGTAATTGGAATAAACAATAAAATAACCTATTATATTAAATTATAAAAAAACAACGAAAAGAAATGTGAACGAATTAAACAGAGGAACTAACCTTTATCATTGGAGTTGTGAAATCAACTAACTAACGATAGAAAACTACTAACGAGATTTGTTCGGTTGGTCGTTAGTAGTTTTCTATCGTTAGTTTTTTTATAATTTAATATAATAGGCTATTTTACTGTTTATTCCAGTTACCTTTAATTTTTGATACTCAAGTCAGTTTATGCTAAAACTTCACTTCTTCCTATTATTTTTTCAAAATTACCCTGGATAGTATTAAGTACTTCTATATATTTTTAATTTGTTCGTACTTTCCTCTCAATATTTGTCAATTTTATTGATTTACCTTGTCTTCCCCCGTTTTTTAGCCATTATTGAATTTATGTTTCTAACTCTTCAACTGTTATTGTTAATATTTCTTCCCCTTCTCATTATCGATAGCTGATGATGGTCCTAGCGAAGGACCGAAACGTCCGGCCAATAAATGTAATCTCATGGGTCTTAATATTCCTAATATATATATATATATATATATATATATATATATATATATATATATATATATATATATATATATATATATGATCCGGACAGCGTAATTCTATTACTTCTCTCTTTGAGACAACCAACTAATTTAGGGTAGTAACTTACTTCCATGAATTCTTGGCGCTTTCAGTCATTACCTTGTCAAGTTCCGAGCAGCAAACATGCCTAGGGGACCCATCACACCTGCCTATATCCAGGAGCTAATCGTTAAGCTACGTCAAGAGCATCATCTCTCCATCAGAGCCATAGCTGAAAGGGTTAAACGCCACAAAAGTGTCGTACATAATATTATATCACGTAACGATAAAACAAGCTCATGTTTCAGTGGTATTTCTCCTTGTCGGCTAGGCCAACCTCAAAGGGCGATGACCAAGCCATCGTCTACATCTCAAAAATGACCGATAAAAGACAATAGCCAGGATTTCCCGACAAGTAAATGAAACTATGGGTATTTAGTGTCTTACACCGCCTGATAGAAAGATCTTTAAAATCTCGCACACCAGCAGTCAACCCATTGATCAGCCCTAAAAACAAGAGAGCTAGATTATCCTTTGCCACTAAGCACGTTCTATAGGCATAAGACCAATGGTCCAAAGTACACTTCAGCGATTATTGAAGTATAATTTGTTTGATTCAGATGGCAGGAGTTTCGCCCCTCGAAGAACTGGAGAAAGATTATCAGTGAACTGCATGAAAAGCAGTGTCAAGTTTAGTGGAGGAAGCTTTATGGTGTGGGGCATCAATTTGGCAGAAGGTACTGGCATACTTGTCCCCCGTGCAGGGCAGAGTGGATGCTCGAGTGTATAAAGAACCTCCGCAAGCAAATGTTGTGCCCCATATGAGAGTCACTCTGCCCAACCAGCCATTTATATGCAAGATAATGCTCCTTGCCACAGGGCAAAGTTGGTGAAGTATTTCCTGGATTAGGAGGAAGTAAGTGTCATGAGCTGGCCTACTCAGAGCCAGGACCTCAATTTGACGGAGAATTTGTGGAAGGCGCTCGAGGAGAGAGAAGTAAGAAGAGAAACCCAAGTAATGTCAAAGAAATTTGAGAAATATTACAAGAGAAATGGAGATACTGTGCGATGACGTCATATTATTGAGAGATCGCAAAAACATAATAAATCATGACACTTTACTTTGTAAATAAGCATTTGCACACCAAACCAACTTAATATTTGAATAAAGTACATACAAACGTACTGTACTGATATTTTTTAGGGTAGAGTGGAGTTACAACTTATTATGGATCTTAACCAACTGTGGCTCCCTATTGTGAAATTAAAGCCTCAAACGAGAACTGATCGGTGGTAAAATCATTATTTTACCACGCATCGCAAATAGTACCTTTCATTGATGATAATAAAATCCAAATTGTTACCCCCCGAAATCAGTTTATTATTAAGCATATTACCACCGATACCATATTAAGAAAAAAAAGAAGCTCACATTCACTTCACGCAATAGTACAGGTGAAACTGAGAATCGGAAGTGATTTTAAGATGACAAAAGAAACTCCCCCAACCAACCAATCACACAGCCATTTTAGCTCAAAATTCGAAAATTTGTCGTTTATGTCCGCATTTTAAAATTTATTTCTTCTTATAAAAAGGCATTTCTCAAATATAGAACGCTCACAATTAAAAACAATAACAAAAGTGTAAAATATTTCAATACAATATGGTTGCTGTTCCAATTTGGTAATCCCAATATACACAGTTTAATATTGATCGCTAATTAGATCAGATTTGTAGTAAGATCTTTAGCCTTTATATCGGAATCTCCGTTTTCCTGTTAACACTGTACTGTACTGTTTTGTGTATTTGCGATCTTTGTTGATTTCTATGCCATAATTATAAAAAATATGACGTGGCTTAGGAGATATGTATACTTTATTAACAATCCTCGTTTTTGTAACAATTTTGAAGATAAAGAACTAATTTTTAATACAGCAAACAAAGCAATAAACTGAAAACTATCGTTCTATTTTTTAAGACATTACATAATGGTCCTAATTATTTTATATTCTTATATATTTTCGTTTATGTCCGCCATGCGCAGTTTAAAAAATCAAAATAAATTGAAACATTAAAACGCATCCAGAATCAATTGAAAATCGACTAAAGAAAGAGAAAACATAAATGGCTACAACCGAAAAAAACAATACAATTCTGGACGCCTTAAATGTATCTAGAATGCGTGAGAATCTCTGGAATTTAACAACTCAATACCATTTGCGATGACATGAAATAAATAAAAAAATTAAATCTGCCATTTATATTTTTTTTTCTTGTCAAGTTAATTTATTAATTGAGTTAGAGATGATAACATTTTATAACATAATAAATTATATATAAGTTAATGATAGGTCATATTTCCGCCACTGGTTGACCGATCACACTTTTTAGACTGGGCTCGTGTCCAGTGTGAAAAGTATTAAATGATTATTGGAAATTAAAAATGAAAGGGGTTGTTTTAATTAAAAAAAAACCGTTCTGAATAATGAGGGCATTTTAACACGATGAAGGTAAATAGAAAGAAAAAAGAATTGTAAAAAAAAATTGTCGTTGTAGTAGTGGTAGTGTAGGAGATGGTAGAGGTGGTGTTAGCCCTTATTCTAAGGGTTTTCGTTTTAGCGCACGGGGTTCTCCCAAAGATCCAGAGCTGCGTGTATTTGTAGATAATGTGTAAAGTGTGTGTGTGTGTCTGACATGTAAATATGTGTTGAGGCGTGTCTGATTACCACCAACAAGTGCATATGTTTGTGTGTCGGTCGGGTCGGTACGGTGTTTGTATATGTTGAGTTTTGAAGGGTGACCGCATCAGGGCATAGCTACGGCGAGCCGTTTGTGATGTAGGATTAACGGTTCTTTTGGGTCGATGTTAAGATGGTGCTTGGAAGAGTGATTGGACTCAGAGAGAGGGTCTGGTGTTGTGTACATGTGTGGATTCTTACGTGAAGTGGTCTGGTTTCGGTGTGGGTGTAGGATATTGTATGTACTGGTAGGGGGGTCTCGGGTCTCGTGCAATTAAGAAACTGGGTTTCGCAAGGGTTGAAATGTTGTGGTATGGGTACTCGATTGATTACGGTGTTTATATAATTGTGGAAGTGTTGTAAACGCATGTACCCGTTGTGAGGCGTAGTGCTTTGTGTCTTTTGCACTGTGTTGTAGTGTGCGGATGAGAGATTAGGTGCCCACGCAATACTGGGGTAAGGGAGGCGAAGGTGAATTTACTGGTTGTGTGAGTAAGGGGTGGATTCTTTGAATTGCCTGAATGAGATGCCTGTGTGCTGGGAGCATATTCACTTTTGTATTGGTTTTGTGTTATGTTTTTTGTGTTGTTTGAATCTTAGTCCTATGCATAAAGGGACATCGAACACCTTTGCTGTTTAACTGGAGGGGTGCGTTTGATAATGTAATGTGCGAGTTAAGATAGGTGAGGGAGTGTAAAGAGTAACGGAAAGTGGAAATAGTAATTTCGGTCTGTTGTAGAGTATGGGGTACATGTAGTGTATGTAGTTTTGGTGTTACTAAGTTGACTATTTAATGAAAGTTGATGACTCGAGAAATGATAGCGCAATTTTATATTAATAATTAACTCATTATTTTTCAATATAAGTGAAGTTAAGCCTCACCTTTTTTTATTATGGGAACAACATTTGCTATTTTCCAGTCCATGGGAACAAAATTTGCTTTCAGAAAATAACTAAACAGAAATTACTAAATAAGTAAATGGAAATTTCGTTCTTCGTGCCTATAGTTCATCTACCCCGCTCACTTTAGGTGTACTTCATGAATTAATTGAATTTTTTACGTCAGCCGTAGCTATTATTTCATTCATTTTTTTTTAATATAACTAGTTATGTTTTGCAAGCTTTTATTACTTAAATTAGGCATATCATTGTTAACAACTGAGGCAAATTATTTAAAATAGTTGCCGCCTTTTCGATATCAAATTTCATTAAATTTGTTTCAAATGCACCTAGTATTGAAATGGTACACCTCAATATACTCTATTATTATTGACGCTTATATGTCGAGAGCTGTTACTATCTTGAGCTATTCTTTCTCATTCTCTACAGCCACGAACTAACCATTGTTTGCTCGAACGGTGGGACTGCGAAAATTTTGAGGGACAGTTATTAACACAGTTACCTATGACCTTACCTACTCGTGCCATTCCTCTCCAATTCAGATGGACGCCATCACTTCCATAAAGATCTTGATCTATAAAATTGTCCCTAGCGTTAACAAAGTTTAGATTGAGGGATAGATATAAATTGTGTAAAGTATTATTTACTTTTACGGAATGATCTTTCTCAGTTGGCTGTCTGGCTTTGTAGTTGGCTGTCTGGCTTTGCCAGTTGGCTGTCTGGCTTTGTTCTGGAAGGTTGTCTTGCAGGAAGCTCTTGATTCTCATTGTAAGATTGGGATATAATACTGATTTGGGTGTATAGTTTTTCTTGTATTTATTTAATACATCAATCACTGTGTAATAAATACATTAGTGATTAATACTTTTGGGGAAGATAACTGGCAGCAATTCTGAGCAAGAATTTTTTGGGGTGAGTGTTAACTTTTTCCTTAGTAAATTTCTGAGAGTATGGCTGTTTGTATAGATGGTGAGAGCATGCCGTTTGAAAGTAGTGTGTATGTGGTGTGTGATGCATGTGGAGTTGAAAGGAGAGTGAATGTAACTGAATGCCGTGTGTGTTTTCTGGAAGGGGAGGTTAGGAGGTTGAGTGGGGAATGTAAGAGGTTGAATGATTTGGTGTTTGAGGTGAGAAGAGATGCAAGTGTGCGATTGAAGGGTGAGATTAGTGCTAAGAGGGTGGAAGATAGGGCTAGGACTGGGAACAGTGTGGAAGTTGTGAGTGATGATGAATGGTGGGTGAAAATGGATAGGATAGATGGGTTAGGATAGGTTAGGTGTGTGAATGAGAGGGACATAGAACCTGTTAGGTTGACTAACAGATTCAATGTCCTGAGAGAGGAAGAGTGTGAAAGTGATTTGCCTGGTGTGATTGTGGATGAAAGCAGGATGGGTGGTAGTGTGACTGAGAGCAGGAGGGAGGGTAATGTTAGGCCAAGACAGAATAGGAGAATGACTGAGGTGCTAGTGATGGGTGACTCTCAGATTAGGTATTTAGATAGGAAGTTGAGTGATAGCAAGTGGAAGGGAATGAGAGTTTGTCTGCCGGGTGCTGGTGTAAGTGATGTTTGTGAGAGGTATGATAGGCTGGTTTCTGGGTGTGAGAGGGATGCAGTTGTGATTACGCATGTGGGAGTGAATGATGTAAAGAAGGTGGGTACATGTGAGTTACGTGAGCAGTATAGAAGGTTAGTTGAAAGGATGAGTAAAAGCAGGGTAAAAGGTGTTGTTTCTGGTGTGCTTCCGAGATTGGATGTGGGGGTAGAATGGTTGTCGCGTGCAATTGGTTTGAATGAATTTGTGAAAGGACTGTGTGAGGAGTTAGGATTGGTGTTTGTAGATGTCTGGGGAGGGTTTTACGGGAATAGGAGGTTGTATGCGATGGATGGGCTCCATCTTAGTCGGGCAGGTGTTGAGGTTCTATGGGGGGAGCTGGATAGTGTGATTAGGTCCTTACGGGTGGGAAACTAGAAGCTGTTAGAGGTAAGGGAATAACAGGAATAGAGGGCAGGTGTAGGAAATGGAAGGGATGCAGAGATAGAGGAATAGCTAAGGGAGAGGGCATACTGATGTGTTATTGGGGGACTAATGCACAAGTGAATGAGCAGATAACTAGGAATAGAAAAGCACGATGCAATGAAGATGGGAATAATAAAAAACCTTAAAAATATACTACACAAATGGTCGTAGTATAAGGAATAAGATAGATCTCTTAAGAGCGTTAGCGAGTGAAGAGAATTTTGATATAATTGCGATAACAGAGTCATGGCTTGATTTGGCAGGAAATCACTTTAAACCTGAGGTTGAGATTGAGGGCTTTAACATGTTCCATACAGATAGGAATAGGAAGAGAGGAGGAGGGGTTATTATTTATATTAAAGATAATCTCCAGTGTTGTGTAAACAGTACAATTAAATTAGATGATAACACAGAGTCATTATGGCTAAATGTAAAGGAAGGTAAAAACAAGCTTGTCATAGGATTATTATACAGACCACCAAATCTTAGTAAGGAAGCTTCAAATCTTCTGTGGCAGGAGATTGAACGGGCATGTAGAAGTAAGCATGTGTGTATAATGGGCGATTTTAATTACAGAAATATAGACTGGGAAGCTCTTGTGGGTGATCAGGAGGCTGAGGAATTTTTGAATGTTGTCCAAGATAATTTTCTGAGGCAGATTATTAACGAACCCACTAGAGGTAATAATATACTGGATTTAGTTCTGACAAATAGGGAAGAAGTTATTAAGGATACTGAGATTGGAGGAAATTTGGGTAATAGTGACCATTGTGAAATTAGATTCAAGATGAAATGGAATGGTATTGATAGTAGCATGAACAATGTTGAAATTCCTGACTTTAGAAGAGCAAATTATAATGGGCTAAGGACTTACCTGGAGGCAGTTGTACAGAAACCAGGCAATGAAATCAATTCAGGAATAGATTCAATGATATCAGTTAGTGGAGACAATAATCACCAGGAGGAAGAGATTACAATTGAAGAGGAGTATGAAAGAATAATTGAGCAATTAATTACAGGTCAGATGATTAACATTCCTTATAAGGAGATTAGGACTAAAAATAATGACCCAAAATGGATGACAGATAAAATTAAGCATTATATTGGCATTAAAAAGGGCATTTATAGGAAAATAAAAAATGGAGAGGATCACTTAAGGCAGAGATATAATGAACTAGCAAGAGATGTTAAAAAGTTAGTTAGAGTAGCAAGGAGAAATTATGAAATTAAAGTGGCAAATAGGGCAAAGGAAGATCCTAAAAGTTTTTATCAATTATACAAAACTAAGGTTAGAGATAAAATAGGCCCACTTATAGATTCCAATGGAGAATTAGTGAGTGATAGGGACTCAATGGCTGGAATGCTAAATGACTTTTTTATCTCAGTATTTACACAGGAGGATACTCTAAATATACCCGAGGTGTCAATGATCTTTCGGGGTAATGATGAAGAGAAATTAAAGGATATCTTGATCACAAAGGAGATAGTGACAAAGGAAATTGATAAAATCAAAAGTAGTAAAGCACCCGGTCCTGATGAGGTCTTTCCTAGAATTTTGAAAGAATGTAAGGATGTGTTAAGTGAGCCCCTAGCATGCATCTTTAGAAAATCATTGGAGAGTGGCCTTGTGCCAGTGGCATGGAAGAAAGCCAATGTGATACCTATATTTAAGAAAGGGGATAAAACAAATATGTCTAATTACAGACCAGTAAGTTTGACATCAGTGGTAGGGAAAATGATGGAATCTATTATAGCAAGGAATATTAGGGATCACTTGGATAAGCATAAGTTGATAAAAGAATCACAGCATGGCTTTAGTAAGGGTAAATCCTGCCTGACTAATTTGCTGTCTTTTTATAGTAAGGTGTATGAAGCAGCAGATAAGGATGAAAACTATGATATTTTATACTTGGACTTTAGTAAGGCTTTTGATCGAGTGCCACACTTACGGCTTCTGAGCAAAGTTAAAGCACACGGGATCGATGGCAGTATATTTAGGTGGATTCAGTCATGGCTTGGTGACAGACAGCAAAGAGTTAGTATAGATGGAGTTAAATCTGAGTGGGGGTGTGTTAGCAGTGGAGTTCCGCAAGGATCTGTTTTGGGTCCCTTGCTATTCTTAATTTATATAATGATCTTGACATAGGTATAAGTAGTGACCTGAGTAAATTTGCTGATGATACTAAGCTAGGTAGGGCCATTAGGGCTGATTCTGATGCTGTTGTAATGCAGGAGGAATTGACCATTCTGTCCAATTGGGCTGAGAAATGGCAAATGAAGTTTAACATAGACAAATGTAGTGTACTTAGTATAGGTAGAAATAATCCACTGAATAGTTATAAATTAAATGGGAGAAATTTAGGGAGGACCGATTGTGAGAGGGACTTGGGTATTTTGGTAAGTTCAGACCTTCGTCCTAGAAAGCAATGCCTAAATGCTAAGAATAAAGCTAATAGGATATTGGGATTCATTAGGAGGAGTGTAAGCAATAAGAATGCTGAAGTCATTCTAAAACTGTATCTGGCGCTAGTTAGGCCTCATCTAGACTATGCAGTACAATTTTGGTCACCATATTATAGGAAGGATATTGATTTGCTTGAGTCTGTGCAGAGAAGGATGACAAAGATAATTGGTGGGCTAAGGAACTTACCTTATGGTGAAAGGCTCAGAAAACTAAATCTACATACATTGGAAAGGAGAAGAGTCAGAGGGAAATTGATTGAAGTCTTCAAATGGGTAAAAGGATATAATAAAGGGGATCTGGGTAAGGTTCTTATACTAAGTGAACATGACAGGACACGTAGCAATGGGTTTAAGCTTGATAAGTATAGGTTTAGGAAGGAGATTGGGAGGAATTGGTTTACAAATCGTGTGGTAGATGAATGGAATAGGCTCACTAGACATGTGATAGAAGCCTCCTCTCTGGGTAGTTTTAAGAATAGATTAGATAAATATATGAATGAAGCTGCTAGATGGGACTGACTTTTTTATGTACATATGTATATATTTTTCTAAGGAGTGGGGAGATTATTTTGCGGTTGCATGAATGGACATAATCCTCTGGATGCATTTTATGTATATTGTAGATTAGATCTGACGAACTCCTGTTAAGGGTGAAAACGTTGATGACTTTTCTCTGGTAAGAAATCTTTTGTGCGTTGACTGGAACAGGAGCTGCCAAGTGTAGGCCATAAATGGTCTTTTGCAGTCTCCTTCTTTTCTTATGTTCTTATGTTCTTAGTCCGTGCATCGTCGTATTCTAGGTACTATCCCTACGCAAACTACTCTTTTGCACCTATTATATTTTGTAGTAGTAATTTGTGCTTACTAAGGCTTATCGGCAGCTTCCGGACTCCTATATCATTTCCAGTCGCCATAACGATTACCTGTTTCTCCTCGTTAACAGCGATTTCAATTTCATCGGCTGCCGTAAGGTCGTCTATGTCTCCTCCCAGAATGAAAGTCCGCCTTCTCTTACGATGTCTCCTATTGCAAAACTCTTCATCCAGTGTCTTACAAACGAGTCATCGTAAATGATGACTGGAAGCTAGTTATCACCAACTTGAGATGCCAAAACAGCAAACTTGACGAGAGAGACGGTGGAGCCTGAGATCCGATTGATAGCATTGTGAGACTCTATTTGAGTTTAGGAGTCTAATTCCAAGGTCTAGATCGCTTGAGGCAACTGTTGGTGGGATTATTTACTGTCTTCCTGTGAACATTTTATCTCGATCTGTTTTAAGATCTTAAATTTCCTTGCGCAATTCCTTAATTTCATTCTCGGCCATGATAGATGAATGACACACATTACAAACTTCGTATTTTGGATTTTTAATATCCAAAAGAGACGCTGGCAAATAAATCTCTCTTGCACTCATTGCAGAGGAGAGGCATATTCAAGGTATGGCGAACTAGGTAGCGAAATGTACTTCAATCATCATTAGGCCAACATCCAGCGAAAAAACGCACTTCTTCTATCGTATACTGCGCAATAGAGATAAGATGTTTACTCGACGCGTTGCTAGAATCATCTGGTGTTAGATTTGTGTTGCAGAAAAACTATGAAGAATTTAAAAATGAAGTTATGTTTCACGAGGTGTGTATGATAAGAAGATGATAAAAGAAGGAGTCTGCAAGAGGCATCTTTGTTTTTGATGACTTAATGCAGAAGATAGACGCAAATATATCAGAGGTATTCACAGTGTCCTCCCACCGCAAGAAAATCTCCATATTCCTAGTGGCCCCAAATTTGTTTAGTATAAACTCCTACATGCATGATATTAACTTAAACTGTTATAATCTAGTTTTATTTATCCAGAAGAGAGACATCTCCCAGATAAATATATTCGCAAGACAGATAAAGCCTGGGTAACGGAATAGTTTCACGAATCTATATAAAGAAGCAGTCTAAAGACCCTATGGATATTTACTCTGCAACTTCAGTCCGAAAAACACTACGATTTACATACATTATGTACGGAAATATTTCCAAACGAGGTCGAAACCGTATATCTTTTAGAAAGAGACAAAAAATGAAAAGATACTCGCATCTATTCCATGCATTCCACTCCCTTTCCCCGAAGATGAAAAAAGTCAATCATTGGAGGCATGGATAATAATTTTGTTAAATGTGTGAGAAACATGTCTTAATATCGCAGAAACATAAGCTATCATGGTTCAAACAGTTAATACGTATGTTAGCTCGAAAGCCAGGTCATATTCGTCTGAAAAAAATCCTCAACGTGGAGGGTCGTTTTTTTTTTCAATCATATTTTCTGTTCTAACATCAATCCTTTGCAGTCTTATGAGATTAAAAAAAAAATGTTTACCTAGAAAAAGAGAGAAAAGCACCCTCAAGCCTACTTTTCTCACAAGTAAGACTTTTATATTTAAATAAAGATGACTACTAAACTAAATAATTCACACATCCCACCAGTCATGTATTATATTTTATCAGATGACATTGGAACACTATTTGGACCGGTGCGATAAGATTGTGCCGTTAAAGTTGATAAGTGTGACAAGGATCAAATAAACGAGTACACAGATGAATACTGAGAACACAAGAGGCTAGTGTTCATGAAAGAGCTAGATTATAATTATTTTATCAGACACTCAATTATTTAGCTAGAACGTGGAAAAGACCACCACCCGCTTTCAGGGGTGAAGTGAAAATACAATTAATATCATCATAAATAACCCAAAACTTTCCATTCATCAAGATCAGTGGTTCGCACAAATAAACGTCGTACTTCTTTTTATCCGCCACAGCGAAAAGTAAGGAAGTGGTTGAATTATTGATTAATTACATCGATGAAAATGGATTATACACGGATCAATTAAAGATTTGTAAAGAGTGAAGTGGCACCTCTGCCGGTATGATAAAACGAAATAAATAATACATGAATATTCAAATGTCGTTGAAGTTCCTTATCCATTTCAGAATGTCTGTCTCATAGTCTTTCCAGATTTATTGGTATTTATTGGAAAAGGGACGAAGAGTTAATTACACGATTTAAAAACTCATTGTACAACAAATATGGAGTCAATACTTTTCTAAAACTTGAAGGCAAATTACATCGAAGTTTTGCCAAAATTTCATGACTCGTGTGAAATTTTGGCAAAATATGGTTGTTACTTTTTATCTTCCATTCAACGATGAACTCTAAAAATGTCGAAAACGTCATACGACCATCACCGAACCTGAGCATATAAAAATGTGTCGTTTGATCGGTTTCCTTGTTTTCTGAGCATGAGAAGGAACACTATCAAATTTATGAAAGAATCTTTCCTCAATGATCTTTACGACTACGTCAGGATTAAGTGGAAAGAATATTTAATAGAATATTTATCTATCAATCAGACTTACTACGGAAGTCCAAAGGATGAAATACCACCAGCCTGCGTCATCAAGATGTGCAAAAAGAAAGTTTAAGTTCATCTCCCTTAAAAAGATTTTTTTTACTTTGTACACTAATTTGCGCACTAGAACAATGGCGTACACAAATCGACTGGTAGCCTTCGCTCTCAAATCACCAGTAATACCGTTTACATGAGACTTCTAAGAATCAACAAAATATTAAAGAATGGCACTGAATAGACAAATCCTACCTTTAAACAACCTTCCCCTTCTTGTGAATCATAATATACATTCGCCTGACCTTCGCTTGACATAAGTCATAATAAGTCACAGAAAAGCTCAACCCTCTTAAAGCATTAGGAAACATCTCATTTGAGAAACAGGAATCGCCAATCATACTGTACAAACAATTTATCTGCGCCTTAGTCAATTAGTCGGCACCAGCTTGGCACTCAAAACTGTCTGAACAAAAAAGCTACCAACTACAAAATGAAACAATCTAAATTATCACTTACACGCAGAAACAAAATTCCTACCAATAGAAGTACATCTAAACATGATAGGAACCCAACACTTCAGCAAAGTACTAAACTAATCCTATCCTCAACCACCATCTTCAGCTGAACCAACTTAACTCGACTAAAAAAAAACCCCTAGTGCATGGCTACTAGCACCAGTACATAAGTAAACCACTTTCCCAAATACACAAATTGGAGATATCACTAGACAGGACACAGTAACTTACACCAACGCAGGTCAGACCACTCTTCTATGATCTATCCCTTACAATTACAGACACAGAATAAACCTTGACCCAGCACTACCCTGCACCAGATGCAACTAATACCCAGATGACACTAAACATCTCATCGACTACCCTATCCTTGCACAACACTAAACTCAATCCCTGACCTCAATAAGGAACCCATGGATCCACTCTGGGGATGTGGAAACATTCCTGGAGCACGCCCGCCTAATTGAAGAGAGAGAGAAAGAGGGAAGCTAAAAAGTAAAAAATATAGTTGAGTGTCACACTTATGACAGCTTTTAATTATTTATGTACTATTTTACCAATTTTAAAAAGTTAAAGTTTTATAAAAAATGTAAACTTTAAAGTGTTACTAAAATGTTTTAGTTGAGCAATTTTATTGAAGTTTGTCCGCTACATTTTTAATCTCGGTCTCTATGTCATTGCCGGAATTTTCAAGTTGTTGATTATGTCTCTTTATATTTTAAGCAAACCTTTTCTCTCATATTAATATTTATTTCCTCAAAACCTCTTTCAATCCTGCCATTGAGTTAATGAATATTTGCAGGTTTGGTTACGAACACTCGATTTAATAAATCCCCACACCAAGAAATTGTATGACGATAGATCAGGAGAATGGGCAGGCCACAAGTTCAGTGAACCTTGAACCAAACAGATTTTCATTCAGCCATTGACGAAGTTGCAGTCCCCAATGCATAAAGATGAACCTTATATCGGTATCTCAGAATACCATTAGTTTCTGCCTTTGCACCACCACCCCAAGTTTGACCTTGGTGTTCTCCTAAAAATTTTGCGGCCCAAAATGAGGCCTTGCCAAATAGCAGCTCATATTTTTGTTTTGGGGTTTGAACCAAACCTAAAACGATTACTGCCACGGTCATAATGAGATTAGACTTCATCAGATCAAGTTATCAGAGAAAGGTGCATAGATAGAATCTTCGTCTATTCTTGAAACTCCAGCAGGTGCGAAATGCAACGATTTACTTTGTCGTCGTCTCAAAGTCTTTGTACAATTTTAATCTTGTAAGCATGTTATTCCGCACCTTTAAAAGGTTCTTTGGATAGTACAACGACTCTTACTCATAGTTAAAGGCACTCGTCTCAACAATGTTCATGAGTTAATGCGAAAATATTCCAGGACGTCATCCTTATTTTCTTCTGTTTGGCTTGTCTTTTGCTTCAGTTTGGTTTGTCCTTTTCTTCACTTTGACTTGTCCTTTTTGCCCGGTTTTGTACTGGTACTGAACATTATCTGTATGCATCAAGTTTTTTTGTGATAATAAACATTTATTTGTGTTTATAAAAAGAGGCTCATTTTTAATTTCAAATGGAGCTTTCTTCGTGAAGTTGTAACACCTTTTGCACATTCGTACCACGCTGTACACTTTGCTTGAACTGCACCTGTAAACACTATCTTCCTAAATCAGTAAAAAAATAATGAAGTTATAAGTAATTAAAAAGCTTCAGAGATGGCAAGACACCCGGTATATCTTCCATACACTTACATTTCTTACAACTTCAATTTTTTACATATTTCTCTCTGCAATATTTATGGCTCGGATGCTTTCAATGATTTTCGCTTCTTAGTTTTAAATAATAACAAACTTAATTTGAGGTGACGGAATTTTCTGACTTTGAACCACCCGTGTCAAATCCTTTCTCCGCATATGGGATAATTGGCCTGGCTAGGATTCGGGAGATCTCAGATTGGGAGCCAAGAACTATCAATATTTAATTAACATTTGTAGATATGTATTTTCAATAAAATTGCCACCTTTAGCGAGTTAGAGCTCCTAAGATGATATTTAATCTAAAAAAAATCTTATGGCCAAAGTATTTAGAGAGTCTTGTGGTCTTGTGGTCTGGAATGAGGTATTTGGAGACGTTAAGGTAAGATGGGTTGGGTCAGAACGTTTTAGTCTTTATGTAATTCTTGGTAGTTGTGGTAAATAAATAATGGTATTATTACCCTTAATAACCAAGTATCCATTTAGCTGGAAGAAAATGAAAACAAATCTAGAAAAGAAGAGATTTACTCAGTGATGGAAAGGGGGGAGGGGAGGGCACAAAGGGGGCGACGTCCCCTAACTTATAGTTTCATCTTTGTCCCAATTCTATTCATTTAATATGAGGAAATCAGAGAAGTACTCGTATATTGGCATGTAGGAAGTCAAAGACGTTTATTTACCTGTAGGAAGTCAAAGACGTTTATTTGCCTGTAGGAAGTCAAAGACGTTTATTTGCCTGTAGGAAGTCAAAAACGTTTATTTGGCTGTAGGAAGTCAAAACGTTTATTTGCATGTAGGAAGGCAAAGACATTTATTTGCCTGTAAGAAATCAAAGACGTTTATTTGCCTGTATGGAGTCAAGACGTTTATTTGCCTGTAGGGATTTAGATACGTATCATATATTGGCTATTGGCTAGTGAGAATTCAGAGGCGTTCATTGGCTATGCTCTGTCAAGTTTCTAGCGATTAAAATTACTTTGTTTATTTGCTATACTATCTACTCCCCTCTTCTTTCCCAACCTCAGTGTCACGGACCACCTACATTAGCGTACCTTTAGTTCCTAAAGCCTAGTTCCATAACTCTTAATATTATGAGTTTTGTGTCTGCTTTCATAACTCGGATGGAGTTCTAACCAAGGTGCGCGGAGAAATTGGTGAAGTTAAGTGAAAGTAAAGATGTATGTTGAGCTATGCCACTCGTCCCTTTTTATTTGTAGAAGAGAGTCTCAGTGGGGATAATAAAATGCACATAAAAGTTAGAATGACAATAACTGATAAGCCTGGTAGTACTAGTGTACGACCCTCGTTAATTAGAGTGAAGTAGGAAGACCTGCAGTGCTGTGTTGTTTCTTTCACAACAACCAGCGCGAGCGGAGAAGCCCCATGGCTCAAGGGAGAGCCATCCGTTATACGTCAGGAGACTGTGGATATAAATATCATTTCAGCAGATTCCGAGACCGAGGTTTTTTTCCTTGAATATAAAACAAAAAACCAACGAAGACATATCATACAGAAAGTTTTAAGGAGACAGGTGAATAAGGCGAAGTGAAAATGTGTGCAAGAGAGACAGCCGCACATCCTACTGCACCATTGGGGCCAGAAGGGCAAATTGGGGATTTTGCGGGGGTGAGAACACAATCCTCCAGATGGCAGCCTTAGCAAGGTTGTCAAATGGTATTATTAATCAATTATCATAATACATAATTATTTATTATTATTTTCATTTTCCATTTTTATTTTCATCCCCCCTCCCCTTCGGCCCAGTCCTCCTTCATCCCTTGCTGCGGTGAAAACCGGTTCGTTGGTCACATCAATGGGCATCACTAGCCCCATCAGTATTAATTACAAGTCATCATTATTACGCGACCTTTTTCATCACGTTATTTTTCCATAATTATCCATTTTTCTGCATCGCTATTTATTACTAGCCGTTATTATTCATCACTACTCATTATTATTCATGATTCGTCATTATTGTACATCGCTATTCATCACTAGCCATTATTATTCATCACTAGCAATTATAATGCTTCAATACTTCAATAGTCATTATTAATGATTATTATTCATGATTATTTATCATCATTCATCACTAGGCAATATTACGCATCACTAGTCATTATTATTCATAAATATTTATTATGCATAACTATTCATCATTATTTTCATTTTCCATTTTGACTTTCATTCGTTACCCCCCCTCCCCCATTCGGCCCTTTTCTCCTTCATTCCTTGCCCCGGTGAAAACGTCCTCGTTGGTCACATCATTTTTTAAAATGAATAATATAAAATGACGTCATAATTCTGTCTCCTGTCTCTATGGTAACGAGCGCAATGCTCAATGATAGAGAGAGGAGTTGATGCGCGTCATTCTCGCCTCCTTGTGGAAAAATGTTAATGATGACCATTTGAGAGGACAAAAACGAGCGTAGCCAACGAGGGCATCTGTGCCAGGATGCCTTTAAGGAGAGATTTGTTAAGGAAGTGGTAAAGTTAGGGGAAGGGCAATCTTGTGGAAGTTATGTATCTGAGGTATTAGCCACCAGTGGGGGGCGCAACCCTCCCCAATCGGGCAACCTTAATTAAAGTCATGGTAGGCAATTCTATAGTCATTTAACTTTATCATGGGATTATTTTATAAGAGCGAATTCCAAGCCATGTCGCGCAAGGGTTGAGTCACTTTGGTCTGTTACGACGCGCGGCTGACAACACTGAAGTCGTATTCTCACTCTTCTATCACATAGCGTCCAGTCCACCATCACTTTTTTCTTTATTTTGTTCTCTGCCGCTGATGACCCTTTTGGTGGTTGCTTTTGTAAATCCGCCATTTTGTCCGCTACGTGGTGTGAGCGATTGCTTGAAACCTTGTAACCTCCTCTGACAGTCCTTCGGTTGACCTCATCGGTAGGCTTACATCAGTAGACTTCCATCCTACATGGGTAGGCCTGCATCTTACATCGGTAGACCTACATCCTACATCAGCAGGCCTGTATCTTACATCGGTTAACATACGAGTACATCGTACATGTGTAAGCCTGCATCTTAAAACGGTAGATCTACATCCTACATCGGTAGGCCTGCATCTTACCTCGTTATGCCTCAATCTTACATAGGAAGAGCTACATCATACATGGGTAGGCCTGCATCTTGCAGTGGTAAACCTACATCCTACATAAGTAGGCCTGCATCTTACATCGGTTAACATACATCCAACATTAGTAAGCCTGCATCTTGCATTGATTAACATATATCCTACATGTGTAGGTAGGCTTGTATCTTACATCGATAGACCTGCATCCTACGTCGCTAGGCCTGCATCTTACCTCGTTATGCCTGCATCTTACTGCGGCTAATATACATCCTACATGGGTATGCCTGCATCTTACATTGGAAGACAGACATCCTACATCAATAGGCCTCTGCATCTTACAGAGAGAGTGGGAAAAGGGAGCAAAATTTATTTCTATCCTCACGTATTCTAATCACACATGTTCATGAGGTTTGTACCTGCCCCCCTCCCCTTTCTAAGTACTATTTAAGGGGAATTTGTGGTAGTGTAGAGGTTTGTCTCTCTTTCAATTCTTCTCGTCAATTCCAGCTGTTAATTCATTAGCTTCTTTCTTATCTGTCTTACACTCAGTAATGAAGGTGCTCCATCTAAGCGGTCCTCTCATGTCATTCTTCAATTGAGCCTGGAACTCTGGACTTATTTATTTATTTTGAATGGTAAATTGGAACCTGGACTTAATGGCGAATTCGAACCCTGGCCGTTGGGTCAAGTTAGCAATGTTAATAACTTTACCAACAAGGAAGATACCACCTAAAAAAGTCCACTACCGATCCCTCGGAGGTTTTTGATGTTATAGATCGTCCGTCCTTGGATCAGCAGTGAGGTTGCCCTAATTCCCAAGTCCAAATGTTACACAGAGTAAAATGTTTACCCCATTAACACCAATTAATTTTTTTAACGTAAATTAGGCCACATTTTAAAGTTAAAACAGCATTAGAATTATATATTAAGGGAATTTTCGAAAAGAACAATAACATGAAAACATCTGTCCTAGATATAGGACACCAGGCAAATGTGGGTAACATAATGCATATTATTTTGGTTTTAATTGGTCTTATCCATAGGAAGAAATAACGAGGTTGTAGTACTCGAGGACGACGCCTAAAGATAAATAAGTACTTTTACATAATAATATGAATAGATTCAAATTTAATACTAGCGTAAAAAAATGCCAGAGCATTAATAGCAGAGTATTGAATAGATTAACTGACCTGCAACCAGTGGTGGTCAATGATAGTTCACTGACTCTTTAAAAGAAAATTGAACGATCATTTGTTCGATATCAAGATGGTTTGAATAAATTAGACCTCTCCATTTGGAATAGATATAAAATTACATAGGGTGATACAAAAGTCGCTCCACAGTTAGAAAATTGACTTGTTGAAAAGTGAATAACTGTCGCGAATGACAACTAGTAGGAATAAGTGAAGAATAGAAATCTGCTATGTCTGGGCCATAACAGAGCACAAGGTCTTCAAAAAAAAAAAGAAGAAAAGGAAAACTGCGTCAAACGTCAAACGATCCGATACAAAATACCAGCAAATAGAAAAGACCAAACAGTCAATTAAACGGCAAAGTTAAAAGTCCGCAAACTCCCGAGAAAACCTCCTACAAAGACCTAAATCCGACCAACTCTCTTCTTCTGTTTCACGAGCCAATGCAAGAAATACTACAACTGCGGCTTCATCGAGAAATACAACTACCGATGTTCATCATCAGCAGGGGATCTCGGAGCGGCAGTGGGCCCCAGAGGTACGGCGTGCATGCCCACCGATGTGTGGACACGCCCTGGCGCCTACCAACAACTCCACTTCCCCACTGCCTTGTGGGTTCTGCCTTTTTAGGCAAAGGCTAGAGGAAGGATACTTCGATCACAATCAAGATCGGCAGTGCCTATAGGCGAGCACCAACAGACCGGTGTCTCGGCAGCTCCCTGGAGCCGAGGATGAAGCTTGGTCGTCTCGAGTCTCTCCTGCCACCAGGGTCCTTCTCCCCTCGGTTACGATACGGGTCAGAAGACTGCACACACTCCTACCCGTTTAAACCAAGTGCAGGTTGATCCCTTCAAGAGAGCATCAGTCATGATCGACCTCGATGGACTTACCTTACTGCGGAGAGACTTTTTGAACCACCCTACATATAATAGTATAATTGGAATAAAGTTATTTTGAGATTACTTGCCTAAATTTAACATCCATCTGAGGTGAATGTAAAGTTGTATACATTATATTGCATTCACGTAAGGGTTGGAATGTGACAGAAAGAAGAGCTCGGTGACTAGGTGGCCTTTTTCTTCCTTTCGCTTCTTTGATTGGGTATTTATACTCAATCAAAACCCTTATTTTAGGCTAAAATGTTATTTTTTCATCATTATTAATTTTATTACTGTAGAATCTTTCATCAGCTTTTATTTAAGTGAAATTTAAACATTTTGGCTCGTCTTACCCTTAGTTATTATATAGTTCGAAATTTAACTTCGATTATAATTCTTGTGCTTCAGAAAAACTTTTTTTATATTATCTTAAATTTTCTACTATTGCTGAGCTTTCGTTATGGACTTATGAGATCTTCATAGCTTTCGTTACATTCTTCGTTTTTTTTTCTGTTGTATGTCCGTAAACCCATAGGGTCATATATAACTACATAGCGTTCAAATTCTCTACAGTTCCATGTGGGAATATATACATTATAGCTAATTGGATGGGCTGATTTACGGGTGAAGCTTGGTAATGACGAGCGTTGAGAATCCTGATTTCTTCAGTTTATTTGAGAAATACCTAAAATATGATCCCCCTACAGCTGATCCCAAGTAATAAAGTTAGGCACTACAGTAAATTTGTCTTTTTGTGACACACACTTTTCCCTTTGCACTCAAAGGTTTCAGTGGAGCGTTGCTACCATTCTCTTCCTAAGTCCAATTCGTTATACTCGCATATGGCCATGTAAAAAGAAATAACCGCTCTGAGGATGTCATTAGTCCATGAAGGAAAATTAAAGATAATATAAAAAGAAACAAAGGTTCCTGAAGCCACAACCATTATCGAGGTTAAATTTAGAACTCTATTATTATTATTAGTTATTTTGATTCGAATTATTTAACCCGAGAACATCAAATACGCGAGGATTTTCGCAGCTTTTAAGAAGAGGGTTCTTGTCTAGTTTTTTTGCCCCTGGTTTGTACTATCTGGTACCTATCTTAGTGGGTGTTATAAAAAAATAAAGTGAGTTCCAAGCTCCCCTTTCCTCCCTGCCTCCACCACCAACAATTCGAAGCTGTGGTGGCTCCGTGCCAGTTGCAACGGGACAAATACGGGTTTCAATCGAGGCAATGGCAGCAGTGGTTAGCCACACTGACCCCTCTCCCAACAAGGCGGCTAAATGGGTCACGTTGTCGGTAGGGGGCAAGAGTGCTGTCTTGGGGACGAATAGCTACGAATCTCGGAATACTCCTTTCGATTTCCTTAGAGTGAGTTAATATGTAACAAAACCAAACAGTTGAATGATGATGTGGTTGAGCAGGACTTTTTGGCACCAGTCTTCGCGCTGCTCGAGAATCTGACGTACTGGATGCTATTGGCACGGCTAGGTGCTAATGCTAGTGTTAGATGCCATTGCCACGGCTAGGTGCTAATGGTAGTGTTAGGTGCTATTGCCACGGCTAGGTTCTAATGGTAATGTTAGGTGCTATTGGCACGGCTAGGTGTTAATGGTAGTGTTAGGTGCTATTGCCACGGCTAGGTGCTAATGGTAGTGTTAGGTTCTATTGGCACGGCTAGTTGCTAATGGTAGTGTTAGGTGCTATTGGCACGGCTAGGTGCTAATGGTAGTGTTAGATGCTATTGTCAGGGATGGGTGCTGATGGTAGGGTGAAGTATTATTGGCAGGGTATGTGCTATCGGAAGGGTGTGGACTCTTGCCAAATTAGGTGCTTTTGACAGGTTATCTGCTATTAGTATAATAGGTTTAATTAGAACGCAAGTTGTCATTTGAAGGTAGGTGTTATTTGCCTGTAGTAGATATTAGTAGGGTCGGTGTTATTGTGACGGAAGCTGCTATTGTACCGTATATGCTATTGAAAAAGTATGCGCTATTGAAATACTAGTACTATTTTCAAGGTAGGTGCTAATGTCAGAGTCTGTGCGCTTGGTAAGGTAGGTTGTTATTGTCAGAAGAGGCGCTATTGGAAAGATAGGTTCTCTTGAAAGAGTAGGTGCTATTAGAATGGTAGGTGATGATAGCAGAGTAGTTACAATTGTCGGATAGGTTGTTATTAACAGATGAGGTGTTATTGAATGGATAGGCGCTATTAGAGAACTAGGAACCAGCAAAGACCCTAAGATCCACCACTCAAGAAAGAAAGGAAATGGTGGAAATCAGAGGTTTAGGTTAGATAAAGGAGGAAAGAATATGGCTAAAAATTATTTTTAAACAACACTTATTTCTGCAAAGTCATATTTTACACTAATATTTATCTATTCTATTCCTACACATATTCACTGTAGTGCTTTTGACGATATTCCAAGGCGAGTCATTCCAAGTTTCTGTTATTTTATAAGAAAATAATTTTTTTACCTATCGCAGTTTTAAATCTTTTGTTACTAGTTTTAAATCGTTATTTATAGTTTATCTAGTTCAAATATTGTTATAATTTATATTAGTAAACTAGTTTAGTATTTTAAAAATAATTTGGTCGCGCAGATGAAATTTTACACAAAAAATTCGAGTTAAGGTCGTTTATTTATATACAGGGTGCTTCTAAAAATTTCTAGCATTTCGTAATCTAATAATTTTGATAGTTCCCGTTCAATTCACTCACTTCAAATTTGAATACCATGCGTGGAAACACGTCAACATTTTATGCCTAATGTTTTTACCTTTTCGGATATAGAAATGCCATTTTTGGGAAAAGATGGGCATTTTGTGTTAGAGTATGCTCGAGCAGAGTCGAACAAAACTGTGCAGCGTGCATTTATGAAAGAATTATCCAAAAATGCTGCAATAACAATGCAGATTTGGACATGACACAAAAAGCTCTGTGCAGGGCAAAAGGCTCTGGACGAGCACCAGCATCGGAAGAGACGGTCGATCGGGTCCGCAAAAAAACTATCGCGAAGGCCCCAAGAGTCCACAAGAAGAGGCAGGCCTGGAAACCCAGATTCCTCCAACCACAGTTAAGCGTGTCCTGATGGAACGCTTGCGAAGGAAACTCTACAAGCTGCAGCTCGTTCAAGCCTTAAAGACAAATCACAAGCGAAAGCGCAAACAATTCAGTGTTGATATGCAAGAAAAACTTGAAGGAGATGAGTTCGATGAACGTCTTTTTTTTCAGCGATGAGGCTACATTTCATACAAATGGCAAATTCAACAAGTATAATGTTCCCATTTGGGGAGAAGAAAATCCTCATGCCACATTTGGCACGAAAGGGACTCGGCAAAGGCGAATGTGTTCTGCGCCTGTTTTGGCCCGTTTTTCTTTGAGGCAAATATGACCTGCAATATTCATCTGCAAATGCTTCAAAACTGGCTAATGGATAAGCTCATTGCAAATGAACATAAAAAAGTAAATTTTTTAACAGGGCAGGGCTCAACCTCACTGGAAGCTCACTGGGCGGGGTGATCTCAATGAGAATCTGCCATGGAGATGAATCGGCCATTCACCTAGCAATTTTTTCCTTGGGGTTATGTGAAGGGACTGGTCTATGCCCCCTCTCTTTCTGCCAACCTAGAAGAACTCAAGCAGAGAATGGCTGCCGCACTAGACACTGATACAAATGACACGCTGCAGCTTATTTGACGGAAACTGGACTACCGAATTAACGTGTGCTGTGTTTCAGGTGTCGCACATATTGGAAATTTGTAAAATCCTTCATGGAATTCGCATACCTTTGAATTTATCATTTACATTTTGAGGAATAAATTTATATTGCTCAACTTTAAGCAGTTTCAGTTTCCTTTGCCTAGACTATGTAGTTTCTGAGATATTTAAATCTCAAATAATATAAATCGTTTAGAAACACTATGTTTATTAAAATAGCAAGGGTCCGAGAACAGATTCCTGAGGAATGTGGCTGGTAACTGATTCCCTCCCTACGGTTTTCCAGTCAAGCTTCAATCCATTTGGATACGTTTCCCCTTATTCGTACAATTTTAGCTTTATCAAGAGTCGTTTATGGGGAACGGTTTCAAAACCCTCTTTCTTTAGGTCGAGATCAAGTACATCTACAGCTTTATCTTGGTCAAACAATGTGATAATTTCTTGATAAAACAAACAAACATCAGCGTCCGCGTCGAAAGATGTGTAGGGTGTCATATATTAAATTATCTATCTCTAGATGCTCCATAATCCTATTTCTAACATTGAACTCCAAGTTTTTATCAAGGACCGAAGCAAGGGAGATAGGTTGATAATTCCTAGGATCAGTTTTTATTCCCTTTTCGGACATTGATTTACCTTTGCTTCCTTGAATTCATTAGGAGCAATTACCTTGGTTATTAACTTTGGGAAATTATACAAAGGGGTTTTAAAAGTTCACTTTCTAATTCTTTAAGGTGGATCGATTAGATTTTATCGAGACCCACCGCTTTAAAATTTTCAGTTTCTTATTATAAAAACTAATTTCATTTTCGGCTATGTCATCATTTGATAAAGTATGGGTTTCGCCCAAATTCCCCCTGTCTTGTATTGTAGGTAAGTTATTTGTATTTACGATGGTAAAAACATTCACAAAATGGTCATCGAACTTTTGAGACCTCTTGGTCCGGGAATTCTCCAGATTTTAACCGAATAGAGAAGTTGTGGGCGATATAATTAAACTGACGGTTGATATACAGAAGCCATCCAATTATGAGCATTTGCGGGTGCTTATTGAACAAAAATGAAGCAATATTAGTCAAGATACCCTCACAAATTTGGACTCCACCTTGCCAAAACGAATTGAAGGAGTCCTGAAAAACAAATAACATCATTATAAATATTGACTGCGCGCATCAATTGATTGTATTTATTAATAAAATGGATTTGCAATATAAATTTGTGTATATTTCACCTTCAAATTATGATACAAAGATAAAGAAAAATGAAACGTTTAATTAGATCTATTAATTTTCTTAATTGAAAAAATATAGTTGTCTCAAAACTTTTGGCCATGCATGTATATATTTCCTTTATTTTTTTCGACATTCATTCTTTCCCTCCCATCATCACCTTTCATTTGCTTCTCTATATTTATTTTGAATCGAAAAGAAAGTTCAATTCCAACTATTGAATCTGTCACTTGCAATTTTTTTTTTTAATTTTCTTTAAATTGTATATAATTTTATCTTTCTCCATCAATATCCTCGCCAAGCCTACTCAAATCGTACCTTCCCCTCGTCGGATACTGGCAGACTTTTTATATATTATTCAACGGTTTGTATCGATTCTCCTTTATGCTTTTCCTGCCTTCATTCCTTCCTATTTTAATATACATACAGTTGTCCAAACTAGTCATGTCAAATTTTTCAAAATAATTCGGACAAAAGTAGAGTCTATTCTATAATATCATTATTTATAGGCTTTATAAATCTTCGAATACTTGTGGTGAGTGTCATTCGGCTTTGCTGCGCTGTGTTGCCATAACTCGTCAGTTTGGAAAATTAATTATAGGGATAAAAAAAAAGCCAAATGCTAATACGAATATTTTTGTGATATCGATGAGTAAAAATTAAATATAAATAGATAGTTAATTAAGCTGGAAAAGGAAAAAAATGTGGAAATTCGGCACCACTATTTTGAAACAAAACCTTTACAAAATGTTTCGATAGTAATGCTTGAAATATCTCAATAACGTAAAAAGAAAATCACTAAATTTGATTTATTTTACTGGTAAATATCTTATTTAGTGTATTTATAATTAAGTATACCCCAAACACACCCTTTCTCATCAAATAATAATATATTAAATTGTCACTGAACGAAATTCAGTGTAAAATTGACATGACAAATTATGGCAACTGTATATACACGAGATTAACGGGTTTACACTTATCTTTGTGATTAAGGACAGCCATTCATCGTAGCAAAAATTTGAGAAAATGCGAGCGTGACACGAACTTTTCAATGTCAGACTCGGCTGAAAGAGCAGCCGTCTGTTATTCATTTGTTTTTCTGGTTAAGCCGTTTCTATGCCCACAATATCTACTCTTCAAAACAATTGCGTGGATTGTATCAGGCCATCCCGTATGCTCGAAACCTGATATCAACAAAATTGTGTTGTGACGGTTTTAGAATTAGTAATAATCATATTCAACCATTCAAAGTGCACCACCATCTGCAACAACTTGGAAATGTGCCTATTTCTTGGGCAAGGGGTTCCTCATGGCTTGATAGAAGCCAACCGCCAAGCAAGAGTAACATTTCCACTTCTCTGCTTCCTCGTGGCTTAGAAGATGCAAACAAGTTAAGGTAAAAGGCAGAATGGATTTTCATCCAAAGAAAGGTTTAGTGTTTTGTGCGATTATATTGTTACAGTTTTTCAAACTGATCCTAAGATCTACTCGAAGCCAGTTCAAAGAAAGAAAAAAAATGGAGAAGAGAAGACCAGACTGAAGGGAAAAGCGGATAACAATTATTATATATCATTTTAACGCAATGTTACTATTTATAGTCATTTTATATGTTTAAGTAATATTTATCAATTCTATTTTTAAATGTGTTGACCGAAAGGAAAAAGGTTGGCGGGGTTAAATCTTTTATTAATTAGCTTGGAGCAGTACTTTCTAGTGGTAGGTCGGTTACGTAACTCAAATAACAATTTTATACTTTATATTAGTGAAACTGTTAGTATTTTAAAGACCGATGAGCTGACCGCGCAAACAAAGATTTTCCAGTAAAAGCAAATTATTTATTTCTAAGTTCAAGAATTAATTTCGATGCTCTACACTGAACGCATTCGAAGGTTAAGATATCTTTCCGAAGATTGGTAGACCATAAGTGAACCGTATATTACAAGTGAGGTCTCACAAGCGCTTTTAATAAGAGTATAAACTATATTTCAATTTAAATACAAAACTCGTGGTTATGTAATGCATAATTGTGTTCTCTTATAGAGCGTGCTGCAATACATTGTTTGGAAACTTTTATGTTTCTCGAAATCAATAACCACCAAATATTTTTCCAACGGAACTGGGCTGAGATAATGCTCACCTATGGTGTACACCTTCCCTGGTTATTAGAGAACTAACTAAATTCATCTGCCATTTTTTCACCATATTCTGTTACTCTAAATCTGTAAATTTAATACATCAGTGATACATTTTGCTTTATTTCCATATTTTGTATCATCCGCAAATTTTGAAATTTTGCTTAATAAATTACTGACAAGCTCGCTAGTATAGATTATGAACAAGAATGGACCAAAATCTGATCCTTGAGGGACATCACTAGTGACCGATGCCAAGCTTGAGTTGATCCCATCTACCACGTCTCTGCCTGTGATCTGACCCCAATCAGTTTTCGATCCATTTAAGTACGCTCACCCTTATCCTATGGGCTTTTAACTTTATTAGAAGATTCTTATGTGGAACAGTATCAAACACCTTCTGAAAATTGAGGTAGCTTATATGACAGCTTTATGTTAATCAAAGGTTGAAATCATTTCATGAAAAAATTCCAAGTTACTCAACAAGATCCATGATCACGAAAACAATATAGATTATCTTTTAAGTTTTTGAACTTCGAATGTTCTAAGATTCAGTTTCTAATAATAAGATTCAAAGAACCTGCCCACAACAAAAGTTAAGGAAATAGGCCTAAATTTCTAAGCTTAGTTATGACACATTTTTTTCTAATGTCAGAAAAACCTTTACATCTTTAAACTCACCCGGAACAATTCCTTCATTAATGGGTTAAAAATGGTACTAATAGGTTTTGCTAGTTCGCTTTCTAATTCTTTTAGGTGAATTGGATATAATTTATCAACATCTGGTGTTTTGGATCATTTTCTTTTCTTTATATTAAGACTTCTTTCGTTTTCGGCTATATGAATATTCAAGAGTATTTATTGTAAATTAAATTCATATATCCTCCATGATAAAGACATTTATAAAATGTCCATATCGATTCCATTTTCTACATTATTATAAGTTTTTATAGGGTCGGTTATGTTCCCGCACGTTTTCTTTAATTTAAGGCCCTTGTCTAAATCCAGTAGAATTTATAGGTTCATAAGGTAAAAGCTCATTATTATAGTGAATAATACTTGCTGAAATACTGCATACCAGTCTTCTGCATTACCAGTGTTCAACATTTCATTCCGATTTAAGTAATCGCGGGAGAGGCCAAAATTACAAGATTTTAAGTAAGGAATTAAATGAGAATTTTCTTTAATAATACGATAAATATTTATATCGAAGTGAATTATGTACTGATCACTACTGTACCATGATTCGCCAACATGTACATTTACTACTAAATTTTCTTTCCTGGTCAAACTCAAAGCCAATACGTTATGGTTACGTATCGGTTCATCAATTCTTTGATGAAGAAAGTTATCATTTATAATGTCAATAAAACGCTTTAATTCCCTGTTTGCTATTTCCTTATCGCAATCTACGTTTGGGTGGATTAAAGTTGCAGCATAGAAATGTTGCGTTTTATTTAACTAAAGATGAATGTATCTGCAAAAGAATCAATTCTATCGTCATTTTTACGTTAACCTGGTGGCCTGTAGAAAACAGTGAAATTGATTTGAGGACGATTTTTTTTCGATTTCTTTAGCTAAAAAGATCAGCGATTTTATCTATATTTATATGATTTGACCTTGTAGATTTTCCTCTTACCCTCTTTCATCTATCTACTCTTCTTTGTCTGCCTACCAGATCGCCTTATCGTCGGCTGATCTAATTTCTTATCGCCGGCTGCCTTTTTTTTCTTTATGGCTTTGCTTAGAATATTAAGCCTATCTCGGTTTGATTTCATTGCCTACTATTTTTAAGAAAGGCCCTTGTGGCGATCGTTGAGGGCCTTTACAACTATCCCTCCTTGGAATTGGAGTTGGGTGCTGGTGATCTTTGTGCTTCCCCTCCATCTCTGGTGTGCGCGTGGTGTGTGGGGGGAGGGGCTTTTTCAGACGTTAAAAACACAATTTTTAAACAGGAGGCTGCAAGGAGGGAAGGCGACCACTAGTCCTTTGGGAGGGGGGGCTCCTCTCGCTGCATCTCTCCGGCTTTCGTGTCTAAATATTCCTTTGCCAAAGGTGTTTATTCAAATAATCCTCATCTAACATCGAAATTTCTTGTTCTTTCCTCTTACTCTACCTTTCTTAACTAAAGAGGTTTTGAGGATACCACTTATATTTTCAAATCGTCTGTAGAGGTTTGATTTTTTTCAAACCATCGCGACCAACTACCTCTCTTTATTTACATTCACTTCTCTCCGTAGTGTCGGGAAATAGAAGTAACACCTTCATTATCGCGTAGTGTTCGTTTTTTTAATCTAAAAATACTCCTCTCTTATTTATTCTTATTTTATCTTTATTAAGTAGTTTATAATCTGATAGTTTAATTTTCCTATAAATTCCCTGTTACAGCTTTCGATTCATGTTTCAGTGACAGCAAAATATCAAACTATTCCGTTGTAACAAACGCTCTTAGTTCATCCATCTTATTTCACAAACTCCGCCCGTTTGTATAGAAACATGATTTAGATTTTAGGTTTATGGAATTTCGCATTGGCTCTGATGAATTATTTAATTGTGAGTCCTCTATTTCTGCCACGAAGATAGGTGCCGATCCTCTGAAAAAAATAGCCCGAAAGCATTATTTTTGAGTTTAACTAACCAAGTTGCTCCTACCTCGTTTAAATGAACTCCATCTAGTCCGAACAGGTCTTGACGGTCATAGAGGTGCCCTCAGAAGTTTACATAATAAAGTTCCTCTTGAAACAGACGTATCAAACAATCTGTATCTATAAGACGCGGGATCTGTTCCTGCGGTTACAACTTTGTTCGCTCATAACTTACGGTCATTCACGCGTGTGCGTAAACTGCCGGGTGCGTGCAGTGAAACATTTACTCATTGTAAATGATATTAAATGATAATATAATATAATAGATATGATAGGGATAGTGCACAATTCTTCTTAATATGCCTTCACCCCATAAATAATAATAATCAGCAGGTAAAGGTATTTTTTGTGCTACAATATAAAAATTTCAAACAATTTGCATCTGTATATATTGCAACATGACTTTTTTTATACCGGGCAACGCCAGGTACCTATGCTAGTTATTAATATAAGAGGTCTTGCCTAGAAAGCTGCTAAGAGACCTGTCAGAACAATATTCTATCAAGTTACCTTATTAGTAGCTTGTACCGCACGAGAACGAGAAGTTCTTCAGACTTAGTGTGATACATTTTATTACTGTCAGTACTACGTTAGACATTTAATATCAACAGTTGGTCCATTTGAACGCTATTTCGAAGAAAAAATAAATATTTCTTCTATGATTAATCATAATAATGCATCGTCCATTCAGCATCCCATCGAAACAGAGTAAAGATATCGAGTGGGAAAATTCCGATGTCCTCTATTCCGCAGAAGTCTCTCAAAGATCGATTTGGGAACCCTAGCTGTTTATCATCTATATTAATGATATAGATGTGGAACTATATCAAAGTCTGCACACGCGATAAAATGAAACTAGGAAAACTATAATAGATAAATCAATGTTATTGATTTTCAAAGAGATATCGACCCAATACCTGAGTGTTTTGAAGGCCAAGTGTGATGACAATAATTCCTGCCTTACGTAATATTTTTTTTATTAGTAGAGGATTATAATCAGAGTGAGTAAAGTAGATTAAATGAATTGAAAGTTCTTAGGAAATTAAAGATCTAGATTCCATCATAGGGTAATTGAAATTAATAAAACAACTTAGCTTCTGACGCAAATTTAATTGTAGGGTTTGAGGACATTTTTTTCTCTCTCCTTTACTCTCATTAATGTTTAAAATGACCTTTCAAAAGATTTATGGAGCAGAGTCGACACCTTTTAATACTCCCGTTACGTCTTAATGAGTCGGCAGACATCTTGAAGAAGTAAAAAATAAATAAGATATCCTAGTAGTAGTAGTAATAGTAGCAGTAGCAATAGTAGTAGTAGTAGTAGTAATAGTAGCAGTAGCAATAGTAGTAGTAGTAGTAGTAATAGTAGCAGTAGCAATAGTAGTAGTAGTAGTAGTAATAGTAGCAGTAGCAATAGTAGTAGTAGTAGTAGTAATAGTAGCAGTAGCAATAGTAGTAGTAGTAGTAATAGTAGCAGTAGCAATAGTAGTAGTAGTAGTAGTAATAGTAGCAGTAGCAATAGTAGTAGTAGTAGTAATAGTAGCAGTAGCAATAGTAGTAGTAGTAGTAATAGTAGCAGTAGCAATAGTAGTAATAGTAGTTCGCCAACCTGCCTTTATCCGACGGGGGATCCTAAGAGGGATAAATAGAGGAAAATGATCTCAGGGCCCTTGGAAGCCATCTACCAGGAACTAGTAGCGGAATTCCCTAAAATTCCATCTTGATGATGGTTTTCGCTCATAAACATAAAACTTCCACTTAGGAAAAAAGGAGGAATTAAAAGTCCTTTTGACTGTGTCATCTTCCAATCTTTACATCTGGTAATACACCCCCTTGGCAAGAGTTTGAAGGGAATCATGGCAACCATAACACTATTGACGCGCAGTACAATACTTCTAAACAATGAAAATCTTTTGCTTTCAGCCAACAACCACCAACACCATTTTGGAACAACAGCCTCATTGTAGGTAGAATAATTCTACCAGAAGTGGGCGTTGTGGCGACGAGTTGCCACTTTGCCGCACTAGGAATTTCGAAGTCGCAAAGTCGAAAGTCGCAAATTCGCACCGCCAATTTTCCACGACTTTTGCCGCGACTTTGAACAGGAACGAAGACGACTTTTTCGAAAGAAATTTCCGCGGCTGTTTTAAACTAGTTTTAAAGCCCGATTTCGTTAAAAATGTCAAATTTGAGTTGGTAACAGCTAACTTTATTTTGATCTGATTTTTAACTTTCCTTTTACGATAAATTAAATTTTTCACATTATATGAGACTGATGTTACATGAAACTACATAAACGTACCAAAAAAAGTTTGTCACTGAATTTTATTAGAAATTAGTAAAATTACATTCACTTTGCAGGCGTGAACCAAGTTTTAAACCTGTCTTGTCCGTTAAAAACGTTCAAGAACGTGTTATGCCTTGTGGCGTTCATCGTGCGAATTAATCTCATTTTCTCGTATTTTAATATCATCATCATCACTGACTCTATAATTTAAGAAGGGGATTTTTTTGAGTATTTGAATAATAATTTCATCTTAGTTTGGTTATGACTTTTTTTTCAAAGTTATTTCTAATAATTCTTTTATAATATCAAAAAACAAAATGGTGAAGTTCAGAAAATTTATTTTTATATATCTTCTTCTATAACTATATTTTAGCAACGTGATATTTTGAAAGGGTGAATATTAAGTTTAGAGTTCCTTTTTAAAATTATTATAATTGGCGAAGTTCAGAAAATATATAAAAATTTAACCATGGCTGCTTTTTTTTAGATTTTAAATTTTAATCTTAGTAGCGAAGCCATTGTCTGGTGTGCTTATACTTTTCTTGTGGCTAAGACAAAAAAATTACTGTGAAGTGTAAGAAGTAATTAAAATATAACAGCATTCTACCGTTAACATGCCTAAAATTAAACAATATAAGTAAAAATTGGACCATCGTACGTAGACTAGGCCTTGGTTCTAAATTTAAAGATCATATTGATATAGCCTATTAAACTCACATGGTTTTATCTTTCTTTAAATCCATTAGGGCACCTTATGTAGAGCTTAGAAAATCTCGATTGTTTAGTAACTTAAGCCGGTAAAAGTTAAGAGTGATGTCCTTCGCCGATCTGAATCTTTTATTTCATCATTTCTTTCTTTTCCGACACCACCCTGCGAGTGTTCCTAAAGGGGAGCATGGACCTCCTGGAGGAGAAGATGGGCCAAGAGGGTGACCTGTAAATATTAGTTTAGGCTGTGTTTTAACTAAAAAATACAAAAATTAATAAATATGTGTTTTTGTGCCTTATAAAAGCATGTTTCTGTTCTCGCGCTAAAGTTCACTTTGTAATTTAGCGGAGTCGCACTGGGGGAAAAAAGTCGGAGTAGCAAAGTCGCAGTCGCACTAGATCCGGCGTCAAAATCGCGCCCAGCTATGAATTCTATCTGTTTTGCACAATCACTACAACCAGGCGGAGATGCGGGCAGGTGGGGGGTCTGAAACCCACCCCAAATTTCAGACCAGTTTATACATATTTATTTTTTAAGCGATCTTGTATTCTGCTATACAGAAAGAGTTATGTAATAATATAGAATATATCTAAAAACAGTTTTTTAAACCGTTGCGATCGAATGTATCATATATGATACATGTATAAAATGCAGGTAAATCTCGAAAATAATGATTAAATTTAGTATTAGACCTCAACTGACGTCCCAAAACTATAATTCATAATTTTCTGATGTGTGGAAAAAAATTCGGATCTGAGAGTGTTGGTGCTCTCTCCTTTTATGAGATGCTGTTATTTATTATCAATGCTGTGTAAGATAAACCTTATTGATGATAATATTGATGATCAGAATAATTCATGATATTTGTTTTGTCAGACTACTCAGAGGAAGGAGGAATTCAGGTTAGCCCCCCTCAAATATTTATCCTGGATCCGCCACTGAGTAGAACCAACATATACTACACATTTACCCCATGGTCCTTTTAAACGCATAGGGTAGCCCCACAACCTAATGTAGGCCTCCTCTTACACATCCAAATCATCCTTGCTCACCCTCATCAAACTGTCAGTCATTCTACGCACTCTCTCAGTACTGCCATAAACCTTTCCAACTACCCTCAGAAACCTCCATCAAGACCACTTTTGTTACATATCTTCAAGACTTCGACATCTATTAATTCCCCACAAAGTGGTGTTTGCGCGGGTCAATGCCACTAAAATTACTTGCCCCTCCCACCCATTTTATACCCTATTAAACGCAAAAGCACCCATCATTTTGTTCATGCCAAGTCCCTTCATAGCGACGGTGTCATATGTGGTGTAGGAGCTCGTCCAGTCAGGCTACATCCCCGACCAGAAGTCCCTACCACGCCCCCTCACAAACACCTTCCATGCACATTTATCATACCCAATATCCAAAACGTATTCCTTGGGCAACTCTTTCTCTCACACACTCAGTCACATAATTAATCCACCTTTTACACGGTGTTCCAACCCTTCTCACAGCCTGACAATCACTTTCGTATGTCCTTGCACAAGGCTATTTCAATCCATTCTTCTTTCATGCTCTCACTACCTCATCTCACTTTCAGTCAAAGACACACACCACTCTTACCCCAAATTACCATTACCTTACCCTCTTCTGCACGAGCTTTCAGCCCTCCTCCTCTAACACACACTGTCAAAAAGGCTACGATCAACATTTCCAAATCCTTCTCACTCTCAGACACCATCATGTAATGAGCATAAATAGAACCTCTCCCTAACCATTCTTTATCAATCTTACATCCCTGTCCCTCTTCCCATGCTTACTTCTCTCAGTACTCCATCTCTAAAAATATTAAAGAGCCATGTCAACATTACACAACCTCCTCTTACACCACTACGTATTTCAGACCACTCACTCCAGTCCGGCTATCTTCCATACCAATGCACGCCTCACTTCCAACGTCATTACTTATCACACCATCCAATAGTTTATTCCTCATTCCACGCATTCTTAGCTCCAGCAATAATCCTTCTTTATGCATACAACTTTAACATTTCTCCAGAGCCATGAATCTACCATACAGTTCACACCTCTTACATATCTCTTGTATTTCAGCTGTCTCAGGTAAAATATTTAATCCACACACCCTTGTGGGGGTTGAACCAAGTAAGCATTCGATGAAAGATTTAAACGGTTCACACAAAATCTTCGGGGAATGTTTATCATTTTTTCGCTTGACTTTACCTCCTTTGCCGAGAATACACATTCAGCATTCTGGGTTGTATCCAAGCTCTGATTGAGTGCTTAAAAATTCGGAAAATATAGGTGAGAGAAGATTGGGGATAGTGAGAATATAGCATGAGAGGTTTTTTTTTAATTATTATTGATGGGGGGGATGAGTGTGAGAGAGTAGAAAATAAAAGAAAGCCAGGTTATTCGCTGATCTCTTTTTTCTGATGTTTCTTTTTCTTTATTATCTTCTAATTGCTTTTAGGATTGTCTTTTAATGGTTGCTTCTAAGTTTATTGTTTTATTTCTTTTTTTATTATCGATGTCAAAATCTTAATTTTGTTTCTTGGGGTACCTTTCGGTAACGTACTTCTAAGTCGATTTCAAATTTTGTATTAATACTGTTCATTTTATGCTTTATGTTAGGTTGTTCTAAAATTCCTTTATTTTATGTATTATTTCCTAGTTCTTTGTTTTTAGGCATTCATGCCTTTGTGATAGTTTTTTATTGCTTGATTTCACTATTTATTTCCGTATTGTATTGCTTTTTGTTTGGTTATTTCGTTTTCCATAATCTTGTTTCTGATTATTTTTTCGCTTTGGGGTTTTTCCACTTGCCGTTTGTAATTGTCTCAAAGATATCCTTCTTGATGATTCTGACGTCGTTGGGGAAGATCCTTATCTTGTTTTGTTGCAGTAGTCCTTTTCCCATATATATAATATGGAATTGATATAATATAATGTCACACCACGACACTCTTCATTAGGTTCGTCGGATTCAATTGTTTCCTCGTTTCTTCCATCTTTGCTCCTATATTCAGCATATCTTTTACCTGAAGGGTTTTGCCCGCCGTTACTCCGTATACTAGTGCCGAGGGCGGTTTGGGGAAAGCCGCATATTTCTAACTCCGTTTCTCAAGGAGAAGATTAACGCGTTTCTGAGAAGGTCCCCGGTTGTGCGATATTTTGGACGTGAGCGTAAATAATGCAGGCTAGAATATCCAGGCCCGTTCCCTCGTTCACATTAATGCTGATTTTTGGTTCTTAGATCTCCTTTATTTCTTTTACCGTAGCTTTTGCTACGCTGGCGTAGGTTTGGGTTAGTTTAGAGTCCTTTTATTTCTTTTGTTCCTGCTCTTTCTTGTTTATGACTTCTTTTCTTTTTGGACAGTTTACTGCCATGGTCCTGTGTGGCCCCTGGCAATTTACGCACTTTTTTATGGTTTCCGTGCATTCTCTGAAGGTGTGATTAGTGCTTCCACATTCCGAGCACATTTTTTTATCCTTGTTCATGCAGTTCCTTGTGACGTGATCCCTGATGGCATAACATTGGAAATCTCCGATGATATACACACTACTTTGAAAACATGTGTATGGTGGCCGAATTTGATTATCTCTGCTATTTTGAGGTACTTGTTTTCCCTTTCCAATTCTTCTTTGAGTTCTTCTTTTGTGTGCGAGCCGACATAAAGGTCTACTTTGCAGCACACAAATGAACGGTTGGTTCGCCATTAATTGTGGTGGCAGTTTCGGTAATAAGACGATTTTGCTCAGAGCTTTTTAGCCCATCGGTTGCCACTATCTTTTCCATGTCATCCTGTTTGTGGCAGAGTGACACGTACCCGTTTGCTACTTCTATGAGTTTCGTCAGCGCGATTTTCAAATCAATATATATGGTCCTGATGAGCAGTCCTCTTTCTGGTTTTGTTTGTCCTGCCTCGGTCCTTAGTGGCAGCCCTCGCTAAAATGACTGATATGATGTCATGAATGAATGAAAGGATGGACTCGGGTGAGCTCCTGTCGAGGGGTGAGAAGTGACGGAATTTTTGTTGTCTAGCGCGGAATTAACCATCGCTAGCCGGGGTGCCGCCTCCTCGAGGGAATTAAAAAACCGTGGCTGCGTCCTACTATACACTGAGACGGTTGCGTGTCCCTCAGTGGTCTTGGGGGGCCCCCACAGGCGAAGTTGTTATACTTCCCTGCGGAGGTTGCAGCCCGGCCCATTGTCCAGGGTTCCTCTGGTACGGGTATCTGGCAGTGGGCTAATCCTCAAACCTGCCTCCTCCCGTACCCCACATTATACATATGCTAGTGCTCTGCATAGTTGGAACGAGGTCGAATATCAGCGTCCTTTAGTTAAGTCATTGGGCCTTGGGTGGGGGGCGGGGGATGGGGGATTTAGGCAGTCATGATGAAATGTATGACGGGCCTAGAAAAGTATTTCTCTCTTTTTTTCTTGGTAGCCTCCTGTATGGGAGGATTTTGGGTGTGGGAGAGGAAAGGTGATCGAGGTGATAGGTGAAAATGAAGTAGAAAATGATGAAAATGAGGTGAGCGGCGGCTTCCTTCTGAATCTCGTATGCGAGTAAATATCCTCGTGTCGATTTCTTCTGAGATTAATACGTAAAAAATCTTCTTCGATCGAGAATTGAGCTGAGTTTTTGCTGGGATTTTGCTTTTCCAAGCTTAACGTGAGTCCTCTATCAGCGATCCAAGAGGCGAATTCTTCGGAAATTGGATATTGGACATATAAAAGTGGGGAATATAGTAGTAGAGGGTTTTAGTAGGAGAAAATAGTGGGGAAAATGGGGAAAATTATAGGAAAGCGAAATAAAAAGTAGGATAAAAGACAGGTCCCTGGTGATAGGGCATCTGTGGCTTTCTTTGCGTTTTGATATATAATTTATGATATATATATATATATATATATATATATATATATATATATATATATATATATATATATATATATATATATATATTATATGTCGAGGTATACTTTGGTCGAAGAATTCTATTTTTGTTGTTTTAAGGAATTCGGTCGGATCCTATTAATTATGCAAGACAACAAAACTTCAATATTGACTGAGTGGACTTTTCAAGTACTTTATTGCTGAGAGAGTGTCACCGCGTTTAATCCATTATTAAGGAAGAGCCGTCTCAAACACGTAAGGACTTAGGGAAACGCCCAGGAATTCTCCCAAAATAAACATATATTTTATAATTTAACAATTAAATACAAAAGAAACAGTAAACACATTTCTATCCACCTACTAAGCTAATCGAGGCTAAACCTGTTGGCAACTGGGCCTATTACAATATATATTCATGACAAAAATAAAAAAATAGGCTCCACGTAAACAAACTAATCTCTGATTGTTTATTTTATCGTGACCTTTTTAGATTAGAGTTATACATCAAATAAATTACACTCTTCTACTAGTAAATATAACGGAGTTTACGCCCAATTGTTTCTACTTCCGTTAAATCGTGTAAAGTAATAAACTCATACTATCGCAATATGAATATAAATGTTCTTTCTAACTTACATGACAGAAGGGATCAGGGGTTGCCGGATGTCACTGGAGGGCTTTTTTCGTGCTTCCGAGAGTTGGAGTGGCGGATGATAGATTTTCTTCGAGGTAGGGTGGAGGTAAAGGATGGGGGGCGATATCAACTTCCTATTGCAACTTTGCCTCCTGTTACTTTCAAAAAACGGAGAGAGTTGTAGTGCTCCCTAGTTCAAAGAGTCCTCTTCTGGATACTCTTGAAGCCTATTTGTATCCTAGTCTTTAACGCCGGGTACCCAACTAGTTTTAAGGTATACGAGAGGATTTCTACCGTACTTAACAAATGAAACCTCGTTGGGGCTTGGTTCTTCTCCTCTCACTCTTACGGAGCTTGCGCTGTGAGAGTCACTCGAGTGTAAGCGGGTTTTCTTTTCGCCAGTCGGACTTCTTCTAAGTCTGTAAAGGATTTTCGGTATGGCACCGATACAAAACTTAACGTTCTATTATAATTCGGCACTGGGGGGGGAGCCACGATCTTCTCGAACTGATCCTTTATCGTCTCTCCTCGAATAATCTTGACTGGCTGAAGGATAAATCATCTCGAACTGATCCTCCATCGTATCTCACCGAATAATCTTGACTGGCTGAAGGATCGATCTTCTCGATCTGATCCTTTTTCGTTTTCACCGAATAATAATCTTGACTGGCTGAAGGATCGATCTTCTCGAACTGATTCTTTTTCGTTTTCACCGAATAATAATCTTTACTCGCTGAAGGATCGATCTTCTCGAACTGATCCTCCATCGTCTCCCACCGTATAATAATCTCTTCTCTTTCCTTCAGGGGCTTATTTATAGGCGGATGACCGCCACATCTAAGGGAAAAGGAGCGAGGCCGCATCTGTGAGAGCGAGTGGTGAGGCCGCATCTGGGAGAGCGAGGAGTGAGGAGGTTGGCACCGAGGTGCCCGAGTCGGCTTGTTAATTAGAGACACCACCAACTTGTCACCATCCTTGACGTGCCTTTTGACTGGCACCGCTTTTTGGTGATATAACCATGGGCCTACGGATCTCGTAGGTAATTGGATCTTTTGAGCGCCGTTTAAGGGCCTTTGGTGGTTACCTTAACACAGATGGTCGCTCCAACTACCTATGCGGTGGGCAGATCAAACAGGGTAGGCAGTTATTCGCCGGCTACCGTTCCCACGAGTCTCCTCATGTAGCTCGATTATCCGGCTTTCTCCACAAGGGAGGAGACTTTAATGTATATGTCCGCCTAGCCCTCCGGGAGGCTTTACGATGCAATTCCTTACAATATATATGTAGAAGGCATTCAAGGCTTTGTAGCAGCGGGTTTATTTGCTCACTATTGGTTTTGTGGAGACTTGCATCTTCTTATCTGGGTAGTTTACACCCAGATTTTGAGTTTTTATTATTTCGTACTTTTGTTGTTTTTATTGGGTTTTTTTAATTTTTGGCGAGTTTATCGCGCTAAAATTTGGGGGAAGTTTAGAAAATTAGCACTGATAATTTAGTGAAATGATATTGTATGGCTTTGTTTCTGTTTGGTATTGCGAAAAAATCTAAGTGAACCTTGGGTCTACGTCATCGTCAATGAGTATTCTGCTGCTTTTAAAGGGTATTACGCGTCCTCTGTCATCAAAGTCCATATGCTCGAGCACAAACTCGGGAGGGAGGTGCCGGTGTACTTTGTCCAGATTTTAATCGCTCTCAGGTGAAGCTCCACGTTTATGGGGGTTATCCCCGGTTCACCATGGAGCTCACTCTGCCTTCTCCGCTCTCTCCTTCGCGTTCCTGTTATGATATAGACCACCTTATTTTGAACCTTTTGCAGTTTGAGGACTTGGGTCTTGGGAATCGCGTTTATAGGGACCGGCGGATACAGGAGTTTTGATCGAATGCATGCATTATAGATCTTGAGTTTGTGGGAGGTACTCAGGTTTATGAACTTGAAAAGTTCCACCAAGTCCCTCCGTGCATTCGATGTAATTTTAGCTACATGACTTCCATATCCACAAGTCGTAATACGGAGTCCCAGAACCATGCCCTTCGTGCGGTATGGAATGCGTGCACCCCCCCACAAGGATGTCTGCGAGGGTCCGTCGGAATAATGGAATTACACAGAACTTTTGGGCATTAGTAGATATCTTCTCTCGAAAGAGTTGATGTTTTCGATCTCTACCGCCGTACTCTGTGCCATGTAATTCGCATTCCGATAAGGTGTCGTACATATCATTGTTATATCGTCTGCAAATTGTACGTACAAGGAATCTTCAGTCAGAGGTCGGGAAAGGACGATGGTGTATATATTATAGAGCAGGGGAATTATATACCCGCCTTGAGGCCATCCCGCTTTGAGCTCGAACTCTGGGCCATTGAAATCCTTGATGTTCAGAAACGCCCTCCTATCCATTACGTAGTAGCATAGAATCCTTTCAAGTATAGGATGGAGGCCCAGTTGTAGGATTTTATATTGCAGGCCTCTCACACATACTTTGTCAAAGGCCTTTTTGACGTCGCGGAGTACCAGATTTGCGTGGCGTCTTTCAGCTTTTACTTTTGCCAACTTCTCGGTGATCACGGCTAGCACTGTGTCCGTTCCGGGCTTCCTTCGGAAGCCATGTTGCTGGTTATTGTGAGAATTGTTATCTTCGAGGAACGAATTTACCCTGTTGGCCAATATCTTCTCCAAGACTTTCCCTGCAAATTCTAAGAGAGATATAGGCCTGAAGTTAGCTGGACTGTCCGGTGGCTTACCGGCTTTGGGAATGAATATCATTTTTGTTACCTTCCAGTGGTCAGGGAAGTAACCCACATTCAGGCACGCGTTCATGATATTCATGAGCCCCAGTAAGATGTTAAGCGGGGCTCGAATAAAATTCTCCTTTGTCAGTCCTGTACGCCCAGGTGCTCGCTGACGAAAGGATTTTAAGGTTTTTGAGAGTTCTTCGGGAGTAATTCTACCGCCGAGTCCCTCCATTTCCATTTCCTGCGATACGCAATGGTAAGGATGGGTTTTGTGTATCTGGTCGTTCAAGTCGTTTATAATTCCGCCTTCAAAGTCTAAATCAAAGTCACCATTGTCTTCTGGGGATATCTTAAATATAGATGCGCAAAAGAGCCTGAATTCCTCTTCAATTTTCTCCACGTCAGTAATTTCGGTATTGTCACGTCTAAGATTTATGGTCTTTTGTGGCTGTCCGCCTCTTAGTCTTTTTACTCTCTGCCAGAATGTACGTGAGTCGTTTTCTATGTTTAGTCTGTCTATCAAATTGTTCCAAAGTACATTCTGTTGGTCCCTAATAAGAGTCATTAATTCGTCGCGTATGTGTCGTGTTCGTCTGTGTGTAATGATGTTGGGGCCAGTGAGGTTCACTTCATTTATCCGTTCCCCGTATTCCCTCGCGAGGGATTTCATTTTAGGGTTCCAGGAAGGGGCAGGAAGAGTTTTATATTTAACTCGGGGAATGGCTTCCTTATCGGCTCTTAATAAATTATCATTAATTTTATCCAACTCCTCATCAATTTCTTCAAGAGTGGCATTAATTAAGGGGTTCAGGGTTGTAATTTTCGAGGAGTCGTTTATATTTATCCCAGTTGGCTCGAGCGTAACTCTTGCGTTCTGGGATAGGGACTTGAATGGGGAAGGTTGAGATTTTAATAAGGATAGCCTGGTGGTCACTGGGGATAGGAGGACCAGGTTCAATGAAGTAATTGTATGGGAACATATTGCTGGTGAGTACTATATCTGGTTTTGTGGCTGATCTGTGTGTGATGTATGTGGGGAAGTCTGGTCCAATTCTTGTCATAATATGTCTATCTATAAGTGTCCCAAGATTCCTGCCTGCTGGGTTGGTCAACGTATAATCAAAGGCAGCACCTTTTGCATTGAGGTCACCGGCAAAGAGAACGGTTCTGCCGTGACCACATAACTGCCTGAAGTTGGGAAGGGCCAAATACCCTCTCCTTGGGGGTTGGTACCCTGTTGCCAGGACCAGGGATCCCACTGTCGTACGGACCTCCACAGCGAGGTAAGATTCGTCGAGTCCACTTATTGATTTGAAGTCAAGACCTCTTTTCACAGCTATAGCACAACCGTCGTGACGTTCTCCGCTGTGATTTTTGGTTAAGACTTCGTAGGGGAAAATTTTTAGTCTGTTTGTGTCATTTATTCCATGTTCTGAAATAAATATAACGTCTGGGTCGCATTGTCTCAATACATTACCGTATATTGTCTGTTTATGCGTCCATCCGTCGGGGTTAAAGTGTAGTATCTTTAAGGTCTCCATTGTCTAGTTCACTTAAGGGTTCTTAAAAGTGATTATGATGCTTTTAGACTTATTCTCTTACGAGCTTAGGTCTTTGTGGAGTGTTAGGTGGCGTGATAGTTTTTCCTGTACGTTTTTTTCTGAATTCGCCGTCAGTAAGGGTGACAAAGGTATCCGGTGCCAGCTTGACCAAGCCTTTGAGTAGAGCCTCCTTGACTTGTTTTTCGTTGAATTCGTCCGAGGTGAATTCCTATTTGTATCTTCCGGCTATTACACCTTCCGATATATCAAGGACATCCATATCCTTAGGAAAAGGGGACATTTCGGCAGCGAATACCTTCAAGTTAATTTTCCTTGAATGGTATGCGTGCCTAGATTCCCTCTTACAAGAAGAGGAGGATCTCGGGCGTCTCTGAGGCTGTGAGGTTTTCTGTGAACGGGGCGAACGTGCCCCCCCTCCCTCGGGTCTCGCAGTCTCAGTCTCCGTAGCCTCATTATCAACCTGTGTGTGTGCGTTTGTGTTCTGTTGAGTTTGCGTTTTGGTCTGTTTATCCGTGGGTGCTTTTTCAGCCTGGATCCTGGGGTCCCTGGAGGGAGCTGAGAGTTGGGAGCTTCTGGCAGCTAGTCTCACACTAGGGTTTGAGACTAACCTTCAGAATATCCTCCGACCGTGGGTTTGGGGGAAACCACATTTTCTCCATACCATTGTGCGTCAGCATTCTATTAAGTTCATCTTCAAAGCACCCCGGGGAGGAGAGATTTGCAATGTGAGCATAATAGATGCAACACATAATTTTGGTCGAGTTCTCGTTCTCGACGTGGAGAAATGTAGGATTTCCCTTATACTCCGCAACAGCAGCTTTAGCAACCTTGGCGTAGGTGCTATTTAATATATTTTCTTCATCTTGTCTTTTTTGATTAACCTTTTTCTTCAACATTTCTTTTTTGATCGGGCAAGCCATGGAGAGCGTTTGATGCTCTCCAGCGCGATTCAGGCACTTCATAGAGGCGCTCTTACAGCTCCTCCAAGAATGTGTATCCGACGCGCAGATAGAGCACAGAAGAACGTTCCCCTTAGGGCAGGTGGCCGTGGTGTGCTCTTCATACTTGTAGCATTTGAAGCACATCTGGAGGTCGATAAACTCCTCACGTTCGATCTGCTCAGGGCAGACACGGACATTAAAGAGGAGCATACCTCCCTCCGTGGCCTTAACCGCCATTGCCGTATCACAAAAGACAATTTTGAATAGGTGAGTGTATTCCTTGAATTTAATGATTTCAGCTCACTTCACCCAGGTGTGTTTTTTTTTCCCTTCAGCATGAATTTTCTCGATGCTGTGCCCCCTAAACCATGGATCGAGGAGGTGAAGGATAATGCTACGGTGTGTCTTGATTTGAGGTGGAGTGTGTGGCTTGAGGTTGATCGCTTTTAGGCATTCTGCTGCTTTAGGAGAGGTGAGGACTTCGCAGTCACTCTCCTGTTGCCAAATAGCCGAATATCTGTTGTGGGTGTCAATTAGCCTTATTAGGGCAATACCTAGATCTCCGTGGATTTTAGAGAAGACCACCCCCAATCAAGCTTGGGGCCATCGGAGAGGGTTCTCAGCGGTATCCGCCAGGTCTCCCTCATTTATCCCTCCATATCCTCATGTGCAAGGATTGGAAGAATAAACTTAATCAGAAGAAAAATACGCCGCGGAGTGATTTTGAGTGTTTGGAAGTGTGAGTGTGTGTAGTTTTTGAAAGAGACTTATCACCACTTTTAAGAGAGAAGAACAAAGGGAGCTTGAGGAAAGTGTCCCAGTCCAAAATATATAATCTACAAATAGCACTTTACCTTCCGTGTAAGCGCTTTTCAAATGCCTACAGGTTGTTGTCCAACCAAAGGAGACTCGATGAAGAATTCGGAGGGGGAAGGGGTAAGCAAGTTCACTCCTCGCCACGGGCGCATGAAAGCGAGTGAAAATTTTCACAGTTTTAATTAACAAAAATCGTAATGAGAATTTACTCAATATCACTGCTAAAAAAACTCGTACATAAGGATTTACCAAACGCGCGGTACAACGCTCAAAACTCGGTGTGAGATAAAATTAGGCAGTAGCATAATCTTCAAAAAAGTATAGAGAATCAGACGAGCTAAGGTAAATGGATTTCATTCGTGTTTATGTGCAAACGGTTTGAGCGTTATTAACCATTTAAATCTATCATGGCACTGATTGGACAATTATTACAGTGTTTATGTCTAAAAGCTGATTGGTCAATGAACGTAAGAATGAAGATTAAATGTATATCAATCCTAATGGTTGAATTTTTGTAGTGTTAGTGTACGTGGTGAGGACAATGTGGTTGCTGACTGCCTATCTCGGAATATCAATTCGGTCCAGGTGGACTCATTTAATTTGCGTTCTTTGGCATCAGCTCAAGAGCATGGCGAAGAAATGAAGTCGTCTCGATCTGGACTGAAAGTATTTCCCTTTCCCGGTGATTCCCAACTCTAGTGTGAGGTAACATCTAAATACTCACAACCATTTGTTCCTTCACCCTGCAGATCAGCTATTTTCAAGCAACTTCATAATATTTCACATCCAGGGATTAAGGCATCGCTTCGGTTGGTGAAAGCGAGGTATTTTGGGCCCAATATGGACAGAGATATACGTTCCTGGACTCCTGAATGCTTCTCCTGCCAATCTGCTAAAGTAAATCGCCATACTAAGTCCACAGTCCAGCCTATTATTATTTCCAATTCAAGATTTGAGACGGTTCACCTTGATATAGTTGGTCCACTCCTGCCATGTACCCTGCCTGTAGAGTCATACCCCTCTCATAACCGGCACCTGCTATCATGTATAGACAGAGCCACCAGGTGGATTGAAGCAATACCGATTCCAGCCCCAATGATGCAACGGTTGCTTTAGCCTTCTTGGGCGACTGGATATCCAGGTTTGGCGTACCCTTATACGTGATCACCGACAGAGGAGCGCAATTTGAGCCCGAACTCTTCAAAGAATTATCGGCCCCGTTGGTTTCCATCGCTTGCGAACCATGGCGTACAGACCTACTACTAACGGGATCGTGGAAAGGTTGAATCGGACTTTGAAGAGCTCTATAATGGCTCGCTGACAAGGTTGGTTGATGGCCCTACCAATCGTTCTTCTGGGTATCCGGTCCTTGCCTAATGATTCGGGTTTTTCACCCTTTACAGCGGTCACAGGGGCGACCCTTCTTTGCCCAAAGCCCTTGGTCGCCTATTTTTCATCCAAAGCCGATTTGAGATTCATCTCTGAACTAGAGAAGAACATGTCGTAGATAGATTTCACACAAACCTCTGAAGGCCACCTGTACTCAGTACCAAAAACGTATGTACCCAAGGAATTAAGTGACACCACACATGTGTGGGTCCGTGTTGATCACGTTTAGAAACTAGTAGAAGTGCTTTATGCAGGCCCGTTCCGTGTTGTCGAACGCGGCGACAAAGTTTTTAAGTTAGAATTCCCGGATGGCCTCAGAACACGGTGTCTATAGACAGAGTGAAACCAGCTGTATTGCCTAATGTATATAATGAGAGAAATATAAACTGTTCGCGACCATCAAACAATCAACCCATTGAAAATAATCCTTTAGAATTAGATACCAAGCAGCAAAATGAGAAAGTAGCATGGGAAGGTAGTGGCAGAAATTACAGTTACGTGGAATCTGTTCCAAATACCCAGGATAATGGTAGTGAATCGAGCGTTTATACTCGTTCCGGTAGACGAGTAAACTTTGCGAGAAATCCCTCATACCATTATTTTTGAGTACGTCATAGTATATTAAAATATGTTATATATATATATATATATATATATATATATATATATATATATATATATATATATGTTTATAATTGTAAGGCCTAGATATTATTTATGTATTAAACGCAACCACGTTCTCGCGACGAATTCCTGCGGTGCTGAAACCACATTATAGAATTGAATATAACTCAAAAATACCTCAAAGATGTTCATTTTGAAGTCTTAGGAAATTCTATAATTGGTGTACAATGAATCATAGCTTAAAAATATATTTGTATATATATATATATATATATATATATATATATATATATATATATATATATATATATATATATATATATATATTTATTTTTTATGATTGTAAGGCGTAGATATTAATTATGTATTAAACACTCCGTTTTCTCGAGCCGTAGTACTATGGGGGTCGAACCAAATAAACATTCGAATAAAAGATTTAAACGGTTCACACAAAATCTTCGGGGAATGTATATAATTTTTTCTGCTTGACTTTACCTCCTTTGCCGAGAATACACATTCAGTATCGTGTGCTAGATCCGAGCTCTGATTGAGTGCTTAAAAAATTCGGAAAATGAATGATGTGTATAGAAAGGACAGAGAGGGGCCACTGTGTAACACAGGCGAACAGGCAGTCGTAGAGGAAAAGGGTGCGGAAATAACTTGAGAGGGGATAGGAAGAGTTGATAGGTACATGGCTAGACACCGATGCGTGGTGTGGTTGGGTGGGTCTCGAAGGTGTTCGTGACTGGACGACGGTTGGAGGGTGGTCAGGAAGGAGAGCGTGTCTGCTTAGTCGGAAACACGTCATTCATGATGCCTTTAGTTTATGAGAAGAACGGTATGGGTTGTGGGTGGTCATGGGCCGTGGGATATCGCGGTTCCATCGCATACTGTCTTGCGTGTAGTGCGGTGTATAAGGGGTCTCTGGCGAGTTTCCCGAGTTGTTTTGTGAGTCTAGTGTGAGAATATGTGTTGAGGGGTGCTAAAATGTTGTTGTCGTATAGTGTAGACATTCTCGTGTACAAGGAAGAGCGGCAAGCGCGCTTCAGAGCAGAGTTCTAAATGCGCTCAGCCTTCTGCTGCCACGTGACACTCACAGCTACGAGTGACAGTGGGGCGTACGCGAGAAGACGTTGCACGAGTTTTGTATAGGTGTAACTGAAGTTTTTTACTCGCAGGGTAGAACATGTGCAGCGTTGTGTTTGTACGTGCGGCTCTTGCTTGTGTTATTGCTGGTGTATATTGAACCTAAGGGCCTTGTCAAAAGTTAACTCAAGGATTTTTGTATGTTGTGTGTAGTCGAGTCTTGTTGGGTTTAGATAGTTCATGTCTGGTGTGTGTGAGAAGATTTGTAGGCTATGCATGAAGTGATCTCTTGCGCCGAAGAGTGTCATGTGTGTCTTCTGAAGATTCATGGCAATTAGCCATTTATCTTCGTATTATGTCTTAGCGTCTAGTATTATTTGTGCGTGGAGCGCGATCTTGTCCAGTCCACGGCCGCTGACGAGAATGGTCTCGTCATCGGCGTAGGACACTGCATATGTGTGACAGCAATTTTTGGGTGGGCATGGGGTGTCGTTTGTGTACATGATGTAAAGTATGGGTGCCAGTACGCTTCCTTGGGGAATGCCCCAGCGTGGTGTGAAGGGTTGTGAGAGGGTATTGTTGTATTTTATGTGGCATCTCCGTTCAGTAAGGTAGTGCAAGAGGAGCCTTCTGGTGCAGAGAGGTAACTCTGTATAGTTGGCGAGTTTCCAACGGAGTCCCGCGTGCCACACTTCATCAAAGGCCTTCTCCACATCCTTGCTGATGGAGAGTGTCTTTTGATGTACCTGGCATTTTTTTCTGTATTCTGTCATGAACGATAGTCACAGCCGCTTGAGTGGACCGGCCCCTCCTGAACCCATATTGGTACGGGGAGAACCCACCCAATATGGGGGTGGGTCACAATTAGACCTAAATGCGTCGAGGATGACGTTTGTGTCTGTGAGTGTTTGGTTGTTTACTTGGAGGGTGATGGGTTTGGGTGAATCAGTGCCTGGCAACCTTTTTACGTGCTGCCAGAAGGAGGGATTAGTGCAACGAGTGTCGTCCGCGATGCGCACGACCTCTCGCCACTGCCGGTTCCTATCTAGCTGCACGCACTGTAGGATGCGGGCACGTAGGTGATTGATGTTGTGTTTTCGTGGGCCTCTAGTGTAGTGATTGTTGTACTGTGTGATGAGTCTCTGAGTGTGTATAGAATATGTGAAATGTTTTATGCATGTGTAGGTTTTGTGTGGTGTAGGTAGGTTGCGTGCTGTGATTATAGTGGTTATGTGCAAACGGTTTGAGCCTCAGTAACCTTTTAAATCTATCATGGCGCTAATTGGACAATTATTACAGTGCTTATTTCTAAAAGCTGATTGGTTAATTTGTAAACGCTAAGGCTGTTATTCCAAAAATGAACGTAAGAATTACGATTCGATGTATATCAATCCTGATTAGTTGAATGCAGGAACTCGCTGATGCCATCAAAACTTTCAAGTAAAAAGCTCCAGGCTGGTCGGGAATAACAAAAGCGCATATAACCAACGCTCCACTGCAAGTGCATCAGGGAATGTTGAACGTAATGAACGCAGCCATGAACACCGGCTAATTCCCCGACGCGTTTAACTCGCAAAGGTTATATTCATCCCGAAGGGGAACAGACCTCCCGATCAGCTCCTAAACTATAGGCTAATCTTACCCCTGGAATTCATAGGCAAGATCTTTGAAAAGATCGTAGCCGACAGGCTACAGAACCAGCTATCCGAGAACGATGTGCTTAACAACCAGCAGCACGGATTCCGAAGAAGAAGAGGAACCGACACTGCACTCGCACTCCTCTCAGAACAGCTAACAAAATCCAGGGCGGAGGGAAAGTATGTACAGTAGACGTAGTCCTCAGAGACGTACAGAAGGCCTTTGACAAGGTTTGGCTGAGGAATCTGCTATTCAAGATCGTAAACCTTCGGCTAAGCCCAGTCATTGAAAAGATCCTCTGCGATTATGTATTGGAAAGAACGCAGATACAGATCGAGGGCCACAAGGGGCCGGAATTTAGCCTCGAGGCTGGTGTGCCACAAGATAGCTACCTAAGCCCTCTACTATATAACATCTTCACGATAGACCTTCCATCATCAATCAAGGATGACGCGATGTATCTGCAATACGCAGATGACATCACGCAGATTGTACCGAGCATTTACAACAACAACCTAGTGCAAACTGCAGAGACAGCGGCGGAGATCGAAAACATAGAATCGTATGAGTGTAAATGGAAGATAAAGAAGAACGTCCAAAAGTTCGTCATTATCCCCATGAACCACACGATACACGACGACATTTATGTTGGCGATCGAAACCACCACTACTCTCTGGAGGGCACAGTGCTGGGGCTCAAACTTACCGTTAGGGGATATAAGCATCATTTTGTAAATCGGATCAACTTAGCACTGGTGGAATTGGTAAAACTATTCCGCTTCCGAAAACTGAACAGGAATACCTTAAGGAAACTCTACCTTTGCTACGTTAGCCTAAAGCTTATATACCCAGCGATAATCACCCAAACCTCAGGGATCAAGAAGCTAAGATCTATGCAGAGGGTACAAAATAAAGCCTCCTTGATTATTAACCATACAAGAAAACGGGAATGCATAGTACAGAGAACACTATACAGAAGAACTGGACTAGAACCAATCAAGACTTTAGTACAATCACAAGCAAAGAAGACATGGGCCAAAGTAGAAACTGAAATACTGCCAAGTCTGGACCTAGACTTAGACATTGACATGACAAGACTAAAACGGAAAATCACACGGCGTACTAACTTCCCAAGTGGCAGGCGAACTGCTGCTGAGGAATTGACAGAACGGTTTAAATAGACTATCCTTTTATGTTTTATTTTGACCGTAAGTTCATATAGAAACATCGTAATCAAGACAAAAGCACTTAAAAATACCAACCTATGACCTAAATCCTTAATCTGTCTTAAATTACTTAAATCACTTATATTGAAAAAAGTTTTTCAATAGGTACTTAAAATGTATTAATTCAGCTACAACTAGAATATAAAGGCTTGAACGCCTCAAAAATATATAATTATTTAAAATATGTTTATATAAAATAAATAAAACGTATACGTAAATGTATATTGGAATTATAAAATAAACAGATTGTGTATGTATGAATTTGTAGGAAAGTATAAAAGTTAGAATAAATATAGATGTAAAAAAAAGAGTATATATATGTATATATATATATATATATATATATATATATATATATATATATATATATATATATATATATATATAATATATATATATATATGAGGAATTAAACCACATTCTCCGAAGACAATTTAATTCACAACAGTTTCGGTGTATCTCACACCCTTTTTCAACTGACACTGGATAGAAAATATTAGAAACGTGCTTACATACATAACACGGGGTCAGGTCGTGAAAGATCCCCTCTTTTTTTCCCCAATTCCCTACTTGTGGCTAATCAGGGGGGTTGTTAGGCCTAAACATATTGAAGGGCTGACATTTCACTATTTTGTTTATTTGCTTTCGTATTACAGGATTAAAAGAAAATTGACCCTCAGATAGATTTAAATTAGGAACTGACGATATCAAGCTCGATTCTATGATTCTTCTCTTAACATAGTTAGCCGATTTAAATACCATTTTACTTCCATTGAAATCAATCGAATGATTCAAGTCTCTAACATGGCAAAATATTCCACTGCTTTGGCTGCCCACTCTAATATCTCTTTTGTGTTCGTACAATCTCTTGTCTAGATTTCTCCCCGTTTCCCCTATATAAACTCTATGGCAATCGTTGCATGGTGTTGCATATACTTCTATGTTATGATGTTCTTTGGGTTTTCTGGCAATCATCAATTGGTTTAAGGAATTATTATATTTAAAGGCTAGATTGATACCCGCTTTTCCAAGTATGTCCTTTAAACTATTTAATTTATTATTAAATGGCAATGTTATAAATTTGATGAAGTCATTAATGCGGGAAGGCTTATTACCATAGAATGTTTTCCTAGCTGCAAAATGGGCAGACGATATGAACCAATAGGGGTAATATAAATTAGAAAAAATGGTCCTGATAATGAAAATTTCCTCATCTAAATAGGAATGATGACATATTTTATATGCTCTAAGGAAAAGGTTAGAATTTACCGATTTTCTAACAGTATTATCGTGAAACGAAAAATAATGTATATAGGCATTCGAGTGGGTTGGTTTCCTATAAACGTCAAGTTTTAATTCAAGGTGATCTTGATTAATGAGGAAATCTAAAAAAGGTAATCTATTATCATATTCCCATTCATATTTAAAAATATTACTGCAAGGAAAAATTGTTCCGATTTCTCTTTCAGTGTGGTTTAATGGATTCATTTTCATCATTCTCTCGTGCTACTTTGAGATATATATATATATATATATATATATATATATATATATATATATATATATATATATATATATATATATAAAGAGTTGATCAAAAAGCAAGAATTGTTAAAGCATAAAGATACAAAAGAGTGAGAAGAACATAGCAAAACAAAAATGCAAGAGATGTGCCAATCACCAGGGCAAAATATCAACGGTGTATTTTCACTAAACTATCTCTACCACTATCTATCTATTACTAAAAATTTTGAACATCATCATCATCATCAAAAGATAGACGGCTCAGTTCATCTGACAACTCACAGCGATCTACGCACTGCTAAGTTACATAAATCTTTTGACTTGAAATAACTTTGCGAAGAGAGCATTTTTTTATATACGTTTAAGTATATACCAAAGGGAAGAAAGAAAAAATAAATGCGTGAATCGGACTGATTGGAGAGACCTCCTGTTTCTCATTCGTGGGGAATCACCCCAAAGCGGTGATCTGCTTAAATTTTTTCTATCTCATACTATACCTTTTTATATCTGAAACTCTCATATTTTATTTCCATCTAGCACAGTATAACCTGACCACCAGCAAGGTCTCAGAATCAGTCAGTAGTAGGGTGTAGTGAACTACCGAAGGAGCCCGGTTATCGGTGACGATCCCGAATCTAACTGCAGGACCGCTTATAGGGTTAGCCCTAATTACGTAAGGTGGTCAGGGAGTGTGCGCTCCAGAGCAGGCAGGCGAGATAGTATTAGGAACAGATAGGGGGCTTCTCCCACTAGTGGAGTGGGGTAAATAATCTACTACCTTATTTTTTAAGAGAACTTCCCTTGGGATGAGGGGGGCATGAAAAAAATTAACATGGACCCACAGGACTTTACCAAAAGGCTCCCACTTCGGCTAATTCAGAACGGGATAAAACGGAGACCACAGGATGTAGCACAAAGCATTTTCAAGGATTTACAAATCGCCCTGATCAAATGCATAGAAACAGCTAATGGATTTGTTGTCATCTGTGCGGAAAACAACGATATCGAACTGCTACTTTCATCGGCAGGAACCATCACTTTAAGGAAAATCGACTTAGAGGCTAAAGTACCACCCCAAATTATTGTCAACCGAAGCATCGTATGCCGTAAGGTAGAATCATGGGTGGGGGAACACTACCCAGACGAAATAAAACATGAAATAATGGAACAACAACCCTGGATGGAGATACACGACATAATCAAATTTAAGGAGCACACACATGTGTTCAAAATAGTGTGCGAGTCAACCAAGTTTGCAACAAAGGCACTACAGAAGGGAATTGTCGCATACAGTATGATAATCCCAACTTGTAACATTCAAAGGGACCAGTATCACAATATATAAATCTGTTTTAGATGCTACAAAATGGAAGACCACAACACCGCAAACTGCCATAGAAAGGAAGGAGAACTATGTTCCGAATGCAGTGGCCCACATTCTTGGAGGAGCTGCACAAACTCCACGAAAAAGTATGTTAATTGCGGAGAGAGCCACAGAACAATGGCAATGACATGTCCGAAGCGAAAAGAAATAATAAAGAGAAAAGAAATTGAAACATAACAAAGAAAAGAAGGAACAAGAAACACCTCATACGCGGCGGCAGCAGCAACGAAAAACAATGGAACAACCACTCAAATGACGCTTAACGGAACTTTGAACGTAAAAATACTGACATGCATTTTACACTCACACGTCTTAAACATTGCCCAACCAGGAACATATGCCACCACGATGAACTCCATGTTCAAGGAAAATGGGCTGGAGCCAATGAAATTCCCGCAAAATATTGATTCATCGGCTATATTTAACATATAAATTTCAGAAGATACAAATAAGAAACTCTTGGAAGAAACACAAAGAAAGGAAAGCAAATCTGAACAAGAGGAAGACACAGGAAGTGAGGAAACAGAATCTGAGAGCAGCACCGACGAGAATAATAGGAAAAACATAAAACGAAAACACGCAAAAACAAAAAAGAAAATCGACTAGGGACACCTAGCCATGCGACCAAAGACCGGAAATACCAACCGCGAAATTTGAAATGAATAAGAGTCAGAACTCAGCAAGGACAGAGATGAACGGCAGAAATACCAGGAAAAGATACAAATAAATTTACGTAATACCACCACTCTCCCCAAAAGAAGAACCACTCAAGAACATACAAACAAGATGGATAATAGTAAATTAAGAATTCTATAGATAAATACGAATGGCTGGAAGGATAAAGAAAACACATACGGAAATATCTTTAAAGAAATAAATCCCGACATCATTCTAATTTCAGGTTACGGGATTAACCTTGAGACTCACAACTAAAAATATGGAGCTAAGACGTAATAGCGACTAATCACACAAACGAAGCATCGACGGAGCAGCAATAGCAATAAAGAAAGGAATAGAGTACAAAACAAAGCAAGGTCTAACCGAATCTTACCTCGCAATTGAGGTCAAAATGGAATTAACCAATATAATAATCACTACGGGATACCAACCACCGGGACTGCCAATAAATAACTTGGTGATAATATTTAACAATAGACTTCCAACTTTATTTTTGGTAGACCTGAACGCAAGATGCACGTACACAGGATATAGGAACCGAAATCAAACAGGAAAAGACCTACAAGCTCTAATAGACAGACGGATAATAAGAAGACTAGGACGAGTGTACCCAACGCTAATTAAAGAAAGAACAGCGACAACTCCAGACATTTGCGTAGCAAACAATAACATTCCTTTTAACTACCACATGGAACCTGTAGATATTATCTGCAGCGACCACACAGCAACACTACTCACCATGAATCAGCAACCAATACAAATACCCGCTAAAAAATGGAAGGCATACCATAGAGCAGACTGGGAAAAATACAAACAAGAATTGAATGACGACGCACCAAACAGACTAAATGAAGCTAGTCTTAAAGAAATCGACGGCAAGGTGGAAAAAATAAGGACGCGAATACAAACAGCTGATGCGATTGCAATACCCAGAAACATATATAAAACAGTTAAATACTTTATATGGACAGACGAAATGAAAGCTAAGAATGCAGGAATAAAAGCGATAAACGAGGATATAATAATAAACGGAACGTCAAGGCAAAAATACCGAAATCTGAGAGCGAAGAAGAGAGAACTACTAAGCGCAATAACGGACAAACAAAGAGAATACTGGGACATAGCCGTTCAAAATATTGAAAACGAGCTATAGCCCCGAGAATTTTGGAAAAAGATAAAAAGAATGGGAAATGCCAAAGGTAAAGAAACAATAAAGATTAAGGACAGAAACGGGAAATTAATCGAAGATGAACACGAGATTGAAAAATTGTTCAGTGAACACTGAAAAGGAGTGTTCAACATCAGCGAAGAGGAAAACGAAACTAAATGCACGGATTGAGAGGATTTTCCCATATCACTACGTAGAGGAGGAACGGTATGCGAACAAAGGATTTAACGCCAAAATCACAATCGAGGAATTAAAGAATACCATTTCAAATTTTAAACAAAAGACCTCTGGGAAATCGGGCCTCACCAGAAAAAGCTATATAGAAGCACCGGATAATATACTCGAAGGGATAAGGAATGTGTTTAACGCCTGTATAAACACGGGATACTTCCCCGATGAGTTAATGATAGCCAAAATGATATTCATACCGAAGCCGGGAAAACCACCTTCGGAGGTCGAAAACTTCCGACCTATATTCCTTCTCGACTTCATCGGGAAGGTGTTTAAAAAAAATCCTGAACATACACACAAGATTAAATGAATATCTCACAGAAAACAATCTCTGGAACAATCAACAATTCGGCTTCAGAAAGAATAAGAATACGGAGATGGCCCTCAGCGGGATTACAGAAAAAAATAAGCAAAGTGAAAGGAGAGAAATGCAGTATGGACATTGTATGCCGGGACGTATCGAAATCATTCGATAAAGTCTGGCAAAGAGGCATACAAAATAAAATTCTAAATCTGGAAATGAACAAATATTTGGAAAGAATTTTATGCCACTACGTCATGGAAATATTTCAGACATAGAAACGAGGAATTGTTAAGGTGAAAGATTCTAGTTTAATGCAGGCCTCACTCAGAGAGGGTGTTTAAGTCCTTCGCTATACGAGGAACGAGGGCTGTGTGAACATACAATATGTAGATGATTTCACTCAATATATTCCCTGTGTTTATCGGAACTCTCAGATGCAGGCCAGAGTAACGGCAACAGAAATAGAAAATCTAAATGAGTATGAACGCAAATGGAAAATTAAAACGAATAAATATAAATTTAAAATGATTCCTATGTATCGCAAAAAACTATCAGACGTTTACGTAGATGGAGAGCGATACAAGTATAATGGTGAAGGCAAGATTTTAGGCCTAACTATTAACAAAAAATGGTTACAAGAAACACAAGACCGAAAGAATAAACAAAGCACGAGGCATACTAACTTTCTCTACAGATTAAGAAATCTAAAAATGAAAAATAAGAAAAAATCTAGCAGGCCATGAAACAGCCTACCTTGATATATCCAACAATTGCCATGTATACGGTTTCAAGAAGTAATCTAATAAGAATGCAACGTATACAGAATAAGGAGGCAGTATACATAATTACGAACACGCGACGAGTAGACAGGAAAAAACAAAGAGACTTACACATAGAAGCGAAAATAAAACCATTAAACAAAATAATTGAAGAAAGAGGCCAAAAAAATCATAGAAAAAACACAAGAAATGGGAGAGGAACTAAATAATCATATAGCACGGGGGGCAGGATGGAGACAACATATGCTGTTTCCTAGTGTTAAAAACAAAGCGGACCAAAGGGAAGAGCAGGATATTTACATGTAAACCAAATAAGGAAACCCGATTGTGACAAAAAAAATTCACGAATAATGACAAATTCACCGGATTGGACTTGATACCCAGAAGGAATGACAAAACTAACCAAAAAGTGAAAATGAACGAAAGAGGAAAAACAACATGAATAAAGAAAAGAATTAAACAAATAAATAACCAAGGGACATGAGCCCACACAACAGATACAGATATGAGAATTATGCTACAAAAATCATAGAAACTCGAGTTGATAAAAGAGCAGGAAAACAAATAACGCCTAACAACGGCTTGAACGCCTATCTCATACACACATAACATAATAATAAAACAACCACATAAATAAACAAACAGACACACTTTCACTCTAACTTATTTCGAACTTGACTCTAAAATTAGTTTATATTACAGAGATTAGCGTGACCTCCACGCAACTTGCACCTCTCTGCAAACCTCCAACTTCCTTCCGCTTCAATCATCTTCCTCCTTTACCGCTATCCACAGATGGGTCAAACACTAACACCAGGGACAGGTACAGCAAATCGTAACAAGTAAAAGCTAGGAAAACATAAAAACACCGAGGTCCGGGTCCCACGTTAAACAGGTCCACAGGCCAACTTGGTCAACTTTCAAGCCTTTGACTTTATTTCAGTCTGTCCTATCCTTACTTCTTTATTCTTCCCCTCCCTCTCTCCCCCTTTCCGGAGGCCTTTTCCCTCGGTGCCTTCAAGCCCAGAGAAGGGAGGGCGCCGGGGGAACCGGGTCTCGCCCCCGCCCCCCGACCTTGTCCCTCCTCCGGGAGGGACTGGTCGAAGGGTAGGGGAGGGACACGGGGATCTAAAACTTTTTCTCCCACTTTCTCTTTCATTTCATGTAAAAGGTAGTCAGAAAAGTTATTATTATTCAAGAAGAAAAGTTGTCATTACTGTTCGCCATTTGAACCTTATTCCAGCTATTTACCTAGGAATAAAGAATCCATATATATATATATATATATATATATATATATATATATATATATATATATATATATATATATATATATATACAAGGTGTCCCAGAAAAAAGTTAACCGTACTTTGAATTATTTGAATTAGTATAACTCAAAACTCATTAGAGATTTTTTAGTCCTGTAAGCAAAACCAATTTACCAACTATTTCTGTGTCGATTCTGGAAATTTCATTAAATTCCATTTTACGATTTTGATAGACTAATGGGTTTAGTGGAGTCTATCAAAATTATGTTTGCGAAAGGAAGTAAAATAATGAAACTTCGAAGTTTAAAATCAACAAATATATTTAAATCCATTTTTAACAAAACACTTCTTCATATAGGTAATGAAAATTCATTTTCTAATTTTCTAAGCACCGTTTCCTTCCACATGTCCTTCATTTCTTTTCAAGCACAGTTGCGCCTTTGATCGCATTGATTGAACAATTTTTTGATTAACTTGTGATTTTCACGTGTGATACTATCGCTTAACTGGTCGATGCTTTGTTGTGGAGTAGAATACACTTTATTTTTTAGATATCGCCATAAGAAATAATCGCACGGTATTAAGTCAGGGGATCTTGGAGGCCATTCAATTGCATGGTTTAGCGCGACAATGCGGTTGTCAAACGTTTCTCTTAGCTTTGTTCTTACAGCAAGCTGTCTATGAGCTGGTGCGCTGTCGTGAATCCACCAAAGTCTATTGAATTGATTGCCGTAAATCTGGCGTAGTTCCGGGAAGATCCTTTCGTTGATCATGCTCAGGTAGGCAGCACCATTCAATTTAGTCTCGTAAAACAATGGGTCGACAAGATAGCCATTCCCGTATACTCCAATCCACAGAGACACTTTCTGCTGACAAATTTGTGTGTCAAAGTAGAAAGCTGACTTGACTTTGACTTTGTGTGTAAGTGCTAGTGCATGTGAGGGGAGACGATAGGGTGTGGGGGGGGACAGAGAAAATAGACAAGTGGAGAAGAGAGAAAAAAGTGTGGAAGAGGTGCAAAGAGATGCCTAGGGTCTGGTGATCAGACTTATCACTTTTATTATTTTCTTGCTTGTGTGAGTTCATTTTTGTTGTTTTGGGTTTTTTTGGTAATAATTATAAGTTTATAAAATTATAAAATTATAACTATTATGGCGTTCAAGCCATTTGTCTCAGCAGCTTTAGTATTTTCATGGTTTGTGTTGTGCATTGCCTGTTTGTATATGTTTTTAACTTTATTTAAGTGCGTGCTTATTGTATTGTTTTATTGTATGTGTATTTTAGTATATAATTGTTTCTTCTTTCTTCTCTCTTCTTTTGTAGATTGCTTCTTTCGAAGTTCTCTTCGTAGTCGTTGGTTTTAAATTTCTCGGTAAGGTTGTCATTATCGGTGTCTTGTCATAGTAGGGTTTCGAGTGATTTCTTTTATTCTTGTGATTGATCTTGTATCACAGGTTTCTTCTTTCTCATTTTACGCATAGAACGGCACTTCGTCTCCGCCAGCCACTCGGTTGGCGGAGCTGGGGAATCTGGGGGGACATTCAGCTCTTCTGTTCTGGTTAATCATCTGGGTGATTTCATCACTCAGTTCACGATTAACCAGATCCTGCATTTTCCGGGTCCGTTCTTCTATGACCTTGTTAATGGGAATTATCCCCGCCTCTCTGTGCAGGTCTTCTTGCCGTCTTCTTTCATGCCTGCGTGTACCCGTTATTAGGTACATGCATTTATTTTGCACTACTTGAAGACGCCTCTTTTGTGTTTTTGAGACACATGAGAGGGTGGAGGCGGGGTAAAGCAACGTAGATCTTACAAGGGCATTGTAGATCTTCTTCTTGTTGCTTTCACGTAGATTTCTGAAGCGGTATAGAGTTCTGACAGCGGACGAGGCTCGAGAAATTCTTTCTTCGACGTGCTTTTTGTACCCGGTAGAGGTGATTTTCATACCGAGTACATTGCATTCGTTGGTGTAGGGGTATCGCGTATCCCCCACACGCACGTCTGCCCTTGAGGTGCGTCCAATGGGGACCACCTTGAATTTCTCCTGGTTTGTTCTTATTTTCCACTGAGCCTCGTAGTTGTTCAGGTTCGCGATTTCCATCGCTGTCATGCGAGCTTGCCACGGCGCATGCCTCCATGGAGATACGATTATCTGGTTGAAATCATCGGCGTATTGAATATTGAGGGAATGGGGTACACAGGGTCTGGGACGTCCGCGGTGTATATCGAGTAAAGGGTGGGGGACAGACACCCCCCCTGCGGGAGGCCCGCAGTGAGCGGAAACTTTGGTCCGTCCGTGCACCCTAGACTGACATACGCCGCTCTCTCCATGACATAGTCACAGAGAGTTCTTTCTAAGTTTTCACTTAGACCCAGCCTTAAGATCTTATACTACATGCCCCGCTGCCACACCTTATCAAACGCCTTTGACACATCCCGACAAACGATATCCACATAACTCCTGTCCCGTTTGGCTTGGGAAAGCTTTTCCGTTATGACATTAATTGCCATTTCCGTACTTCGCTTCTTTCTAAACCCGAATTGGCAAGGGTTGTAGAGGGAGTTTTCTTCCAGGTGAGACACCAGTCTTCCGTTGAGGATCTTCTCAAAGAGCTTCCCGCCAAATTCCAGGAGTGAAATTGGGCGGTAGCTCTCTCTCAACGTAGGGTCCTTTCCATGCTTGGGCAAAAAGATCATTTTTGCCGTTTTGTAAGCATCTGGAAAGTACCCTGTATTCAGACATGCGTTAAAAATTCGTCTCATTCCTTCGATGACGTTGGCTGGTGCCTTTTCGAAGTTAAGCTTCGTAAGCCCCGATTTGCCTGGGGCTTTCTGTCGGAATGAGCGGAGTGCGCCAAGGATCTCTTCTTCTGTGATCTCGGCGTCTCCGTCACGCAGTCTATCCACCTGGTGATGAGGATGCGTTCGATGTATTACCGTGTTAAGCTCGTCTACGATGTTATTTTCGAACTCTATATCGAAATCTTCGTTTTCATCTTCCGATATGCTGAAGATTTTTTCCCAATAACGCCGGAATATCTCTTCGATGATGTTATCTGCAGTTTCAATGGATCCATCTTCTTTTTGGATTTCCATTTTCTTCTTTTTTCCAGATGATCCTCTGAGACTTTTGACTTTCTTCCAAAAGTCCTTGGGGGATGCATCTTGATCGAGGCTCTCGATCGCATCGTCCCATTGTCTCTGTTGTTGTTCGAGGATCAGCTGGTTGAGCTCTTCCTTGATCTCTCTACTTCGTTGCAGCGAGTCAAATGTTGCATTTGTTATATTCAACTCGTACATAACTCTCAATTCTCTATAGAGTTCTTTCATATACCCAGTCCACCTGTATGAGGAGATGGTTTTATACTGGGTTTTGGGGATGCAAGCCCTATCTGCAATGATTAGATGTTCGTTGAGGTCGTCGAGTGCCTCGTCTATCTCCTCGAGAATTGCCTCGTCCAGATCTGGTGGGCGATAGGCCTCGAGGAGACCAGCGTACCGTGCCCAGTCGGCTCTCCTGTAGTCTTTTCTGACTGGAGCTGGGACTTGTATAGGGTTCCTATTGATGGTGAGTAGGATCCCTATATGATCACTACATGGTACCTGGACTGGTTCCATGTAGTAATTGAACGGCAGCTGACGATTAGCCAGACAAATGTCTGGTTTTGTGGCACTTCTTCCTCGAGTATAGGTTGGGAAGTCCGGGCCTATTCTATGGACCATGTTCCGGTCCATCATAGTGTCCAGGCACCTTCCATTGCCATTGAAGGTCCTGTACCCAGAGTCCCGACATCTGGCATTAAGGTCCCCCATTAATATGGTGGGGGTCCTTCTGCCAAATAGGCCAGAGAGAGAATGGATTGGCAAATATTCTCGTCTCGGCGGCTGGTACCCGGTGGCGATGACCAGCTTTCCTATATCGAGTTCGACCTCTATTGCAAGATAGGATTCTTCCAGGTTTCTTATGGGTCTATACTTGATCCCTCTTTTGATGGCGATGGCGGCACCGTCGTACCGCTCTTGAGAGTAATTCGTGATTAACACGTCGTAGTTCCAGATCTTAATTTCAGAACTACGAGTGTCAACCCCATGTTCAGAAATCAAGATGACATCTGCATCTATTTCCCTGAACACATTTCCGTAGAGAGTTCTTTTGTTTGTCCAGCCATTGGTGTTAATTTCCAGAATTCTTAATGAGTTCCGCTCCATGGTAAGATGAGTTACCTGTGTTTTTTCTTTTTCTTACTCTTGGGGGCCTGTGGGGCGGGTCTGGGGTGCCCAGGCCTAACCTTCTTCGGGGGAGGGCTGGGAGTCTTTGATCGACTCTTTGTCGCCCTAGTGCGAGTGCATGGGCCCTCGTCACTATCCGAAGATGTAGATTGATCTTCTTCTTCCTTGTCATTAGTCTCATCCTCTTCTTCTTCGGATTCCTCCGAGGAGTGAGACTCCATGACTTTATCTAATCCGGTGGTATTTTCTATTTTTTTATTGCCCATTATGCTGTCCTTAAATGCCCTAGAGCATTCAGGATCATCTGGCACAATGATCGATGGCAGATTGTTTGCTTTGAGAAGTGTGTTTAAAACCTGGTTGTAACATCCAGGTTTTACAGCATTAGCCACGTTCGCATGAGTTATGCAAATAAGAATCTTTGCACTCAGGTCGTTGGTGAAAATCATCGGTGAGGGAGTCGATGTCATCCCTTCACCTCTTTTCCCCGTGCTTGCGTATGTAGCGGTTTTCTTAGTTCTTTCATTTTCTTCCTTCCTCTTTATAATTTCTTTTCTCTTGGGGCAGTTCAAGGCCATCGTTCGATGGGGCCCCTTGCAATTCATGCATTGTTTTGTGTCGCTTTTGCAGGAGTCATATCTATGACCCTGTGTGGCACATTCGCTGCACCAGATTTGTCCTTTTTGGGGGCAGTTGGCAGTGGTGTGCTGTTCTAGAGAATAGCACACGAAGCACATTTGTATATTATGGTATTTTTCGTGCTCTATATTTTCGCCTGGGATCCTCATGTTGAAAATGAGGAGTCCCTCGGTTGCTGCCTTGTGGGCCATTTCAGTTGATTGAAATGTAACCTTAAAGACGTGGGTGTGATCACGGAATTTGATCACTTCCCTTATCTTTGCCCATGTGTGGTTCTTTTCAATTTCATTTTTCAGGTCCGTGGGGGAGTTCTCACCCACCCAGCTTTCTACCTTACGGCAGATCACGCTACGATTAGCGGAGATTGCTGGTGGGGTTTTGGCTTCGAGGTCGAGGGTTTTCAAAACTTCGGCCCCTTCATCGGATAGGAGCCGGTCTATATCTTTGGTTTCACCGCACATTGCGATGAAACCGTTGGGAATGTCGATCAGTTTAATTAATGCGATCCTTAAATTTGCAAATAAGGATTCGCACACATTCTTTTTTTCAGGGGTCTTCTTGCCAGGTAAGGTCCGTAGGGGGACCCTCTTAGGGAGGGCCTCCATCGTCGCCGACGTCTTCTCTCTTCACTCTTCTTTCTTGAGTTATTTTTTATATGTGAAAATGATATGTGAAAATTTTGTATAGGAAAAAAGTGATTTGTGAAAAAGGAGGTAAAGTTAAGGGTTGGTTTTGAAACGACGCGAGAGAAAGTGCTCCCGTCCAGTTTCCTGTTGTTTCCCCGCTCGGGTGGTGCCGGGATGAGGGGGGATGATGGATGGGGGATGGTTCTCGAGTGGGGACCTCAGAGGGTTGAGCTTGGTGGACTTAATGCATAGCGGCCGAATCAACGACCGCTAAGTTTGTGCCACCCCCTCACGGGTACGTACGCCAAAACTGCATCCAACTACATAGAGACGGGTGTAACTCCCTCTATGATTCTGGCCGGGTCCCCCGGGCGATGAGGATTTCTCCTCCGTCCGGGACTCGCAGTTTTGCCCCAAATTCGAGAGAATTTCTGACTTGTGCTTCTGCTGTGGGATAGGCCTCAAACCAGTTTCCACGCAAGCCCTTAATTATGCCAGACCAAGTGGCCGACATAGTTAAGACGAAATTAATGAAGGGCAGTCATCCGAGCAGGTTCACACGCAGGTCGTTGGACGGGAGCAACGAGGGTATTTAGCCCATCATTTTTCCTCTACTTCGCAGCGAAAAAGATATATGAAATCTTTTGCAGTTCGACTGGGCTCCTAAAGACACCCAGGACAGAGTCGCGTTCTTAGATGGCGAAGGCTCAAAAGTCTCTCTTTCTCTATGCACGCGTGAATAACAACGCTCTTCAGGAGGTAGTAAGGCAGTGCTACAGTATACGAAAAATTCGCCCAGCGTAGAAAGCTGGGGGGTGGTTCAGCGGCGCATATTGCCGAATGTTATGGCTATTTACCTTTTCATTCATGAAAACGGCTGCCTCGACACCAATCACAATGTTTTGCAAGAAACGAGCAGGTTTATGGAGAAGACATTCGACAAATTGTCTACGACGAGGAAAATCAGTTTCAAGAAGCTGGTGTCTTGCATGCATCTTATAGGGATTCCATTTTAAGTCATGTTTAATTATGCGGGTATATGATGACTTTGACAATTGTAACCCATTCTTTCTGACTGATACATGTGGATTTTGAAGAAGTGTCATCTGAACATTTTCGATATTTTCTGTTGTTCTTATGGTTCTCATACGACCCGAACGACCTTTATTTAGATTTAAGCAGGTTCCTTCATGTTGGTATTTGCGACATTTCTCAAAATTGTGGGCTTGCTTGGTGGGTGCCTACCTGGAAAACGTTGTCCAAATGAACCTTGTACTTGTTTAATACTACCAGTCTTAATAAAGCTTGTGACTACAAATACGAGTTGATCTTTTGTTAACTGCATGATTAAAAAGGTTCTATGGAAGTAAACTTTTACATAGAAACGCTTTGATTTGATTAGTAAGCAATAATGACGAGACCATACCACAGCGTGGTAAAAACCACTGTGAAATGGCCTAGTCTTTGCTTGAAGAATCGTAGAGTGACTTAGGCTACCTAGGCTCCCTACGCTTCTCTTGAATGTGCACGGTGGCCTAGCCTTCCTAGGCTTCGTTTCATTATTTTACTTCCTTGCGCAAACATATTTTTGATAGCCTCCACTAAACCCATTAGTGTATCAAAATTATAAAAGGGAATTTAATGAAGTTTCCAGAATCGACAGATAAATAGTTGGTAAATAAAATACCTATTTAGAACCCCCAAATCTCCAAAAGCTTTTGGAGTTATACTAATTCAAAGTACGGTTAACTTTTTTTCTGGGACACCTTGTATATATATATATATATATATATATATATATATATATATATATATATATATATATATATATATATATATATATATATATATATATATATATATATATTCCTTCATTCCATAAGGAAGCGGTTGATCACTTAACCCATCCTACGAAACAAGAGAGAGAGAGAGAGAGAGAATTCTTTACCGAGACCCTATACCCTCACCCACTCTACATCTCCCTTTGTTGATTCAATATCAACTCCTCACTTATTCTTCTTACAGTCCTAATCGGATTATTTTCATACACTGCCTACAACACTTAACAGACTTATCCCCCTGTTGTTGTTGCCTCACCTTTCTTTTCTTTACTCTAAGCCAACGGTATTATTAGTGCACTCTTCCATTCATCATACATTTTTACACTTTCAAATGACATAAAACCACTACACCTATTCCATAACACTCTCACCACCGCTTTACCTATCTCCCCTAACAAACTTTGTGCTGGAGCTCCACTCGTCGTTTTTCGCTTTAAATTTAATTAAAAAAAAATTCCCTTCGTAAAAAATGCATTAAATATTGTAGTTAAATTGGGTCGGGTTTGCTTTGGTTGTATTATTCTAAAAATAATAATAGTATTGCTGATTCAGACGTCGATTGTATAATTAATTTAACGAAGTTCCGTTCATGGTCAATGAATATTGTCTGCCTGAGCTGGTCGGTGACATGGGGATGTTGTTTTTGTCTATAGAGGAACCTAAATTGGGAATAGTATCTTCCATTGTTGTCACGCTATGAATTTATGAGGGCGAATATCGGACAAAGACAAGAACGACTTTAGATTGGGACGATGCAGCCAAAAACCGGCGCAGAAGAAATGTAGGAGAATAGCGCTGTGCATAAATCGAGAAGATTGTGCAATTAAATTGACCGAGTTCACGACCCCAACTTGGGATGTAATATCGAGGTATGGTATCATTAGAGTGTTTGATTTTATTTTCCTCCATTTCTGTTCATATTTTTTAAAGATATCGCAGTATGAGTAAAGGAATCCGTGCGCTGAAATTCCTTAATTGCGATCCTAGCAACCACCTCTTGACCCAATTTACAAAACTATCACTAAGTGTGTGTGTGTGCATCATAGAGCAATGTAATCTGTAAATAACGTGTAATAAAATCAATATTATATTGCTTTAAATTAGATTAGAATATGTGAAATGTATATTCACAGACTTCTTTTTCCTGATTTGTTCTGAACTAATTGAGACTTTTCTATGCTATTCCTAAGGTTAAACCAGCCTTGTGATCTTTCTCGTGGAAATTGTCCATTGAGAATCGTTTATTTCTAATCCAAGATTGATTGAGGCTTCTCGTATTACTTCTAAATCCACCCATTCCTTCCATTTTGATGGTTTAATGATTTGTTTATATTTAACGATCAATTTATCTTTATTGATATACATACGTTTAATCCCCAAATAAAAAATTGACTCATTCATCAGCCACTCTAATGCATTTCATCAAGGACCGATCTTTTTACTTCAATTCGGCTAAAACCATTAAATAACGAGGAAGCACCGACATCATTCGACCCCTACACACCCCTACATACATACAGGCAGAATATGGCCAACTGGAGGAACCGTCTTCAAGTGGTGGACATTAATTATACAAACATGGAACGAAAATAGGCCATCTTTAATGTTATCTTCACAGCTTCAAAAGCAATACAGAGGGAACAAGATGAATTCAGCATTTGTAACGACGGGCGCTTCAAAAGTGCGGGAATTTTACTAATTTGAGTAATGCAAGCATCTACTTCAGCGTGAAAAAAAAAACTGAATTGTTAGATTGTGGTTGCATTCTGGTAGAAAAATTAATACCCCTCTCTTTAACTGAGCATCAATTGGCCTATAATCAAAGATAGATTTTTCTTGTTTTATTTATCATTAAAAACGAAAACTAACGAGAAGATAATCCTTCAAAATTGTTATAAGGATATATTGGTAAACTACCAAAATTAGGGGAAGTGAAAAATGTGTGAATAACAAAGGCATGACCTACTTCCAAAATTCTTCATGTGTATCTAACTGCCAATATGTGTACGTATGTGTACCCATCGTCTATGTGTATCTACCCGAGGGTAAATGTATGTATGTGTACAGATCAATAAATATATGCATGTATTTGTACACATCAGCAAATGCCTGTATGTGTTGACGCTCAAAACTCTTTTTTTTTTTTTTTTAATAAACAAAGGAAACTGATGTGACGGACGAGGGCCTTTTTTACTTCCTAAGGGAAGAATGAATTGGTGGAGAAACCGATAGGGAAAAGGATGGATGAAAGAAACAAAAACAGTAAAAACGAATTTTAAGGTTGATAATACAACAATCATCTGCTCACCCCTAAATAGTGGGGCCGGAAGGGCATTTATCCCGATTAGGCCGACTTCACGGCGGTTTCCACACGTAGATACCTGTGTTATGGATCTCAGGTTAATCAGTGGGTCCAACTGAGAAACAAAACGCCTAAAATATAGTGCATATCAGTGATAAAAACCTATTAAATTATTTATTGGTTGTTCACTCAGAAGCCTTTTTTTTACCACCCTTATCCCTTAAAGGGCCTATGTGGACATGTGGAATCACAATTTCAAGCCACTTTGACTCTTAATATATATTGATTTAAGGGTTATTATTTTTTATATATATAGTTAAATTTGGGTATGAAAGGGTTAAATCTTACTCCAAATTAGCGAAGAAGCAAAAAAGGAGACGAGGCATTCCGCATTTAATCAAAGGAACGGTAATAAATAGAGGCAATTAGCTTGAAAATTGCTTCCTTAGCGCAAGACACGAAGAAGGCCAAAAAAATGCAGTTCATTTACAGGTTTATAAGAAGCTTTTGAGCGTGGTTGGTGCTGATGTTTTGAAGATAAATGTGGAAATCATGGTGGTCTGGGGATGTATTTGTTTTTAGGAAACCTGAACGGTGTTTGGGTTTTCGCGATAAGGTTTCGGGATAGAGAAAATATTGCATCGAAATTAATGAATTATGTTTTCCGTTGTGGTAATTTTTCGGAGTTTTTAATTGTCTATATCATGTTTGGGGGGGGGGGGATGATGTAGAATCATCGTTATTTTTTTAAAGTTATGAGGCGTTTCTAACAGATTGGCATAACACGATTCTTATTTATGGCGTCTTTACCTAGCCTTTTTAACGCGTTAATTTTCCTATGTTTTGGCACTCGCTTACGTTTCCACCCCTATTGTAAATAGGGTGCATTTTTTTGTCGCGTGTACGCGACTCTATAAGTTACTATGTCGATCCGTAGGTCGGTTGGTCGGATGGCAACCACTTTACTTTTCAATGGGATTTTGAAAGTTTTGAAGGTTAATTTTTTTTCAAAATTATTGAAATAAATGAGAATACGAGACATAGATCTGTTGACCTTGTTCATTATTCAACCCCTTTTACATGCTATTCGGTATCTACATTCCATTAACCCTTCGGTCTATCAGCAAAATGTGTGAATGAATAGCTATAGTTGATTTGTTCTATAGATGGCTTTTGCAAATGAGTGGGGCACGTGTGATGCACCCCTTACCATTTGCATATTATTTTTATTTATTCTTTATAATATTTCCTTTTCTTTACTGGGTTTCTTTCCCCACCGGAGCTCGATTGGGTTCTGATTATAAAATGGTGTTGCCGTTTGGCTCATCCTAATAAAAGGAGCCAAACGCTGCAACACTTGGTTGATAAAAGCTAAACCTCAGAATTCCATTATTTGGTTTCTTTACATAAAACTAAATCAAGTAAAATAATTTGGTTGGGGAGTTATTACCAATCCGCTTTGAGGCCTTTTGTTTCTCTTTGCGGACGTACAGTTTACCGTAGGCTCCGAACCACGGTTGACTACAGCGTATGGCATCCAGTGGCGGATCCAAGATAAAAATGGGGAGGTTGGGGGATAACCTGAATTCATTCCTCTGAGGAGTCTGATAAAAGGGTATCTTGCACAGCATTGATAATAAATACCAGCATCTCATAAAGCAGTGATCACTAACTCTCTCAGATCCGAATTTTTTTCCCACACATCATAAAATTAAGAATTGTAATTTTGGGACGTCAGCTCAGGTATAATACTGAATTTAATCATTATTTTTGAGATTTAAAGTTAAAGTTTGCTGGTTTTAGTCCTCATATGAAGCTATGTTGCTTCTCAGGCAGACGTCAGTCAGGGCAAACCCCAACTCCCCACCGTGGTGCCCAGTCACTGCGGTAACCTCCTTTAGTAAATAGTGTCAGCTTAAAAAGAATTCGGACGGAGATTCGAACTGCCTACCCAGCGATTGCCGGGCAAGCACGCTAACCACTATACTAGCCGGAAGGCTAGAATGTATCATATAAGATACATTCGATCGCAACGGTTTAAAAAACTAACAATACCAAATGTGGCTTAACTTCGCTAAAGTCGGAATCGGTATTTCCGCTTGGGTAGTCCTTACACATCAACGTCAAATAAATGAACCTTCACACTACAACTTTTACTACCATAAGCATAAGTTGATAAAAGAATCACAGCATGGCTTTAGTAAGGGTAAATCCTGCCTGACTAATTTGCTGTCTTTTTATAGTAAGGTGTATGAAGCAGCAGATAAGGATGAAAACTATGATATTTTATACTTGGACTTTAGTAAGGCTTTTGATCGAGTGCCACACTTACGGCTTCTGAGCAAAGTTAAAGCACACGGGATCGATGGCAGTATATTTAGGTGGATTCAGTCATGGCTTGGTGACAGACAGCAAAGAGTTAGTATAGATGGAGTTAAATCTGAGTGGGGGTGTGTTAGCAGTGGAGTTCCGCAAGGATCTGTTTTGGGTCCCTTGCTATTCTTAATTTATATTAATGATCTTGACATAGGTATAAGTAGTGACCTGAGTAAATTTGCTGATGATATTAAGCTAGGTAGGGCCATTAGGGCTGATTCTGATGCTGTTGTAATGCAGGAGGAATTGACCATTCTGTCCAATTGGGCTGAGAAATGGCAAATGAAGTTTAACATAGACAAATGTAGTGTACTTAGTATAGGTAGAAATAATCCACTGAATAGTTATAAATTAAATGGGAGAAATTTAGGGAGGACCGATTGTGAGAGGGACTTGGGTATTTTGGTAAGTTCAGACCTTTGTCCTAGAAAGCAATGCCTAAATGCTAAGAATAAAGCTAATAGGATATTGGGATTCATTAGGAGGAGTGTAAGCAATAAGAGTGCTGAAGTCATTCTAAAACTGTATCTGGCGCTAGTTAGGCCTCATCTAGACTATGCAGTACAATTTTGGTCACCATATTATAGGAAGGATATTGATTTGCTTGAGTCTGTGCAGAGAAGGATGACAAAGATGATTGGTGGGCTAAGGAACTTACCTTATGGTGAAAGGCTCAGAAAACTAAATCTACATACATTGGAAAGGAGAAGAGTCAGAGGGGAATTGATTGAAGTCTTCAAATGGGTAAAAGGATATAATAAAGGGGATCTGGGTAAGGTTCTTATACTTAGTGAACATGACAGGACACGTAGCAATGGGTTTAAGCTTGATAAGTATAGGTTTAGGAAGGAGATTGGGAGGAATTGGTTTACAAATCGTGTGGTAGATGAATGGAATAGGCTCACTAGACATGTGATAGAAGCCTCCTCTCTGGGTAGTTTTAAGAATAGATTAGATAAATATATGAATGAAGCTGCTAGATGGGACTGACTTTTTATGTACATATGTATATATTTTTCTAAGGAGTGGGGAGATTATTTTGCGGTTGCATGAATGGACATAATCCTCTGGATGCATTTTATGTATATTGTAGATTAGATCTGACGAACTCCTGTAAAGGGTGACAATGTTGATGACTTTTCTCTGGTAAGAAATCTTTTCTGTGTTGACTGGAACAGGAGCTGCCAAGTGTAGGCCATGAATGGTCTTTTGCAGTCTCCTTCTTTTCTTATGTTCTTATGTATCAGCTACACCAAAAACTAACCGCCTTTTCTCACGCCACTTTAAGCCCTACCATGATGTACCAGCACATCCATTATTTTGTTCACGCCGAATGACCATTCACACCGATGCTGGCTATATGCTGTAGCATGGCGCCCAGTCATCCCTGAGTGGAATGCCCCAAGCACAACCTCTCACAATCCCCCCTCCATCCACTTCAACCATACACAATATCACCCCTTTGATCATTTCACGCGATCTTCCACCCCTTCGCACACCTTGAAACAATTCACAACTTTTTTTTCACTGACATTTTTACATGTCTATACCACTAGAAAACACAACACTCAACCTCATTCACACCATAAGCAGGACTATACCCTGTCATTCCTCATTCCGTCGCATCATACCTCTTACAGCTTTCATAGCAAATCACTCCGGAATATATTCTTTCATACTAGGCACAAATCACTCATACTCGTAATTTCGTCCCTTCTTTCCCAGACCTATGTGTATTTATACATATCCTTGTGATGAAAGAAGGTGTTTGACACATAGAAATTTCTTTCAGCTCAAAACATTACCACCCTCCAATTTCATTCTCACAGGGTGTAGCAAAAGTTCGAGTTTTCCTCTCTTTCACTCTGTCACCTCCTTCGCCCATTATTATCTCCCTCAACCACCAACCTATTCCTGATTCCAACTACCACCCTTCCTGAGTCATTCCAGGACTTCTCTTTCTAAACTTTACTTCTATCATTACACGGCCCATACACTACAACCACACCCAGTTTTACCCCTACAAATCTCAACTTCACCTAAATAATGCCTGAGCTTACACGTTCATGCCCAACCAATAACATGCAAGTCCTCAGTGAAAACCACTGCCGCTCTCCTCTTTTCCACATGACTTATACCCTTTACATTCCATACAACCACTTGGTTCACAGATTGAGGCTGATCAACCAGCACGACTAGATGGAAGCCGCGACATAACCTCCCATTACCTGTGATTACAGGCCAAATACTTTCAGCTGCGCACCAGTCCCATGCCAGCGGACCTGTATGCGTTGCTATAGCAACTAATGCGTATTCCGAAAAAAAAGGGAAAGGAAGATTTGTAAAGAATACGATGAAGAAAAAGTTTTCAAGATAGCTGCAGATCTCCCTATAAGTATTGGGGCCTGGAAGGCATGCACTCGTCCAGAAGTGTGCTGCGAGCATCGTAGGTTTACTTCAGAACTTCAATTCCACATTTGGTTGCATTTCCACTCTATTTTCAGATTCTAAATTCCACATTCGTTAGGAAGGTTGCCAGATTCGCCACATAGAAATACCGGACCTCCTCCTGTTCAAATAGAAAAAAAAATCCGTACATTGAGATAAATTAATATTATTACATGTTAAAACGTATATAGTAAAATATATTGGTAATATGGCCATCGGGATTAAGTAAAAAATTGAATCATGTTCACTCTACCTAAATAAAACCGTTTCCGAATGATTAAATTATTGTCCAATTAAATTATAAGGGTTTTTTTATGCAAGCAATGGAAGAATTGAACAAGTGCTTGCAGTAAATAAACTTAGAATTTAATTAGAGAAGAATTTAATCATTCGGAAACGGTCTTGCTTAGGTAGAATGAACATGATTCGATAGGCCTCTATCCTTACTTGAAAAAATAAGCAGTGTAGCCTTTGTTTGAATAAAACTTTCACTCGTTCACTTGAATTTGTGGTGATAACAGGAGATTGGAAGAATGCCCATATAGTACCTATATTTAAAAATGAGTGAGATAGAATGTTAGTAACTATAGGCCTATCAGCAGAGCCGTAGTAACCGCCTCCCGACCATCCCCCGGCCGGAGGGGGGGGGGGCTCTTGAAGGAGTCCCTCTGTGGCCCCCAATTTTATTTTATTAATAAAAATATAAAATTTTCGAATCCACATTTTCTGTAAGTATTCCGCAGCATTGGCACTGCTGAGAATAATATTTGTTGTGCCTGGCATTGTAAATGCATGATATATTGTTATGGGGGCCCCATAATCAGTGGTGGGCGTGATAACGAAAAAATGTATCACGATAACCGATAAATCGATTACGATAACCTTATCGGCGATAACCGATAATCGATAACTGGCGATAAAATTATCGCCCGATAAGGTGATAACCGATAAATCCAAAATTCCGATACTGCGGGCACAGTTTCTTGCGACGCCATCACTAATTCAATACTATAAAATAGCAAAGCACTCCACTACTAAATTACAATAAAAATAGGATCAGTTTAGAATAGGGGCGTAACTTCGTAAGTGTTCAAAACGTTAATAAACGGATATTAAAGAATAGTCCCAAATAGTAAATGCATTCATATACACGTGCACAAAAAAATACAACGGAAGAAGCACGGGAACATAGGGAAAAATCATCAAAGAACGCGTAAAACCCGTAGCGCGCAGGAGCAACGCCTCGTGACCTCGTGACCTCTCGTCCGACAGCTGGCGAGAAACTGAAGCTGGGCGAACGTTTTGAGAAGCTGTCAAGGCCGGCCGCCCCTCACTCCGTTCAGTATACGTTCGGTTCCCAGCTCGGACCTACCTATTTCTGCCCCGAAGGCACACGCGGCTTGCCCCTTTGCTAAACTGGAACCAAAAACTGAAATGATCGATTATCGCTAGTTTTGAACCAAAAGTATCGGCGATACCGATGAATCGATAACGCGGCAAAAAATATCGGATAACCGGTAACCCGATATCGTTATCGCGATAACGCCCACATATGCCCACAATCGTGATTCGGCGGGGGGAGGGGTACTAGACATTGCTATGGCTCTGCTTATCAGCTTAACATCAGTAGTAAACAAATTAATGAAAAAGCTTGCCAAAGCAGGTTCACTAACTTATCATATTTTTAATGGAATAGACAGTGTAAATATGAATAGATTCTTTGAAATATACAGGGATCACTGCCATAGGGGATATAGTTTGAAAAAAAAATCAAGGGTATAGGTTAGACTGTAAAAAAAAAACTTTTTCAGGCAGAGAGTGGTGAAGTTGTGAAACAGTTTGCCTGCAAAGGTGGTGAATTGTAGGTCACTCAATAATTTTAAGAACTATTTAGACAAAAAAATTAGAAATTAGCATTAATTATCATTTCAATTTTATTTAGAATTATTATAATTTATTATTATTATTATTATTGATAATTTTAATGTCATTATTATTTATACAAATAATATTATTGTTATTAGGATCATCATTATTATTATTTTTGATTTTTTAAACTTGGTATACAATGAAATTTTGCTATCCATAAACCTATATTTTAAGAACAAGATTTTTTGAAGGTGTTTGAATAAGATTTTTTCTTTTAGTTCGGTTGTCACCTAAGTAGATTTCAATTTGGTATCAAAGTTATTTCTAATAATTCCTTTATAAGAAGAAGAAGAAGAAGAAGAAGAAGAAGAAGAAGATGATGATGAAGATGAAGAAGGAGATGAAGATGAAGAAGATGATGATGATGATGAAGAAGGAGGTGAAGATGAAGAAGAAGAAGAAGAAGAAGAAGAAGAAGAAGAAGAAGAAGAAGAAGAAGAAGAAGAAGAAGAAGAAAAGGGTGTTCAGGGTGTTAAAATAAAGAGTCTATAAAGTGGATTAAAAAAGGCGGTTAAGATTAGCAAATAAGGCCGTAGGCCACACCCCGCAGGAGTGCCTGTGTAACCAAGCTCTTCCTATTAAGGAAGAGAACAGCGGCTTGTCTTTATATGTTTAAATAATTATATGTTTCTATATGTTTTATATGTTTCTATAATTGTAATACAATTAAATTGTATTACAATTTTATTTTATTCATTTCACTATTATTAAATAATTGGAGTCAATAACTATAAATTGAAGAGCACATAATTACTCTAGGTCAATGGTGAATGTTTTTTATGGTATTTTAGTAAAGTAAAAAGCATAATGTTTTATATTCAGTTAAATTTTTATTGTTATATATAAATAAAATTATACTTCGAGTCTATATTAAGAATTATCACCAATTAATCGTAAAATTTATCTAATTGAAAACCTCAAAATGTTTAAAGTTTAAAAAGAAAATTGATACTTACTATTATTTATGATTAGAATAATTTTATTATTATTGGTTTTAATTCCACAACTAAAGACTCAAGACAATAATTTTGTGTGCATATAGTCCATTAAGAGATAATAAAATAATATATTGTAATTCTTTATCTTAATATTATCCCAATGTCAGAGGGTCCTCAAGCCAAAATATAGCCAGGAGCCTTAGTTACCTTTAATCAGCTACTACAGTGGACAATTCCATTAATCCGTAGTCCGTGGATAACAAACATTCATTCTACAAATAATATATAGCTAGTTGCTTTAGTAAAGTGTATATATATATATTTTTCAGATTTTGCGTGCGAACCATGTCAAGTCAGAAGTCTGGTGCTCAAAAACGAAAATAAAGAAAGATAATGAAAAAATAGGACTGCAAACTGTCTTTCAAGTAGTTGTGAGAAAGCTTGTTTACATTAATACAGATCTCGAACAAAGTGCTGAGCAACAATATGCTGAAATTTCTTCAGTAAGTCAGAAAACTGAAGATGATCATAGAACAGAAGTACCACCTGCTGGTACGGTATTCAGAAAAGGAACAAATAATGCTGCGCTTCCTGTTTCAAGTACAATCACAGGCTGTATGCCAGATGTGGGTGTTGATATTGGTGTTCATGAAAAATTAACCGCGGAGCGAATTTAAGAATGTGTCAGACTGGGGCCATCTCAATTTCCCAACTTCATTTCCTCGTGACAGTAATCAACAAGCATTCCCTGAGAGTATACTCTCAGTAGAAAATCAAAATGGTGAAATTTCAAGACGAGATTGGCTGGTATGGAGTCCATCACAACAGGCACTCTATTGTTTTCCGTGCCTTCTCTTTCAAAAAGAAACCGAAACTTCAGAATCGCATTCACGTCTAGCAACATCACAGGGCTACGCTGCAAGCGGAAAATGGAGAAAACTAGCTAACAGAATTCCTGAACACAAAAGAGGCAATGCACATAGGGAATGTTATTTGGCTTGGCGTGATTTTGAAAGACCATTGGAATCAGACAACTGCATTGAAAATATTTTGGAAACTTCCATTGAATCCGAAGCAGCAAGATGACACAATCTTTTGAGGCGGATCATAGACATTGTTCTTTTCATGGGAAGAGAGGCATATCATTTAGAGGATCTTCGCAAAGAATTGGAGATGAAAGAAATGGTAACTTTTGAGGCTTGGTAGAACTGTTGTCTCGGTGGGATCCTGTTCTAAAAAAACATGTGTTAAAGATGAAGGAATTGCATGAGAAAAGAGGGAGACTACAAGTACACTATCTCTCAACAGACTCAAAGCGAATTCGTTTCTCTTTGCTCAGAAGTTGTTGCAAAACAAATTCTCTTTGAAAGAAACTGCTCGAAATACTTTTCTATTATGGTGGATGCAACACCAGACTCCTGTCATGCTGAGCAACCCGCCTTTATGCTACGATATCTTGTCAAAGACGATTTTGCATATGTTATCGAGGAGCGATTTTTTAAGTTTGTTGATTGCATTAACAAAACTGGAAACAATATTGTGAAAATGGTAGGAGAAATGTTGAAAGATAACGACATGCCTTTCTCAGATTGCAGGGGATAAAGCTACGACAATAGATTAATATAGCCTGAAAATACAAGGGGTATAGGCACGTCTTCTTCTTGAAAAAGTTTTAGCACTTTTTTTACTCTGTGGATGCCATACTTTAAATTATGTGGAACATCCTCTGCTGAATGTTGCCCTGAAGCAATCCCCCTTTTCGGAATAATTCAGAAAACATACACTCTCTTCAGCTCCAGTCCACGACGTTGGGAGATTCTTCTGAACAAGACAGGAAATCAGTTGCTACACAATAAGTCTGATACAAGATGGTCTTCGAGAATAGATTGTGTAAAACCATTTGCAACAAACTTTACCAGCATTCGGGCTGCACTTGAAAAAGTGTTAACATTGAATTTGACACCTAAAACAAGGACTGAAATACATGGCACTATTAAGTATGTCTCATCGTTTACTTGTGTGATTATGTCTGAAGTCATAAATGTCGAGTTGATAGCATGTTTGAAAGATCTTCGTGGGAAGTGGAAGAACATCTGGAATAAAGCAAAACTTGTTTCATCAAACATGGGGATTGAGGTGAATCTGAATGTGAAAAGACGGGAAAAGAGAATGCAATTCCATGACGAACAAAGCCCGGATGCTGATTTCACAGAAATTAATGAAGATGATAATTCTATAAAGAGGCAATATTCAGGAAATGTGTGTTTTACAAATAAAAACCACGACAACGCCATTGGTGGCTTGACTCTTCGGTTTGACGCTTTAAGAAACTTGTCGGAAGCCCTTTCGTTTCTGAGGAACTACATGCTACCTTCTCAACCGGAAGAATTAGAAAGCTGGCGACAAAGAGCCTCTGATTTCGTCGAGAAATATAAGGATGACATCAAAAGAGAGCTCATTCATGAACTGGAGTACCTCAATTTGGTGCACCAAGGCAACTTTGAAAACATTTCATTGAAACCTTTACATTGTCTGAACAAAATTACGGAATTACAGCTTGAGAACATATTCTCGAATATTTGCATTGCGCTTTGTATTTTTCTGTCCATCCCTGCAATTGTCGCTTAAAATGAGCGATCTTTCAGTAAACTGGAAATTATCAAAAACTCTTTGCGTAGTACTATGACACAAGACCAGCTTGTGGATTTAGCCAGACTTAGCAATTAGCACGAAAAATCCAATTTGATGATGTCCTAAAAAATTTTCTGCAAAGAAAGCTCGAAAAGCAGTATTCAGCATATTTATAATTTTCTAATATATTCATTGTCGATTGTACATGATGGCCCAGAAGTCGCGCTACTATTAAAAAAATTGCTACTAAAAAAGTCGCACTACTGTTAAAAAAATTGCTACTAATGATATTTTTCGTTCTGCATTTTATATGATTTTTTAAGTCAAAAAATTGGTTACTAATATACAGTATGAACACCTGCAAAAAGAAATAAATATTGTCCTCTTTGTAAACTAAAGTATATATTTGCCTTTTGTTTTTTTAACCTCGTGAGGGGGCCAAAATTTTGTTTTGTACCGAGTACTATTTATCCTCTTGACGGCTCTGATCGTCTCCATAAAACTCAATTTACTTACTCTTCTCATTCTCATTCCAATGCTCCAAATCTTTCGCTTTCTTCAACTTAAACTAATGTAAACTAAAATGGCAAATAATAAAAGGGTCTACATTCACTGCCTCCTTTTTATTTAACTCACTTTCTGGTTTTTCTTATTTGTTTGACGCTGGTGCTAAATACAATGTTATCTGAGCCTCTCATACGGATAAAACTTGTTCTTCTAATTTAGTCCTTAAAGCCGCAAATTCCTCGAATATAAGGGCTTAGGGAAAACATAACCTTGCAGCTTCCATCGGCTTCCGTCATATTTTTCAATGGACTTTTATTGTTGCCTAGGAAGATTGCCCAATATTGGGTCCGGATTTACTTTCTGCCCATGACCTCTTGGTTGACTATCGCAATCGCAAATATATAGAACGAGTAACCTCTCTAACTATCTCTGGTTCCTTTTTCCCTTCAAAAAGTTCTCTTTTCTGTCCGTTTTCCTCCCACCGAGCTCCAATTCCAGCGCCTTCTGAAGGAGTTTCTTTGTCTTATCCTTCCACCTTCAAATGGTTTGCATATTAAACACAACGTGGTGCATCAGAGAGAGATAACCACGAATATTAAACTGAGATAAACTTACTGCAATAAAGCAGAAGTTTAAGTTCCTGATGGATATGAATGCTGTCATTGCTTGTCCTTTAACGTCCCCTTGGGACTCTCCGTTTCACGTTGTACCGAAGTCTACACTTGGTGTATTTCGCGCTGTCGGGTATTCCAAACGTGTGAACGCACAAACTATACCCAGCAGGTATCCATTACCATACTTCTTGGATTTTAACTGCTCTTTTCGGTTGTTCTATATTTTCTCGAATTGATCTGGTTTGTGATTTCAACCAGATCCCTATTCACCCAAATCATCTCCAAAGGACAGCTATCACCACACCTATTGGGTAGTTTGAAATGCTTCGTATGCCCTATAGTTTACGGAACAGTGGTCAGACCTCCGGCGTTTTATGGATCAGGTCATGAGAGGTCTTCCTTTCGTCTTTTGCTATATTGATGACCACCTGATAGTATTTATCTTAATCTTTAGATGAACTATGGGGGTTACGTTAGTTGTGGCTGCCCTGTTTATAGAGGGAAGGTGAGACTGGCTGATGTATCTTATTAGTGACCATCACCTGGATTAATAGAGGGAAGGGAATTAATGTCACGGATATTTTGGAGAGGTTTCTCAAGTACCGCGAGTGAGGTGATAAGTGGCGTTGATATCGTATCTGACTCCAAAGATACTCAAATAATATTCTGACTGGCTGGGCTTACCGAAGGCCTTATGATCGAGAAAGGACTGATAGGAATCACGTAAACAAAAATAAATGTTTAATTCCAAACAACAAAACAAGTAAAGCAAAAGGGAATATTTCCCTATCGTCAGGAAAACGAGTGTTACGAGAACAAGACTTAGGTGAGTACAGCGGGGCCTTCGCGACGCTAAAACGCTAAACGAACCGTAATTAGTTCTTTACTATCGATCTTACGGTGTCTCTCCGTCTGCCTGACTTAACTGTCTACCCGAGTGTCGAAATCTCCATTTTTTTTCTATAAATAGTACAGGAGGCGTGGCCTCTTTTCACCTCTGGGATCTCAATGTTTTTAGCTGCGTCCACTGGGCGAGATTTTCTCATCCCATGGTCTCCGAAGCTAATCAATTTATGGCGCCTACAATTTTTCACTTTTTCGATATAATTTGGTCATTTCTGAGACGCAGACAGTTGCTTCGGCCTAATTCTATTTCCAGACGTGGAATGTTCGTTTTTATTACACTGTCGCCAAATTTGACTGCTATCTGAATTCTCGCATTCCTGCTTAATTCCTTGACCGGTTTACAAATATACATATACATAAATATATATATATATATATATATATATATATATATATATATATATATATATATATATATATATATATATATATATATACGCGTAGACATTTGTTACAATTCTTTATATTCCTGCGAGGCACTTTGTTTCACCTTAGTCAGGTTTTCATTCATTTGGAAGAGTATGGTATCGTACCTAGCACTTCTAAGTGTCTTTTTATTGTCCCGCAACTTTCCTTTTTTGCCACCACATTTCTCCTGATGGAATGCGTCCTCTCAAGGACAAAGATGCTGTTATTCGCGATTCTCCTCGATCTTCTTCACTCAAGCAATTTCGTCAGTTCTGTGGTATAGTAAATTTCTATCACAGATATATCAATGACCTTTCTCGCATTAGGCAACATATCCATACTACTCTCTGGTATCAAGAAGAAACTCCGCTGGCATGGTCTTCTGAAGTGTGCGAAGCTTTCTCTCGTATGAAAGAAACTATGGCTTGCACAGTTTCATTGGCCCATCCTTGTCCTGGCTCTCACATTAGCGTTGCCTTGGATATGTCAACTACCCATATAGGTGCGACGCTGCAGCAGAAGGTTGATAACTCTTAGCAACCTATTGCATTCTTCTCTAAATCCTTAACTCCTTCCCAACTGTCCTCTCTGACTATAACTTTTGGTAGGTGCACTTTCTCTCCCTAGTACGTCTTCCGTGCACACTCCAGTCAATTCTCGACACTTCGACTTCACCCTGCAGCTTACGAGCGATTTACGCTATGTTTCGGGTTCTAAACACGTCGTACAAGATGCGCTTTCACTCATTTCCGTGATATCAGGTACGCAACTCTCGTATACTGAACCCATCGATCATTCAGCGTTAGCATTTGCTCAGGAACTGAATGAAGTTAAGCAAACACTGCGTCACTCTCCCCAACTCGTCGTTCGTAAGATCGATTTACCAGACAGTCCTTCCAAGCGCATTCTGGTCGACTTTTCATTGTCTGGCGGTTCGCGTCGTCTTATTTATCGTTTCGTGTGGCCAGGTATGAATGCCAACGTGACCAAATGGACCCGTTCATGCTTGCCTTGTCAACGTGTCAAGGTTCAACGCCACATAAATACTACACTGTCTCCTTTTCCTCTTCCTTCGTCACGTTTTGACACCGTTCACGTCAATCTTGTAGCCCCTCTGCCTTATTCTCACCATCTTATCACCATGATCGATCGTTTCATCGTTGGCTTCCACCCTCGTTTGAGCCTCAACTTCAGGATGAGTTGCTTGTTTTGGAATCCCATCTATAATCATGACTGATCGTGGTAGTCAATTTGAGTCACACCAATGGGATGCACTCATGTCAGTGCTTGGCTCATTTCGTCTCCGCACCACTAGTTACCATGTCTAAAGCAACGCTGCTGTTTGACGTCTATACCGGACGGCAAAACCAAGCTTAAGCTCCACTGATCCAAACATTAGTTGGGTGGACAAGCTGTCTTTGATTCTTATGAGTATTCGTTCATCCTTGAAAGAGTACCTGTCCTGTTTTGCAGCAAAACTTGTTTATGGTAGTGAGCTACGTTTTCTTGGGCAATTCTTTTCTTCTATTGACTAAACTCTACCTTCTTATCTCGCTCCCGCTTGATACGCCTAGAATTTGGTCAGGGTGATGGCCGAAATTAGGCTTACCTCCCCAAGAGTTCTTGCTAAGCAGAAACTTTTCGTATCAAAAGAGATGTCAACTCGTTCGCATGTTTTTGTCCGTCGCGACTTAACTCACTCCTCATTGCAACATGTTTATGAGGGACCTTTTCTCTCGTCATCTTAAGAAATCGAAATTCATTTACTACGGCTTAGCACAAAGCAAGAGAATGTTTCTTTGGATCGCTTGAAACCCACCTTTATATACAGTATACTGTTCACACTGAACAGTCATCGTCTCCTTCTCTTTTCATTATACAGCTAAATGGTTAAGTGATTTCCCAACTTCGCTTCCCAAAATCTCCCACCAATTGCCTATGCTACGCCCATTTATCCTTACCGTTTGCTGTCACCTCCTCTTTTGTTGCAGGAACCCTCGTCGACAGCGATGGTCAGTCGGGAATAAAGCTCTCAATTACTGATCATCACTTCAAAGGAGATCAAGACTCAAAACGTCCAGCTCAAGCTCGGTGCAAGCTCGGAAGAAACAACATAAGGATCACCTTATATATATATATATATATATATATATATATATATATATATATATATATATATATATATATATATATATATATATATATACTCGTATATGAGGAATTAAACCACATTCTCCAAAGACAATTTAATTCAGAACAGTTTCGGTGTATCTCACACCCTTTTCCAACTGACACTGGGCAGAAAATATAAGAGAAATGCATAAAAGCATAACACAGGATCCCCTCTTTTTTCCCCCAATCCCCTACTTGTGGCTAATCGGGGGGGGAGGGTTAGGCCTAAACATATTGAAGGGCTGACATTTTACTATTTTATTTATTTGCGATCTTATTACAGGATTAAAAGGAAATTGACCCTCAGATAGATTTAAATTAGGAACTGACGATATCAAGCTCGATTCTACGATTCTTCTCTTAACATAGTTAGTCGATTTAAATAACATTTTACTTCCATTGAAATCGATCGTATGATTCTTGTCTCTAACATGGCAAAATATTTAAATCGGCTAACTATGTTAAGAGAAGAATCGTAGAATCGAGCTTGATGTCGTCAGTTCCTAATTTAAATCTATCTGAGGGTCAATTTCCTTTTAATCCTGTAATAAGATCGCAAATAAATAAAATAGTAAAATGTCAGCCCTTCAATATGTTTAGGCCTAACCCTCCCCCCCCCGATTAGCCACAAGTAGGGGATTGGGGGAAAAAAGAGGGGATCCTGTGTTATGCTTTTATGCATTTCTCTTATATTTTCTGCCCAGTGTCAGTTGAAATAGGGTGTGAGATACACCGAAACTGTTCTGAATTAAATTGTCTTCGGAGAATGTGGTTTAATTCCTCATCTTTTCTTGCGAACTCGTATATATATAAATGAATAACTCACAAAGTATCCCGTGAGGGTGGCAATGAATGCAATGTCCCTCAGGAAAAATGAAAAGGTGCTTCCAAGTACTTTTGAACTTTATTCAGTTCATTCTCAAGGATAACTACAAGAGAAAATAATATAATAAGGGTATATATTAGCTAGTAAAAGATAAAGGACCAGCCTCTAAGACAAGTAATCACCAATAAGGAAGTAGGAGAGGGATGGGTAAATTCACATTAAGATTTAGCTATAACAAGTAGCAAGGTCAAACCAAGAGGCAAGAAAGAGTCAAGAACAGAGCCAAAAGGGTTAAAACGATCAACGGATAAAGCGATAGTCTAAAGAGGGAGATTAGGAGAGACATGAGAATTAAATTGAAACGAAATGGTGAGGGACAAGGAGAGAGGAAGAGAAATAAAATAATGTTAATACAAAATCAATGCAATAATTAAATTGACACATCGGGTTTCCATAAAAATGAAAATTACCCCCCAAAATTTAGGAATATAAGTCAAAGCTAATTTCTTTAAGAATGAGTTTTTTTCATTACAGCATCAATTTTAAAAAAAGGCCAGGGGAAATGTTAAAGTTATTAAATTGGCTTATACATGAACATTCAACAAGGTTTTTTTTTATTGAGTCATTTGAGCAAAAAATAAATTATGCTGAATTCCAATTAATTAAGTGGTTATTTTCGGACATAACAAACAGAGAAGGCCAAAACCAAAATGTTTTTAACATTAAAAGGGATAGCAGCAGCTGTATTATAGAACGTCCTTTTTTGCAGAGGAAAGATAGTTTACAATAAAGGGATAAGGGTAACATACTTTATAGCCAATTTCAAAGATATTGGAGAATTCAGAATCCATATATTCAGTATTAACAACTCGTAAAGCCCGTAAAAACATAAAGGTAAAAATGGAACGTATGACTTTGGGACTATGCGAAGAGTTAAAATTAATATAAGAGCTTGAATTAGTATACATATTTGCGATAGATGGAGTATTTAAAACCAGTCGGTGTTCTATGAATAAGAAGATCGAGAAAGGGAAGGGTTCTATTATTTTCAACCTCATGGGTAAATTTAATGGAAGGGACGAGTGAATTAAGTTTGGCAAAAAAGCTATTAACATCATTAGAATTAGGCCACAGGCAAATGACATCATCAATATACCTGTACCAAAGAATAGGGAAGTCAAGGAGAGTAGGTAGGAGTCTTGTTTCAAAGAACTCCATATATACTCGTAAGTTAGAGTTTGGATTAACCCATGGTTAATCCAAACTTTTGAAGAAAATATTTGCCATCGAACGAAAACTTACAAGACTCCTCCTTGCTACCCTCACGTGATAATTTGTGAGTTTTTCATATATTATATATATATATATATATATATATATATATATATATATATATATATATATATATATATATATATATATATATATATATATATATATATATATATATATCGGTGTATGATGGGAGTCGCTGCTCTTCTATACATGTTTTGTTAAAGACCAGGTTGTATTTCGACTTTACCAATTTTATTTTAGCACATTCTAACTGTCGGATGCAGTTTTTTTTTTATGAGGATGAAGATTGTAAATCAACTGAGGAAGATCCATTTTATTTGGTCTTATTTAAAATATTCGGATTTTTTTTCTCAAATTTTGGCCGTGAGCTTTCGCCTTTATTCATGCATCATCAGACGGAAGTCTTGGTCATTTTTGAGGCGGCAGTGATGGAAAGTTTGTATTCTCGTTGCCTCCTTTAGCGGCGAGGTAATTGTTTGGTGAGCGGCAAAGAATGAACTTCGTCTTCGTTCTTTGATGCCTTTTATAGGTCGCAGTCAGAGTATGGTTCGCTTTTCTTTTAGCAGAAAAGGTGCAATACTCGCTCGGAGCTGGTTCGCTGGAAGGAGTTAGAGGGAGAAGAAGAAGAAAGTTTTAGAAAATGACAGCGAAGAAATATAGTAGGATACAAAAAGAAGACTTAGTTATTCATGGGGCCTACAGCATAACGTGGAATTCGAACCGCGATGTGTCGCTTGTCTGTAAGTAGATTTTGCAGTTTATCGTGACCCTGTCCCACGTATCTACTGTGAGTCCCGTGTGCGGATGTGATAGTAGAAAAGAGAAGAGACCCAGGAAGCCGAAGAAGTAAGTCTTGCAAAGAGATGCTAGTTGCCTGGAGATCAGGGTTATCTCTGTCCATTATAGGTAGTTATAGCTAGCGGGATAAAGTTAGAAAATTTCACTCGCCTGAGTATCACGCATTACTGTTTTTTTTATATGTATCTAGTTTTAATTTGTCTATGTAGCGTTTGTATTTATGAGACGTTCAAACCGTTATTAGTAATTATTCTTACTAAAAGCTAGTGTAGGATTCTATCTCTCTATCTATTCTTTCGTATTTCTATCCTAGTTATAATTAACTATATGTTACTTTCTGGTGATGCTTCAATTATCTAACTAATCTTAGTCGTCGTCGAGTATTATTCTCCTTCTCTAGGTGTAGATTTCTTCTTCTTCCTCTTCTCCTCCTACTACAATCCTTGGGAAACTTGGGAATAAACTGTGATTTACATCCTTCTCTTTGGGCAATTTGGTTGGTTAATTCAACTCCTATTTCGTTCTGTGTCTTTTCTAAGACTTTCTTTGCTCATTTTGCAATTATTCTGTTAATTTGCTTTATATTTGCCTCTCTGCGCAGGTCTTGTTGTCTTCTTATTTCTCCTCTTTTAGTGTTTGTTATTAAGTATATGTCTTCGTTTTGGACTTTTTGGAGTCTTAGTAGGTTACTTCTCGATATCGTGTACATCGCTATGGTTGGATAAATAATCGTGGACTAACTATGACCTGGTACATTTTCCTCTTCTTTTTCATGCTTATGTATATTAACTTGTAGAGTAATACCAGGCTGCTTTTTTTCGATTTACCCTCTCAGTTAAGTGCTTTTTATACCTGATTTCGTAATGGTTAGTCCAAGCACCTTACATTCTTCGTCGTATCTGAAACGCTGTCCACCCGTAAGGGGAGCGGCGATTTGCCATCCTAGCCGCCGTGCTGACGAAATTCAGCACCCCGTCCGAACCCAGCTTAGCCTCTTCTCAGCCTCCGTCTCGGATCGTGGCTGAGGGGGGAGGGGACAATGTTCTCTCACCCCTAAGCTCCAGTTTGGGATGGAGTTTTTTTAACAACCTGGTTATCCCCACCCATATCTTCCCTACATCTCTTTTCCTACTCTCTTCACGCTCTATCAATTTTACGCCGTGCCCAAGGTAGAGCCGCCATGCTAAAGGGCTGCCAGGTCACCAGGCGGGAGGGGTGGCCTTAAACGGTGGCACCTGGATCTGCTAGGCCTGTACGCACCCCTTGCAGAGCGGGCTACTGCGAGGGGTGATAAACGATTGCTTCCGTATAAAATATGGGGTCACCATGCCCAATAATGAACAAATAAAAAATAAACCCTCAACTTCCCATGTTCCATCGACGGAGCCGCCCTGGGGCAGCTCCACAGAAAAAAATGGAGGTCCCTCCCCCCCACCCCACCCCTGTGCTTGCGCATTGAACCTACAAATTTCTCTAACCGGAGAGGATGCTTACTCTTCTCCTTCGCCTACGGGTGTAGGGGACTCACCCTCACCCACTTCTCTGGAGGCGCTTTCGGGCATCTCCCTGTTTCCAGCGGCAGTCGCTCCTTTTCTTTCCAAGGGTACTGCCAAGAAGGCCAGCAGGCAGCCCATAGCCGACCGCTCCCCTTTGAAGCCGCTCGGTAGGGCAAACCCCCTTAGAGGGGAGAGGGAAGCCAGGCCCCTTCGGTCGCTTCCGTCCAAAGACCTGCTGGCAAGAATATTGAACTCTCCCGGGGTCAAGGCCTGTGCCTCCCCAAACGTCACTAGTGACAATGCTACCTACGCGACCTGCGATGTCCTGGCGGGGTTGAGGGGTCGATGGCCAACTGGAGGCCTTCCCTGAGATAGATATGGTCCTTGAAGCAATCCAGCCTCAGACGGTAGGGCTTTCCATGGGAGGGAATCCAGGCTCGGCGCCAAGCACCGAACCCGAATCCGCCCCTATGCAAGGTCCTCCTCAAACATCTAGGGTTTCCGAGGCAGTACAAGGAGGGAAGGGATCTCCTCCGACCGGTGCCCCTACGACTGCCAGCACCTTCTCCATTTTGGAGAAGAACCTAGCTGAGGCCGGTCCATCTGGCCTGGAGATCCTGCCGGCAGAGGGAAGAAGCGGGTTCATTCCCCGCCGTCCTCTCCTAAAAAGAAAAAGAACAGGAAAAAGACTCGGGGCTCCTCTCCATCCGTGGGGGCTGCGGGGACGGATGTGTCTGCTGTCACTTTGGCAAGCGACCAACCCAAGATCGGCATATCCGGTCCCTCTACCCCCTTGGTGCGGAGCCCCGACTAAGACTAAAAGTGCGCAGGGCGGAGCCTCGATAACATCGGAGCCCCTCATTCAGAGGTTACCTGGCATTTTCGAGCCCGCAGTCTTCAAACGCTTCCTCGTTATTAGCTTCACTGATTGCACGATGTTGGCCAAGGGCAACATGATCCCTCAGAGGAGAGCTTTAGCTAGTATAATTGGTAGAGAGCCGAAGGTGACCCGTTTCTCGGACGGGAGCCTTCTGGCAAATGCGGCGAATCCCGCCGAGGCGGCCAAGATAAGTGCTCTTCGGACACTTTGTGGCACCCCGGTGATTGCGACACCGCACTCTACCATGAACTTTGTGAAAGGAGTAGTTTATGCGAGGGAACTCGTTGACTACTCCATAGAGGACATCACCTTAGAGCTGGCCGACCATGGGGCGGTCAAGGTCGAACGTGTGATAAGAAAACAGGGAGGGGCCTCGAGACCCACCCCTACAGTCTTCGTCACGTTCGAATGTGACAAGCTCCCTGAGTCGGTGCGTGCCGGTTGGTACGCTACCGCGTGAAGGCATTCGTGCCACTGCCGCGGCGGTGCTATTACTGTCACCGCTTCGGTCATACGAATCGCTCATGTAGACGTGCAAAGTCGGGGTCACCGACGTATATGTAAATTGCTCCAAAGCCACACACGATAAGTACAAATCGTGTGTGGCCAAGTGTGTCAATTGCGGAGAGCCGCACCCCGCCCCTTCGAAGCAATGTGGTGCATATCTCCTTGAGAAAGTAATCCTGGCAGTTCAGGCCCAGGATCGACTCTCATTCCGTGAGGCTAAGGACTTGGTCCTGGCGCGCCCGGCTCTACCTGGGACGTCATATGCCTCAATGGTTAGAAAGACACCCTATGATCCTGGCCTATCCAGGCCAACGAGCAAGGTTGTTTCCGCGCACATTCGGAGCCCTTCTGCGGGTTCTACTCAACCCGGGCGCTTCCCTGGTAAAGCTGGCGGCAAAAAGGGTTCATAACAAGCCCCGGCTGAAACCAGGGGGACAGTTTCCCGTAAGGCGAAACGGACACTCGCCTCCACCGAGTCGTTAGACTCACAGAAGACAACACCCCTGAAGGTATTCGCCAGGGCATCTCCCCGGGTTCCTAAAGCTATCTCCCGAAAGGAGGACAGCAACAAAGGAGCTTCGGTTCCTTCGCCCACGCCTAGTGGTGGGCTGAGTGGCTCGGAGACGGTGGATCCTTCAAAAGAAGGCCCCCATGCCTCCGTCGCCGCAACGCTCACCTAAGGTTTCGAGGCTCGCATGGCGAGCCCAACCTCCCACAATAAGTTCTCGTGGCGACAGTGCCGTCAGCGCTTTTTCTGACCAACAGCGCCCGGGGTTCTGTCACCAGGAAGCGTACGGCCATTCCCGTGAGAGTCTTCAGTTCGAAGAGGGCCCCCGCCTCTCCTCCGAGCTAGGTTTGGAGAGCATATTCCTTCAGTGGAATTGTCGTGGACTCCGGGCCAACTAGAAGGAGATGCGGAGGCTCGTCTCGTCCCGTTCCCCGTTAGCTATTTTTCTGCAGGAGACCATGCTAGGCGCGTGCCCCCTGCCCGCCCTCCCGGGGTATAAGGGTCTTGCGAACCCAACATCACGAGATGGGGGCCGGGCTGGGGAATGCGCGGTTTACACCCGGCATGATGTCTCCGTTCTTCTTTTCACTTTAGATACCTCCTTTCAGGCAGTGGCTGTGCAGCTGCACCTGGATAGGAGGTATACTATCATTTCTGCGTACATTCCACCGTCAGCTGAATTCGACTCGCGGGACTTCCGCCGCGTCGTGGTGCGGTTGCCAAGGCCCTTTCTCTTGCTTGGAGATCTAAACGGCAGGCATCCTCACTGGGGAGATTACTCCATAAATCCCAGGGGACAAGTCCTTGCCGATCTGATCGAAGAGCTTGAGATGGGTGTCCTAAACGTGGATGAGTTTACGCATCACTGTCCGAGAACCGCTTCATTTTCTTGCCTTGACCTATCTTTGTGCTCTTCGGATGCACAGCCTGATTTTGATTGGGGGGTGGTCGATGTCCCCCATGGTAGTGATCACTTTCCCATTCAAATATCATTTTCAGGGCAACTGCCGCCTAAGAGACCACCTCGGTGGTGCTTGGTGAGGGCGCGGTGGCCTGCATTTCAGGAAATGACTGAATTCTCTATCTCAGTCGAGGAGTTTAGGTCGGTAGATGAGGCAATTGAGTTCTTCTCCGGAAACCTCATCGATGAGGGCCTGACTACTATTCCCAGAACGTCTGGCCGTTTTGCACGCCAACCACTCCCGTGGTGGTCGGCCGAGTGTGAGACGGCCCTCAAACAGAAGCGTTATGCCTACATGCGCTATAAGCGCCGCCCGAACGATTTCACTATCGCTGAATTTTGTCGGGCTAGGGCTAGGTTCCGGTATATTTCGAAGCACGCCCGCCGCTCTTCTTGGCGGGCATACGTGTCTTTACTCAACGGGAAGACCCATATGGCAGAGGTGTGGAGGAGAGTCAAAAGGATTAGGGGCAAGTTCTCGCAGGACCCCCCTCCCGTTCTCCAGGAGAATGGGACCGCAATCTCGGACCCCGCGTCCGTGGCGGAATCCTTCACGACCGCTTTCTCCACATTCTCTAGCCGGGATGATGCTCCGCCAGCATTCAATGCACGTCGTGATGTCGCGGAAGGCCGCCGGCTGGACTTTACCTCCAGAGGCGGAAAACCCTTCAACGACAGGTTTACTGTGAGTGAGTTGCGTTCCACTCTTGCTTCGTGCGCGGAAACCACCCATGGTCCGAACGATGTCCCGCACGCCATGCTTTAGCACCTGGGTGAGCGAGGCATGGCCTTTCTGTTAGATTTGTTTAACAGGATCTGGGTGGAGGGTCTCCTCCCAGATTCTTACCGAATCGCTACTGTGCTCGTCTTTCGCAAACCGGGGAGAGATCACTCTACTCTGGCCGGTTTCCGCCCAATCTCTCTAACCTCTTGCGTGTGCAAGTTGATGGAGAAATTGGTAAATGTTAGATTAGCCTTTTTCCTGGACAGCGGAGGCCATCTATCTCTCTTCTGCACAGTGCGGCTTCCGCAAGTTCCATTCCACTTCGGATGCTCTGCTCCGACTGGAAAATGCCGTCTGCGAGGCCTTCCTTCGTAGACAGCACTACGCCACGGTGTTTTTCCATCTGGAGAAGTCCTATGATACCGGATCGCGCTACGGTATCATGGGGACTCTTCACACGATGGGGGCGAGGGGGCACCTCCCAATGTTTATATCTGAATTTTTGTGAGATCGTCGATTCCGCGTACGGGTGGGGGAGCCTTCTCCGGCCCAAGGGAGCAGGAAGAGGGTGTCCCGCAGGGAAGTGTCCTCAGTGTCACACTCTTTGCCCTGAGCATCAACGGCATCACCTCGGTGCTGCCGGAAGATGTTCTCGCTACGCTCTACATGGACGACCTTTCGATCTCTTTGGGCACGACCCAGATGCCATCTCTGGAGCGTCGACTCCAACAGGCATTGAACCGCGTCTCTCGTTATGCCGAATTGCACAGGTTTCGGTTTTCTTTCGCCAAGACTAAGGTGGTTTACTTCTGCCGCCATCCACGACTCTACCCCAACCCAGATTTGTCTCTTAATGGGGCGCGCCTGGAAGTGGTTGAATCGTACCGTTTCCTTGGTCTTGTATTTGACCGACGCCTCACCTGGAAGGCTCATATTCGCAGCCCTAGGGTCTCTTGTACCCGCGCCATGGATATTCTCCGCTCCGTAACGTTTAGCGCTTGGGGAACTGATAGAGCTACTGCCTTCATTTTTTATCGATCCTTTGTTCGTTCGTAGCTGGACTACGGATGCGAGTTTTTTGAATCCGCAGCCGAGCGTTTTTTGCGGAAGGTGGATTCGATCCATCACACTGGCCTTCGCCATGCGACCGGTGCCTTCCGCACTTTCCCCATTGAGAGCCTACTAGTCGATGCTGGGAAGATGCCACTCGCTCTACGCCGCGTATAGTGCATCACTCTCCTGTACGCGCGAGCCAGGCGCCTCCCTAAGTCGCCAACAGTTCTCACTGCATCGGCAGCTAATTTCGACGGTGCTTATGCCGCCGAGAGACTCCAGTCATACCCTAAGCCCTTTGGGTTTAGGACCAGGAAACTCCTTCGAGAGCTAGATATAGCTCTCGGGCCGGTGGCGCCCCTGGTTCTGCTCAGGACGACACCCTGGATGGTACCACATTTGGCTATTTGTCGCCACACCTCTGCTCCCAAAGCTTGTACAGCGCCGGGAGTATTGCGTTCGACCTTTTTGGAGCACACCTCGTGTCACGCTGGAACCATGCCAGTGTATACGAATGGCTCCAAGTCCGCAGAGGGGTTCGACTTCCAGGCTGTATCCCCTCTGTTTGAAGTCAGCGGGGCTATGACAGGCGCTGTGTCTGTCTTCACAGCCGAGCTGGTGGCAATATATCATTCGGTACGGTAGATTACGTGACGTGTCCGGTTCGGAGACCAGATTGTGATCTATAATGACTCATAAAGCGCCCTGAGTGCTCTCGGGGCATTGGAATCTCCGCATTCCCTGGTTCGCGATATCCGTGACGCTACGTTTTTGGCGTTCGGGCGGATGTCGAGATTATCTTCTGCTGAGTTCCTGGACATGTAAGAATTGCGGGGAATGAGCGCGCCGACGAGGGCGCCAAAGAGTCCGCGAGGACTCTGCAACCGGACCAGCGTTTCGCTCTTCCTCACACAGACTACATGGCAGGAATACGGGCAGCTCTTCGGGCTGCGTGGCAAAGAAGATGGGAGACGGCCGAAGGGAACTTAAAGTTGCTTGCCATTGCGCCGCGACTGTTCCTATGGACTCCCCCCCTCCCTTCAATGCCGCGAAGACTTCAGGTTGCTTTCCGTCGTCTCCGAATTGGGCACACTCGCGGGACGCACCCACATTTGATGGAGCGCTCGCCAGCGCCCTACTGCGAAGACTGCGTTGTCCCCAGACTTTTCGGCACATTCTTGTTGAACGTCCTAGTCTGGGTGATCTTCGCGCACGATACCTGGCTCGGTACCGAGATGGGCGGGTCGTTACCTCCTGTCCTTTTTACTCGGGATGAGTGCGTGCACATTGACTGGTGGACTTGTAGACTTTTGGGGGGAGGCTGGCCTTCTCAGTTTTATTTAATTAGTTTTTTTTTGGGGGGGGGGGGTAGTTTTTTTACTCTTCCGTTATTTTTGTTTTCCTAGTAGGTCTCACGCTCCTGCGCTTTGGGAGGGGGACCTTCCCCCGACACCGGAGATTGCTTCCTAATTATTGTGATCTTCTTTTTTATCATTCTTTTCATACTCTTATTTTAAAATAGCCTAGTGCTAGGCTGTCTTGATTCCGATGACTTATGTCTAAGTGGGCAGTCACCAGATAGGCTCCTAAAAAAATTAAAATGTAGCGCTGTCCTTCACCATATACATCTGAGATCGTCCTCCTGTTCACGGGTACCATCTTAAATTTATCCCTATCACTGTTAGTTTTAATTTTACATTTTTCTTCGTATCTATTAATACTCTTTATCTCTTCTGCAATCATCCTAGTTTGCATTGGTCCGTTCCTTTAGGGACAAACCATGATCTGGGTCACGTCATCGGCAAATTGGATGTTCACGCACCCTCTTATTTCTTGGTGGTGGTATATATGAGGTGTAGATTGAGTAGAGAGACGGACTTAGACATCCGCCTTGGGGCAAACCCGCAGCGAGCTCAAATATTTCTCCCTGATGTCGTCCTATTTCCACATAAGCACGTTTCTCCATTACATAATCGCATAAAATCCTTTCGATCTTGTTGTCATTCTCATTCTGAGTATCTTGAGTTGCATACTCCTCTGCCATACTTTGTCGAATGCCTTGGTTGGACACGTCCCAGCATACGATGTCCACGCTCTTTGCTTTCGCTATCTTTTCAAAGATGACTCCTAGGGCCATCTCCGTGCTTCTTTTTTCCTGAAACCAAATTGGCAACTGTTTCTCCTGCCATTATCATCGAGGTATTTCGAAAGTCTGTTGTTAATTATTTTTTCTAATACCTTACTGAATAAATGTAGTAGCGAGACTGGGAGGTAGTTACCCACTTGATCTGGTAGTTTTCCCGCCTTGGGGATGAATATCATCCTTGCCACTTCCAGCTCGTTAGGAAAGTATCTCATGTTCAAGCACGCATTGAAGACGTTTTTCGCACCTTCCAGTATGTTCGGGAGTGCTTCAAGGTTATTTTTTAATCTGGTGAGTCCCAATCTGCGTTGGGCTCTCTGTCGGAAACTCTTTATCGTTTCTTTTAATTCCTCTGATGTAATGATTGCGTCTATTCGATAGTTGTCGTTTCTCCCTTCTTCGACAAAGTGGAAGAGGCATGTCCTTTCGATCTCCCCATTCAATTCGTCCATGATCTGGTGCTCGAATTAAATGTCATAGTTCTCGTTCTCTTCTTTGTTAATTTTGAATACATTTTTCCAGTGTTCTCTAAATAATGCCATTATTTCTTCCTCATCTTTTAAAATGTTGTTCCCTGCATCCTTAATTTTAATTTTATCCCTTACTGTCCATCGCTTTAATCTGTTGATATATTTCCAAAATTCCCTTGTTGATGTTTGCACATCTATTTTCTCGATGTGCTGATCCCATTTCTCTTTCTGTTTTTCATAAATTAGAACTATTAGTTCTCTTTTCTATCTCCTGAGTGCGTTGTATGCTTTACTTGATGTTTTGAATCTTCTTATATTTTCTGCCGCTCGGCTGATTTCCTTGCTCAAAGCCGCCATTTCTGGTGTCCACATAAATTGTTTAATGGTTTGGAACATGTTAATGGGGACGGCCCCCTTCTCTGCCCTTTTAATTTATTCTCTAATCCTATACGAATCTCCGTCGATTTCCTCTAGAGTAGCTTGCCCGAGCGGGCTGGGCGCGTACGGCTGAAGTAATTCTTTGTTCTTATCCCAATCCGCTCTATGGTTTGACTTCCATTTCTTCGAAGGGATTTGCATAGGCTGTTTGTTTATATTCATTAGAGTTGCCGTGTGGTCATTGCAAGGAACTTTTACTGGTTACATAAAATAGTTAATGTGTAGATTGAAGTTAGCCAGGCAGATGTCCGGTTTTTAGTAAAGTTTTGTACCGGTAATTAGGGGTGCCTGGGTGGCTGGTATTCAGTTGCGACCATGATGCTGCTTAATTCCATTTTAATTTCTATAGCTAAATATGCGTCCTCCAATCCTTGTATTGCTGCTCTGTCGTATGTTTCTCCTGAAAGATTTGTGTTAATAACATTGTAGTTCCATATCTTTAATTTCTTATTTTTTGTGTTTCTTCCATGCTCTGATATTAGTATAACATCTGGGTCAATCTTTCTGAATAAGTTTCCGTGCATAATTTCCTTGTCTTTCCATCCGCATGTGTTGATTTGTAGTATTTTTTAATTTGTTGATATCCATAATCCAAATGTCTATTTCAGTTCTTTATTCGTTTTCCGTTGTGTGTCATATCTTTTGAGTTATCGGTGTTTCTTCTTATTTTTCTAGTTCTTCTTTCGTTTCTCCAGGGTTCCCTCTCAACTGGTTGCGTTCGAGGGCCCTTCTGGTTATTCATCTCTGGGTGATGGACCCCTTTTACTTGAGGATTTAGATATGTCCTTTCTTTGGGCTTTCCTGCGAGTAACCCGTGTGCACTCTTACTCTGTGTCGTCGAAGGTATTTTCCAGTGGTGGGCAGTCCGTCAGTACCGATGACGGAAGGTCCGTCAGTGCGTCACTGACGGACTCCCGTTTCGCTGGCGGACTGATGACTGACGGAAACTTTGAAACACTGACGGAATAAGCGCCAATGGAAGCGATTTTCGGCCATCACCCGAACCGTCACTAACCCTAAAAGCAAAGACGACCTTCGGCAAATAATGTTTCCGTCAGTGGTAAGCGAAACGGGAGTCCGTCTGTGACGGACTGACGGATCTTCCGTCATCGGTACTGACGGACTGCCCACCACAGGATTTTCAGTATTTGAATCCTTGCTGTTTGTGTCCTCTTCTTTTTCTACTGTCTGTTAGTTTCCTTTCGCATACAAATGAACGGGACTGAACTTAACTTTGACCATAGTCTGAGCTGGACGCTGATTCATCGGGTTTCTAAAGATTCCGGGCCAGTGTTGGGGCAGTACATCGCTGCAAAGTTGTTGTTCTGCATCTTTTCACGGTAAAGGAGGCAAAGGAAAAAGGAAAGCCACCTGCTCGGCCACGTTCCGACTTATGTTAATAAAGCCAGAGTTGATGTTCAAACATTTTGACTTGGCTATGAATGCCGTTTCCAATGCCTTCCTCCTTATTCTTTTAGGTGCGACTGCTCTTGTCTCTCTCCAGCTGATGCGGTGGTCGGCATCTCGCAGGTGTTTGGTGAGATTGTTTCTGAACCGCCCTGTCCAAATATCCTGTTTGTGCTCCCTCACTCTGGTGTCCACGCCCATGAGCGTCTCACTAAAGTAAGACTGTGGGTAGTCGCTGCAGGGCACCCTGTATACTACTGAGTTCTTATTGATTTCCATCGGTGGTTTGGGCGGCAGATATCTCCGACTTTGACGCCAGCTTGAAGGGTGACTCTATTGTAGGGTGCTAGCTTTCTTCCTATTGCGATGGGGAGAGGGCTAGTGTGGGCTAAAATCTACTTTTTATAAGGCTTCACTTCCCCTGCTGCTGCAGCACGCTAGCCGATGTTAATGTCATAGCAGGGCGCGACTTTAGTTTTTTCAGGTGCGACTGTGACTGTGACTTTGCGACTCTATTTTTTGCCCCCCCCCTCCCTCCCGTGCGACTTGTGACTTTGCGACTGCGACTCCGCTAAATTACAAAGTAAATTTTAGCGCGATAACAGTAACATGCTTTTATAAGGAAGAAAACACATAAATAAAACAGCCGATTCCGCGACCGAGCGTGAATTGCGGAAGGTGGACTCGATCGATTCACCACATCGACGGATGCCTAAACTCGCGATAATCTCTCTCTCCCCCCCCACATCCTCCACACACACACTGACTTGATGGCTTCTGGCCCCTTTCTGTCGGCTTTGAATTGAGCACACTTGCAGGACACACTGTCATTTGATGGACGTTCCACTACACCTTGTGCTTCTTGTCTTGTTCGTTTCCTTTGTTGTTTTATGTTATCAACTGGGTTTTTTATTTGGTAATTTGGAATAAGAGTGGCGCACGTGTTTTAGACCACTTAAGCCTCACTATTTCTTCATGTCATTGTAATATTGCTCTAGCGGTTACATTCCGATAGCGGAGACGGCTTATCACCCATTATAAAGTCACAAAACGTCAATATTTCAACCCGATTCTGCAACTCAAGAACTTTCCCACGGTGTCATTATGGGGGTCTAGAAGGATCTCTCTCTTGTAGTTTCGTAGGCTGGGTAATTAGGTGATTGTAGCTTCCTCTAAAGGTAAAGAAAGTTCAGAGCTGGATTCAACGTCTTTATTCGGCGGTAGCATGGACTTCTCTTCAAGTAATATATAGAAAATAACTGCCTTGTCGATCTCTCTTTTTTTTAGAATAGAAGAAAAGGTGTGAGAGTGTGTAAAAGGCTAGTGCGTCCAGAGCTATCCCACCCCATTTCCTCTCGTCTGGCCCACTGTCGGGACCAGAAGTGAGGAGAAGGGGCAAGAGAGCCCAGACTCCTACTATTTCCCCACTCCGTGTGCCTTGCGTCACCGGTGAAAGGGTAACAGGGAAAAGAGGAGATGACAGATAGAGGAAGAGGAAAGGGAGCGATAGTATAGCAAGAAACTAGTAGATTAAACAGATCACCTAGGTGGTCTTGACCCTACATCTAATACGTGGTGCTAATACTACGATGTGTATCCCCCACTCACGTATATTTGTAGAGCCCGTTAAGAAAGACGGTAACCAAGAGTTAGTGAGGAATGGAAAGAAGTTAGAGGCGTGCGGTGAGCCGCAAAATGCTTGGAGGTCAAGCTAATCTCTGTCCATTTTAATTAGTTAGAAGTTGGGATTATAGTTATAGAGGAAGTACCTGAGATCCAGGTGTCTGTGCTTTCCGTTTTTGTTGCCTAGTACTTATAGTTGGCGTTCAAACCGTTATTAGTATAAGTTTGTTTTTAAGTAGAATTTGTTTGTTTTTCTCGCATGTTATGTTGTATTCCAACTGTCTATTCTGGCATGTATGTTTTCCCTTTTATCTTTTCGCTTTCACATTTTCTGTTCCTCAAGGGTTTTTGCTACCCTTTCCTTCGTCGCTTTGCCGTATCTCTCTATCTGTTGTCACATCCGGTGATGTATCCTTCCTGCTACGTGTAGATGTCTTCTTCTTCTTCGTCATCATTTCCGATCCTCGCCCTGCTAGAGAAGAGTCGGTAGGGCCTCCAGTCTATTCCTAGTTCTATTTGCGTTGGACGTTCGTCTCCAATTTCGTCATGTGTCCTCTCGATGACTCATTTTGCTCTCTTCATGATTATCCTGTTTAAGGGCTCGACGTTGGCTTCTCTGTGTAGTTCTTCTATCCTTCTCATCTCTGCCCTTCTTATATTTATTCACTAGGTACATTGCCTTGTTCTGGACTCTTCATAGTTCGAGCAGTTTAGTTCTTGACAATGTACACATTGTGATTGCTGGATAGATCAGTGTTGGTTGGATAATCGCATTGTAAATCTTCTTTTTATTCTCTTGACTTAAATTTCTTAATTTATACAGGAGTACTAGTCCTCTCTTTGCTTTCTCTATTCTCTTGGCTACGTGTTTCGTGTAACCGGATTTCGTTATTGTCAAATCTAGTACTTTACAGTCGCTACTGTATCCATATCTTATATTGTCCACGCTGATGTCTGCTACTTTTCTTCTGTATATGGGAACTACTTTAAATTTGTCTCTATTCGTACTGATTTTCCATCTGCGTTCGTATTCGTTAATTCTTCGAATTTCTTCTGCCGTCGCTCTTGCTTGAAATTGAGCGTGCCTGTATGGAAACACCACAACTTGGGTGATATCATCCGTAAATTGTACGTTCATACATCCCTCCACCATTGGAGGGGGGATCACCTCTGTATAATAACGGACTTAGGCAACCGCCCTGGGGAGCTCCAGCCTCCATATATACGCGTGTCTATATACTCGTATCTATCAGCTATATAGTTGCATAGCAACCTTTCCAGCTGACTGCTTAATCCGAGCCGAAGTATCTTATATTGTACGCCTTTCTGCCATACTTTGTCGAACGCTTTGGACATGTCTCTACATACTATGTCCACACTCCTCTTTTCGCCTTTGACCCTGGCTATTTTCTCCATAATTGAACAGAGCGCCATATACGTGCTCCTGTTCTTCCGGAATCCGAATTGGCACTCGTTGTACAGGCCGTTCTCCATCAGATGTTGGTCGAGTTTCTTCTTTAGAATCTTTTCATATACTTTCCCGATGAAGTCAAGCAGAGATATTGGTCTATAGTTTTCAACCATGTGTGTAGATTTTCCTGGCTTTGGGCTAAAAATCATTTTTGCTACTTTTAGGTCTTTAGGGTAGTATCCTGTATTAAGGCAGGCATTGAATAGGTTCTTCAATCCATTCAAGATGTTATTGGTCGCTTCTATGTAGTTTTTCTTTGTGAGTCTTGAGACTCCCGACGCCTTTTGTTTGAAGATGTTTATGATATCCTTTAGTTCTTGTACGGATAATGTAGCATCATTTCCCTCATTATTATTTCTCGTTATGTCATCCGAATCATAGTGTTGACTCCTGGCCGTTGTCTGGTTGAGTTCTTCGATAATTCCGTTCTCAAAATCAGTGTCGAAATTTTCATTTTCTTCTTCGCTGATTCTAAAAACGTTTCTCCAGTATTTTTTAAAAACTATTTATATCTCGCTTTCGTCCTCAATTAGTATCCCTCTCTCATTTTAATCTTGATCTTCTCCTTTGCCGGTTTTTCCTTCATTCTATCTTCCCCTTTCCAAAATTTCCTAGGAGATTCTTTGACATCTAACTTTCTGACCTGGTCGTTCCAATATTCTTGTTGCTTATCGCTTATCATTTGCGTTAATTCTCTTTTATTTCTTCTAAGTTGGATGTATAGGTCTCTATTAAGTCCTTTCCCCTAAGTTTATTCAGAGATAAGTCTTATTTCCGTATTTTTATTTATCATTTCCTGTGACCATCTAAAGTTTTGGATCGTTCTAAAGGCTCTTTTTGGAACTGCTTTTTCGTCTGCTCTAACCACCGTACTCCTAATTTCTCTAAGTCCCTCGTCGATTTCTTCTATAGTCGCCTCGATGAAAGTCCTTGGTTTCTTATCCCTTAAAACTTCTTTGTACTTTGTCCAGTGTGCCTGGTGATAGGCTTTCCATTTCTGAACCTGGCTTCTGTATGGGATTCTGGTTAATGGTAAGTAGTGTAACTATGTGGTCGTTGACCGGTATGTCAACCGGTTCCAAGTGAAAATTAAATGGCAAGTTAGAGTTTGCAAGGCAGATATCTGGCTTACTTGTCATTCTGTTATCTATATATGTGGGAAAATCTGGCCCCAGTCTTTGGAGCATTCTCCTATCCAGCATCGTTTTCAAATGCTTGCCCGCGTTTTTGTTTGTTCTATATCCGCTTTCAGCGCAGTGTGCGTTCAAGTCTCCTATAAATAAGACTGAGTTCCTGTTATTAAAAAGTTTAGTGAAGTTGGCAATTGGTAATCCGTCTCTTCTTGGGAGTTGGTACCCCGTGGCTATTATAAGAGTAGTTAATTCTAATTTTATCTCTACTGCTGCATAGAATTCGGTTAGTCCTTAGTGAGTCTTATACTCTAGTTCCTTTTTTATCGCAATTGCTACTCCGTAGTGTCTTTGTCTTGAAGGATTCGTTGCTACTACGTTGTAATATAATATTTTTATTTTTTTCTGTTTCTAGGTCTAATCCGTGGCCAGATATTAAAATAACATCTGGGTCTAGCTCTCTAAAAATATTTCCGTATATGTATTTTTTACCTATCCAACCGTTAGTATTAATTTGAAGTATTTCCAGTTTACGTTTGTCCATTTTGATATTCCTTTTTGGGTTTCCGTTTGTCTCTTTAGGTCTTGTTTATCGTTTCTTCTTCTTTCTCTCGTTCTGTTCCCGTCTACACATGATTACTTCCTTTCCTTTCTGCGATAGTGATGTCGACGGGATCGGGGACTGCTGCCGTTAGGTTGATGTCTTATGTGAGCTGGATCTGGATTTTCTTTTTTTTTAAGGGGGGGGGGGGCTTACCTTCTGGTGACTCTAACCTCCTGGGCGGATTCTTCCGTGCTGCTATCTAATTCTGTTTCCTCAGTATTTAAGTCTTCATTGTTTTCCTTCTGCAGTTTTGCTTCTTCGACTAGTGCTTTTATTGTTTTGTCACTAATCTTTACCTTAAATATTGCTGACGAGTCCACATCCTTGGGAAAGTTCATGGGTTCTACTAACCCGTTGTCCTTGAGCATTCCGTTTAGGGTATTCACGTAGCTTCCGGGGTTGGCAATGTTCAATATGTGCGAGTGCAAGATACAGGTCAGTATCTTCTTATTCAATGTTCCATCTATGCTGAGTTGTGTTTCTGTCTTTTGGTTGTTTACTGTATTTTTTGTTGCCGATGCGTATGTCATGTCCTTCTGTCCCTTCAATCTCTCTTCGTTCTCCTTCCCCCCGTAAGGGGCGCGGCGATTTGCCATCTTGGCCGCCGTGCTGACGGGATCCAGCGCTCCGTCCGGCCCCAGCTTAGCCTCTCTTCCTTCCTTCAGATAGCCCGATTTCTCCCCTACCTCGTCGCTTTTCATACAACTTCTCCCACAACTTTCTCTGGTCAGCCTCTAATTTCACAGGGTAGATGCTGACCTTCCTCTTAGCCAACCGTCCCGCATCGGGGCTGAGGGGGTGGGGGACAATGTTCCCTAACCCTTGAGCTCCGGTCTATGGGGGCTGGTTTTTAACAACCTGCTTCATCCCCACCCAGACCTTCCACACATCCCTTTTCCTCTCTTCTTCACAACCTATATTTTTTACGCCGTGTCTAAATGGAGCCGCCATGCCGATGGACTGCCAGGCCACCAGACGGGAGGGGTGGTCCCAAATGGCAGCGCCTGGCTCTGCCAGGCCTGTAAGCACCTCTTGCAGTGCGGGCAACTGCGAGAGGTGATGAGCTATTGCGTCCCGTGGCAAAAATAGGGTTACCATGCCCATGGATGAATCAAAAAAACCTCAAACCCCTTTAAATTCCCCTTGCTCATCGACGGAGCCGCCCTCGGGCAGCTCCACCAAAAAAATGGAGGTCCCCCCCCCTGTGCTTGCACAGGGGATCCTCCATATTTCTCTAACCGGAGAGGAGGCTTACTCCTCTCCTTCGCCTACGGGTGCAGGGGACTCCCCCTCACCCCCTTCTCTGGAGGTGCTTTTGGGCACCTCCCTTTTCCCAGCGGCAGTCCCCTCTTTTCTTTCCAAGGGGACTGCCAAGAAAGCCAGCAGGCAGCCCTTAGCCAGCCGCTCCACATCGAAGCGGCTCGTTAGGGCAAACCCCCTTAGGGGGGAGAGGGAAGCGAGGCCCCTTCGGTCGAATCCCTCAAAAGACCTGCTGGCAAGAATTTTAAACCTTGCCGGGGTTAAGGCTTGTGCCTCCCCACAAATGACTCTTGACGCTGCCAAGGGGACCTGCGATGTCCTGGGAGGGGATGGCCAACTGGAGGCCCCTCCTGTGATAGACATGGTCCTTGAGGAGACCCAGCCTCAGACGGTAGGGCCTTCCATGGGGGGGAATTCGGGCTCGGCGCCAAAAACCGAACCCGAATCCGCCCCTATGCAAGGTCCTCCTCAAATGGCTGAGGACTCCGAGGCAGTAGTAGGAGGGGAGGGATCTCCTCCGACAGGTGCCCCTACGACAACCAGGACCTCTCCATTTCGGAGAGGGACCTGGCTGAGGCCGGTCCATCTGGCCTTGGGGCTTCTGGGGGTGAGAAGCGGGTTCATTCCCCGCCCTCCTCTCCAAAAAAGAAAAAGACTAAAAGAACTAAAAAGACGAAAAAGACTCGGGGCTCCTCTCCATCCGCGGGGGCTGCGGGGACGGATGGGTCTGCTGCCACTTTGGTAGGCGACCAAGCCAAGATCAGCACATCCGGCCCCTCTACCCCCTCGTGTGTGGAGCCCCTGACCAAGACTAACACCAAGAGTGCACAGGGCGGAGCCTCGATGACATCGGGGCCCCTGATTCAGAGGTTACCTGGCGTTTTCGAGCCCGCTGGCTTCAAACGCTTCCTCGTTATTCGCTCCACTGATGGCACCATGTTGTCCAAGGGCAACATGATCCATCAGAGGAGAGGATTAGCTAGTGCAATTGGTAGAGAGCCGAAGGTGACCCGTTTCTCGGACGGCAGCCTTCTGGCGAATGCGGCGAATCCCGCCAAGGCGGCCAAGATAAGTGCTCTTCGGACACTTCATAGCACCCCGGTGAGTGTGACGCCGCACTCTACCATGAACTTTGTGAAAGGAGTAGTTTATGCGAGGGAACTCGTTGACTACTCCATTGAGGACATCACCCTAGAGCTGGCCGACCATGGGGCGGTCAAGGTCGAACGTGTGATGAGAAAACAGGGAGAGGCTTCGAGACCCACCCCTACACTCTTCGTCACGTTCGACTGTGACAAGCTCCCTGAGTCGGTGCGTGCCGGTTGGTACCGCTACCGCGTGAAGGCATTCGTGCCACTGCCGCGGTGGTGCTATTACTGTCACCGCTTCGGCCATACGAATCGCTCATGTAGACGTGCAAAGTCGGGGTCACCCGAAGTATGTGTAAATTGCTCCAAGGTCGCACACGATAAGTCCAAATCATGTGTGGCCAAGTGTGTCAATTGCGGAGAGCCGCACCCTGCTTCTTCGAAGCAATGTGGTGCATATCTCCTGGAGAAAGAAATCCTGGCCGTTCAGGCCCAGGATCGACTCTCATTCCGCGAGGCTAAGGACTTGGTCCTGGCGCGCCCAGCTCTGCCTGGGACGTCATATGCCTCAGTAGTTAGAAAGGCACCCTCTGCTCCTGGCCCATCCAGGGCAACGAGCACGGTTGTTTCCGCGCCCATTCGGAGCCCTTCTGCGGGCTCTACCCAACCCGGGCGCTCCCCTGGTAAAGCTAACGGCAAAAAGGGTTCATACCCAGCCCCGGCTAAAACCAGGGCTCCCCCCTCTTCCCCCAGCGTGACCGTTTCCCGCAAGGCGAAACGGCCACGCGCCTCCACCGAGTCGTTAGACTCACAGGAGGCAACACCCCTGAAGATGGTCGCTAGGCCATCTTTGGGGGTTCCTAAAGCTGTCCCCCGAAAGGAGGACAGCAACAAAGGAGCTTCGGCTCCTTCGCCCACGCCCCGAGGTGGAGCGAGTGGCTCGGAGACGGTGGTTCCTCGAAAAGAGGGCCCCCCGCCTCCGAAGCCGCAACGCCCGCCTAAGGTTTCGAGGCGGAGGGAGGAAAAGACTCGCATGGCGAGCCCAACCTCCCCCAATAAGTCCTCGAAGGCGACAGCGCCTTCAGCGCTTTGTCCGGCCAACAGCGCCCGGGGTTCTGCCCCCGGGAAGCGTACGGCCATTCCCGTGAGGGTCTTCAGTTCGAGGAGGGCCCCCGCGTCTCCTCCGAGCTAGGCCTGGAGGGCATATTCCTTCAATGGAATTGCCGTGGACTCCGGGCCAACTGGGAGGAGCTGCGGAGGCTCGTCTCGTCCCGTTCCCCATTAGCTGTTTTTCTGCAGGAGACCATGCTAGGCGCGTGCCCTCTGCCCGCCCTCCCGGGGTACAAGGGTCTTGCGACCCCACCACCGCGGGATGGCCGGGCTGGGGAATGCGCGGTTTACACCCGGCATGATGTCTCCGTTCTTCCTTTCTCTTTAGATACCTCCTTTCAGGCAGTGGCTGTGCAGCTGCACCTGGATAGGAGGTATACTATCATTTCTGCGTACATTCCCCCGTCAGCTGACTTCGACGCGGGGGACTTCCGCCGCGTCGTGGCACGGTTGCCGAGGCCCTATCTCTTGCTTGGAGATCTGAACGGCAGGCATCCTCTCTGGGGAGATTACTCCATAAATCCCAGGGGACAAGTCCTTGCCGATCTGATCGAAGAGCTTGAGATGGGTGTCCTAAACGTGGATGAGTTTACGCATCACTGTCCGAGAACCGCTTCATTTTCTTGCCTTGACCTATCTTTGTGCTCTTCGGATGCACAGCCTGATTTTGATTGGGGGGTGGTCGATGTCCCCCATGGTAGTGATCACTTTCCCATTCAAATATCATTTTCAGGGCAACTGCCGCCTGAGAGACCACCTCGGTGGTGCTTGGCGCGGGCGCGGTGGCCTGCATTTCAGGAAATGACTGAATTCTCTATCTCAGTCGAGGAGTTTAGGTCGGTGGATGAGGCCATTGAGTTCTTCTCCGGCAACCTCATCGCCGTGGGCCTGACTACTATTCCTAGGACGTCTGGCCGTTTGGCACGCCGACCACTCCCATGGTGGTCGGCCGAGTGTGAGACGGCCCTCAAACAGAAGCGTTATGCCTACATGCGCTATAAGCGCCGCCCGAACGATTTCACTGTCGGTGAATTTCGTCGGGCGAGGGCTAGGTTCCGGTATATTTCGAAGCACGCCCGCCGCTCTTCTTGGCGGGCATACGTGTCTTCACTTAACGGGAAGACTACTTTAGCTGAGGTGTGGAAGCGAGTCAAAAGGATTCGGGGCAAGTTCTCGCAGGACCCCCCTCCCGTTCTCCAGGAGAATGGGACCGCAATCTCGGACCCCGCGTCCGTGGCGGAATCCTTCGCGACCGCTTTTTCTGCATTCTCTAGCCGTGATGCTGCTCCGCCAGCATTCAATGCACGTCGTGATGTCGCGGAAGGCCGCCGGCTGGACTTTACCTCCAGAGGCGAGAACCCTTCAACGACAAGTTTACTGTAAGCGAGTTGCGTTCCGCTCTCGCTTCGTGCGCGGACACCGCCCATGGTCCGGACGATGTCCCGTACGCCATGCTTCGACACCTAGGTGGGCGAGGCATGGCCTTTCTGTTAGATTTGTTCAACAGGATCTGGGTGGAAGGTCTTCTCCCAGACTCCTGGCGAATCGCTACTGTGCTTGCCTTTCGCAAACCGGGGAGAGATCACTCTACTCCGACCGGTTTCCGCCCAATCTCTCTAACCTCTTGCGTGTGCAAGTTGATGGAGAAATTGGTAAATGTTAGATTAGCCTTTTTCCTGGACAGCGGAGGCCATCTGTCTTCCGCACAGTGCGGCTTCCGCAAGTTCCACTCCACGTCGGATGCTCTGCTCGACTGGAAAATGCCGTCTGCGAGGCTTTCCTTCGTAGACAGCACTACGCCACGGTCTTTTTCGATCTGGAGAAGGCCTATGATACCGCATGGCGATACGGTATCATGGAGACTCTCCACACGATGGGGGCGAGGGGACGCCTCCCAATGTTTATATATGAATTTTTGCGAGATCGTCGATTCCGCGTATGGGTGGGAGGAGCCCTCTCCGGCCCAAAGGAGCAGGAAGAGGGTGTCCCGCAGGGAAGTGTCCTCAGTGTCACACTCTTTGCCCTGAGCATCAACGGCATCACCTCGGTGCTGCCGGAAGATGTTCTCGCTACGCTCTACGTGGACGACCTTTCGATCTCTTTTGGCGCGGCCCAGATGCCAACTCTGGAGCGTCGACTCCAACAGGCATTGAACCGCGTCTCTCGCTATGCCAAAGCGCATAGGTTTCGGTTTTCTTTGGCCAAGACTAAGGTGGTGCACTTCTGCCGCCATCCACGGCTTCACCCCGACCCAGATTTGTTTCTTAATGGGGTACGCCTGGATGTGGTTGAGTCGCACCGTTTCCTTGGTCTTGTATTCGACCAACGCCTCACCTGGGAGGCTCATATTCGCAGCCTTAGGGTCTCTTGTACCCGCGCCATGGACATTCTCCGTTCCGTGACGTTCAGCGCTTGGGGCGCTGATAGGGCTACTGCCTTACTTTTTTATTGATCCTTTGTCCGTTCGAAGCTCGACTACGGATGCGAGTTTTATGCATCCGCAGCCGAGCGTTTATTGCGGAATGTGGATTCGATCCACCACACCGGCCTTCGCCTTGCGACCGGTGCCTTCCGCACTTCCCCCATTGAGAGCCTGTTGGTCGATGCTGGGGAGATGACACTCGCTCTGCGCCGCGTGCAGTGTATCACTCGACTGTACGCGCGAGCCCGGCGCCTCCCTCAGTCGCCAACAGCTCTCACTGCATCCGCAGCTGATCTCGATGGTGCCTATGCCGTCGAGAGACGCCAGTCATACCCTAATCCCTTTGGGTTTAGGGCCAGGAAACTCCTTCGAGAGGTAGATATCGCTCTCGGGCCGGTGGCGCCCCTGGTTTTGCCCAGGACGCCACCCTGGAGGGTACCACATTTGGCTATTTGTCGCCACGCCTCTGCTCCCAAAGCTTGTACTGCACCGGGAGTATTGCGTTCGACCTTTTTGGAGCACACATCGTGTCACGCTGGAACCGTGCCAGTGTATACGGATGGCTCCAAGTCCCAAGAGGGGGTCGGCTTCCACGCCGTATCCCCTCTTTTTGAAGTCAGCGGGGCTCTACCAGGCGCTGCGTCTGTCTTCACGGCCGAGCTGGTGGCAATACACCACTCGGTACGGGAGATTACGCGACGTGCCCGGTTCGGAGACCGGATTGTGATCTATAGCTACTCACAAAGCGCCCTGAGTGCTCTCGGGGCATTGGAATCTCCGCATCCCCTGGTTCGCGATATCCGTGACGCCACGGTTTTGGCGAGCCGGGCAGATGTCGAGATTATCTTCTGCTGGGTTCCTGGACATGTAGGAATTGCGGGGAATGAGCGCGCCGATGAGGGCGCCAAAGAGTCCGCGAGGACTTCTCGACCGGACCAGCGTTTCGCTCTTCCTCACACCGACTACATGGCAGGAATACGGGCAGCTCTTCGGACTGCTTGGCAAAGAAGATGGGAGACGGTCGAAGGGAACTTAAAGTTGCGTGCCATTGCGCCGTGACTGTTCCCATGGACCTATCCCCCAATGCCGCGGCGGCTTCAGGTCGCTTTCTGTCGTCTTCGAATCGGACACACTCGTGTGACGCATCGCTACTTGATGGAGCGCTCGCACGCGCCCTATTGCAACGACTGCGTCGTCCCCCAGACTGTTCGGCATATTCTTGTCGAATGTCCCAGTCTGGGTGATCTTCGCGCACGATACCTGTCCCGGTACCGGGATGGGCGGGGTCGCTACCGCCTGTCCCTTGTACTCGGGACGAGTGCGTGCACCATGACTGGTGGACTTATTGACTTTTTGGGGGAGGCCGGCCTTCTCCCTTTCATTTAACCCGGTTTTATTGTTGTTGTTGTTTTTGTTTTCGTTTTTGTTATTGCTTTGTTATTGTTATTTTTTTTTTTATTGTTGTTTCCTGTTGATTTTTTTTTTGAAGTAGCCTAGAACTAGGCTGTTTGTTTACGGCAACTTATGCCTAAGTCGGCAGTCGCCAGATAGCCCCTTAATCAAAAAAAAAAAAAAAAAAAATCGTTCTCCTTCCTTTAACTCTTTTTTTTTACGAAATGCTGCACTATATATAGTTTTCCTGCTTAAACATAAGTGATACGAAAATTAACCAATCAGCGTTAAGCAGATCTTTAAGGCGAAGTTTACGTTTAATATATTCTTTCATGCATAAGCGTTACGTTAGCTAATTCTTCAAACGTAAGCGGTAACAAAATAACTAATCATATTTACGGAAAATCATAGTGCATACAAATACATACAAAATGTTCATCTATGAGGTAGTTTTGAATCACTTTATATTAACAAATTTGATCAATGTTTGCATATAATAATACATATATAATAATACAAGGAATTAATAAAACTATGCTGTTTATTTTTTAATTATAATATAAAACAAGAAGTATTTACAGCTTTTAAACAGAACTTCCTTCAAAACACATGATTTGTATTTTAAATTTGGACGAGAAGAGTGACTCAGAGCTCTCAAATAAACAAAGGTTTATTACGGCCGCTTTAGCGAATGCTATAGTTAGGGTTCTGCGTATGAAACGATTATAAAATCGATATGACTACAAAATACTCCTTTTTTAGGTGCTTTTTAGCGATATTCGATTATATAATGTGGCTACACCACCACAGGACTTCGCCCCGAGAAAAAGGAATGTGTTAACATATTATAAATAAATACCACTTTCGTACATTTAGTTAGAGCGTTCGGATACAGGGACTGAAGCGCTTAAATTCGAACAAAAATCAGTTTGCGTGTGCGCGCGCGCGTGCCACAACTTTTTATTCTTGCATCTATTATATCCATCCTTCACTTTCATTATTGGCTGAAGTATAAATTCATTTTTTGAACGCTTCTGATGGTTTTGTAGGATTTTTATGCATTACCTCTAGCTTTGTACACGCGCCCACAACAATATATATATACTTTTGTATTACATTTTAGTTATCCTTGATTGCACAACATAGATTTCAGAGGGGTCAACAGTCCTGAGTTTCTTTGTTTAACCTATGTTGTGCCAAGCGACTTAGAGCGTTCCGCATGTATTAGCTGCAGTTTCTCATCGCGAACTAAACCTCTTTTTTGTTCATACATTTCTTTGTGTGTAGGCACCACACCACTTTTTTTAACTTAACGGAACCTATAAATACAGAGTTAACTTTATATTGATATATACGCGAAATTTTACACATTTAAATTAGCCTAACAAAATTATTATTATTTTCATCACCGTTTACATTTTCTTTGTGTGTATACAGAGATACCAGAGATTACAGAAATGAGCTAAATAAGATTATTAAGAAGAGCAAAAGGGTGGCAGAAATTAATTTAGCTCAAAATAATAATAAAGATAAATAAATTCTTTAGCTATTATAGAATTAATAACAAATTTAAAAGTGATAAAATAGAGCCTATTAGATATGAAGGGGTTTTGAAAGAAGCTGACGAGGAAATAGTATAGGTTCTTAATGATCATTTTTCTTTAGTACTTATACAAGAGAATCAAGATAGATTAATGGATGATAATTCTAGGTCAAGGAAAGTAGTGTTTGTAGATAGAGGAGATTAGGAAAGGGGGCAAAGAAAAAATAATAGGGTATGCGAGTTGCGAACAGCTCCCCGTGTCGCTGGACCACTGCTAGCCAACGGCAAAACCACTCGGCCATCCTGAGTCTCAAAAAAAAGACTCATTCAAACGAAGCTTTTAAGCCGCTCGCCTGCACCTCTCGTACGCTATATTGTTGAATACCATTAATGTGAACAGGGAAATAATTAAAAGACTTATATTGGAGTTAAATACTACTAAGTCATCTGTCGCAGACAACATTCATTCTAGGTTACTCAAAGGAGGTGTAGATAGCATTGCAGAAGCTCTTGAGAAGATATATACTAGATCACTAGAGTTTGGAGAAAAACCTAATAACTGGAAATTAGCGAATGTAGTGCCAATTTAAAAAAAAGGGAAGTAAAGAGGACCTGAATAACTTTAGACCAGTAAGCTTAACTTCTATAGGTTGTAAAATTCTTGAGAAGATAGTTAAGAAGGGGATTTGGGACTATCGAGAGAGTAGTAGGTTAAATGATGGGTTTAGAAGAGGTAAATCGTGTTCAACAAATTTATTGGATTTTATGGATTATGTAACTAAACAATTAGATAAGGGAGAGAATGTTCATGTAATTTACTTAGATTTTAGCAAGGCTTTTGATAAGGTTCTACATAGGAGACTAGTTCACAAATTAAAAATGTATGGAAAATGTGGTAAAGTTTTAAATTGGACAGCTGAATAGCTGAAAGACAGGAAACAGAGAGTTGTACTGAATGGGGTGAGGTCACAGTGGAGGGACGTTATCAGTAGTGTACCTCAGGGATCCTCTAGGCCCTTTATTATTCATAGTTTATATAAATGATCTTGGGAAGGCTGTAAATAGCAGTGTCATTTTTTGCTGATGACACTAAATTGGTAGTTGTAGTCAAAGAAGTTGATGGTAGCTTTAAAGTGCAGAGTGACTTAAATAAGTTATTAGTTTGGGCTTAGAAGTGGCAGATGACTTTTAACCTTAAAAAATGCAAAGTTCTTAACATGGGAAGGGATAATAGGGAATTTAGCTATGAAATGGATGGGCATTGGCTGAATTCAGTTGAGGATGAGAAGGACTTAGGCGTAGTAGTAGATAGGTCATTGAAGTTTTTGAAGTAGTGTATTGAGGCAAACAATAAAGCAAACAGGGTGCTAGGATACATTAAGAGGAATGTTAATTACCCTGAGTAAAGAGGTTATCCATAAACTCTACAACTCGTATTTCAGGCCACATTTAGAGTACTGTATACAAGCCTGGTCACCGCATTTTAGACATGATATCAACCAGCTAGAGTCAGTACAAAGGAGGGCAACAAAAATAATACCTTCCCTGAAGCACCTTGAATATGAAGATAGACTGAGGATATTAAATATGTTCTCATTTGAAAGAAGATGTGTGAGGGGAGATATGATTGAGCTTTTCAAAATCTCTTCTAGGATGGATAAATTGGATTTTAGCAAGTTATTTGAGTTGGAAGGTAGTAATACTCGTAGGATTAGGGGTCACCACTTAAAAATTAAAAAAATAAAGCTTGTTGGTTTTCACCAATAGAGTTGTAGAGTACTGGAATATTTGGCCACCTGAGACAGTAAATAGTCCAACTCTGAATGTTTTCAAACGCAGATTAGATGATTATATAAGGAAAGACGGTTAACTTGGGGGGTGGGGTGGGGTGGGGTGTATTCTGGACTCATTCCTGTGGATGCAGTTTTTTATTATTGTATATTACAATTGATTTGGATTTTGATGAGTCTTGATGATGATGCTTTTTGTTTTTGACACATTCCTGTGTACGGTTCTAATTGTATATTGTAGATGCATGATCTGACACAATCCTATGGATTGTTTAAATTTTATACTGTACATCCATGCTCTGACACAATCCTATGGATGCATTTTGTGGGTGGGTTTTGGCAGATGTAGATGACCTTTGGTAGGCCCTTGTGGCTTTTGTCATCCGTGAAATTATGTTATGCTATGTTATGTAAGCACCACACCACTGTTCTTAAGCTAGACAGAATTTATTAATACGGAATTAACTTTATATTGATATTTACACGAATTTTTACACACCCAATATGGCCTAACAAAATTACACTTTTAAAAATTAGCACTGAATCTACATTATTAAACTTATTTGCACTGGAATTTTGTTTATTACTATTGTTGTTATTACCAATTTTTGATCACTGTGCCCGAAAGAAAGGCGTGCGTTCGCTTGTTGGTTTTCTCTAGCTCATCCAGGTTGCTCGAAGTAGTCCGGTGAGTAGAAATATCTCGAATCATTCATGCTGCAGAGTCTCGCAGAGCCCGAGGATTTTGGTACTTATAGGAGTAGCTCTGCGATGAAATGATCGTAGGTGGAATTCGATCCACGATGTCGGGCAGCAAAGCAGCACAAATCCGCGGCAGCTTAGGTGAAGACGGTAGGCTCGCTGGTGATGGAATTCGCTCCACCCTCTCAGGCGTTAAAACAGCAAAATTCCACGATTTCCGACCATAACGGCTGCTTGGTTGAGGACGGGAGACTCGATGGTGATTGAATTCGTCCCAGCATCTCCGGCGGCAAGGCAGCCTAAAATCCCTGATTTTCGCCATCCCGTAACGGCTGCTTCTTTGTAGACGGGAGGTTCGATGAAGGTGGATTACGCCAGGGTGGAAAAGTGAGAAGCTTGTTGCTCGCTTTGTGAATCTATTTGTGGTTTGATCACACTGCTTGTTCGATGTAATGGGTCACCAGTTATAGGGGCTTAGAAGGGCCTCTCTCTTGTGGTTCAGTAGTCTGGGTAATTAGGTGATCGTAGCTTCCTCTCAAGGTAAAGGAAATTTAGAACTGGATTCGATGTCTTTATTCGGCGGGAGCGTGGACTTCTCTCCAAGTAATGTACAGAAAATAACTGGCTTGTCGATTTCTCTTTATTTATTTATTTTTAATTATTCATTTAGAAAGCTGGGGAAAAATGAGGGTGCCTCCTCCACGCTTCCGTGGCTTGAGGGGCAAGGGAAGAGAGGAAAAGTGATGAAATTTAATTACAGGAGGAGGTACTCTTAGAAAGTTTGGCCGAGCATCGGACAACCTCAATTTTGACATTAAGAACATTTTGGAGCTAAAAGGAAAAATACTTATGATATTTACATATAAAAATAATTTGGGGACACAGAAGTAAATAATTATATACAAATAGAATAGAACAATACATTCAGTTTAGTCTCAATAATAATGTAGTATAGCTTGTATTCTCACTATTTTAAAAAATAAAGTGTCCATAGTAAGATTTTTTTATTAAATAAGGTAAATTCGGTTAGATTTTGTTTCACAATTATGATGTTACACTTCGAGATATTAGATAAATCACTTTCTAGTCAGGATGCGAATTGAATGTAGGGTCACCTGTAGATGGCCGGTCTGGCCACTGTTTTGGCGGAGGCACGTATGACTTGTATCTCTCCCGATCCTGTAGCCAAAACAAGTCGTCTATAGTACCTAGTGGGAGAGTTGCCTCCAGGCTATCCCAGATAGGGGTGCTGCGTGAATGCAGGAAGGCATTCACCGTCTCCAACTCGGTTCTACGATGAAGCTCCCTTGACGTGACGAAATCGTCCCATTTCACGTTGAGTATGAAGCGTAGGGACTGATTTTGCATCCTCTGCATTTGAACCATCTTGGTCCTTGAAGCTGTGTTGAGTGGGACTGCTGGATACAGCAGCTTCGTTCTCACTAGGGATGTATATAATTTCTTTTTGTTTTTTTATACTAAAATTGCGAAATAGGTTGAGTTTGCTGAGTTCCAGTTTCGCAACTTGAACCTTCGTGTTGATATAGATTCCTATGCCGCGCTTGGAGATCCTGAAGCCTAGGATACTCGCGCAGGCAAATAGTCTATTGTTGAGTTCTCCAGTCTGATGGGCTGCGTCTTCCATTTGCCAATCGTGACTCCAGTGAATTTGGTCTGGCTCGTTTGGATTTTCCACTTCTCTTCGTACCTGGAGATTTTCTGGATCTCGGCTGCAGTCACCAGCAACATCACTCTTCTAGGTCTGGTATGGCGAGTCACAATCTGGGTGATGTCGTCCGCGTACTGTACGTTTAGGGTTCGGGGAAGTAGCGGTTTTGGAGGGTCCTTTGTGTAGATCGTAAAGAGGGTGGGACTCAGAAAGCCTCCTGGGGGACTCCGGATAGCAGGTCAAATGGGGTTCCAATGTGTTCCCCAAATGCTGTCATCGCTCTCCTACTGGTGAGGTAAGTGTGGAGGATTTTCCCAAAATGGGGGAATAACACGAGCCTCGGGATCTTGTATTTGAGTCCATCGATCCATTCCTTGTCGAAGGCTTTTTTTTCACATCCCAGCAGACTACATCCACCATACAGCCAGAGGCTAGCCCCTTGGCCCCATGTCAGTATGTTATGGCGATTGCAGTCTCCACGCTCCTTTTCTTGCGGAAGCCATGTTTTTCGTCGTTCCTCAGTGTGTGTGACGACATATGGGAGACCAGCCTGTTGTTTAGGATCTTTTCGAATACTTTCCCAATTATCTCGAGAAGTAGTTCATTCATTTGATCTTTAGGGTTCCCTTGTTTAGGAATAAAGATTATTTTGGATGTCTTCAGGTCGTCCGGGACGAATACTGCCCTAATGCTGCGTTGAAAAGATTCAGCAGTCTGGTTTTTGTTCTCACTGGGACCTCCTTTAGGTGTTTTGCTGCTACTAGGCTTAGTATAGGAGCTTAATGTTTAAAGCCGGAGATTGCAGAGCCCAGTTCTTCTTGAGTAATTGCCATACCTTCTGGAGCGCACTCCCGCAGCCTGTTGAGGTTCGCGGTTCTGTGCGGAGTGAATCTCCAGTAGTGCCTTTCCATGTGTTCCAGAACTCTGTCCTCGAAGCCCAGATCGAAGTTTTCCTCCTCTTCTTCGGAGATGCGAAAAACGTCGCTCCAGAGTTCTTTACAAAATTCGGCTTTTTCTTGGGGAGGCATTGGTCTCCCTCTTAACTTGCTAATGAGGTTCCAAAATTTATTAGGGTTGTCTTCAATGCCTAGGTTATGGATCATGCAGTCCCATTTCTCCTTGATTTCATGCAGCAGCACATCGTTCACTTGTTGTCTGAACTGTTAGACTAGCGCAAAGTCCATTGGACTGGCGAATCCAACAGCCCGGACGACGTTGTAGAGCAACTAGAATCGCTGTTGTAGGTTGATCCTCTCCACTATGTTGTGCAAGTCGCGATTAGGATCTTGTGCCTTGCGCTCGGGATTACGCTGTCCGCGGTGGCAAAACCATCAAGGATGCTGGACAACTCCTCGTCGATTTGTTCTTGTGTGGCACCATCCTTCTCAGGACTTACCTCCGGGAGTCAACTTCTGCAGGCTTGCCAGTCTGCAGTCGAAAGGTTTTTCCTTAGTGGCGTAGATATGGGTATGGAAGTGGTGGCCATCGTGATGACCATAGGGATATGGTCACTGAGTGTAAGGGGACCAGGCTGCACATAGTGGTGGAAGGGGAAGTTTGGGTCTGTAAACACGATGTTCGGCTCGGTCGCTGACCCTGGGTATATAAACTTCGGGAAGTCCGGCTCAATCCCCTCCGCTGCGCCTTTACATAGGAGTAAGTCGAGGTTCCCACTTTGACCCTCCGCTCGGATGTAACCAGAGACTTGATCTGGCATTTAAGTCGGCAGTGAGGATAACGGGATAGGCCTTCTCGAACAGGGTGAACGGATCGTGGATCGGCAGGTACACTCTTTTTGGAGGCTGGTACCTTGAGCATACCTTAATGTTTTCCATGTATGTCTTGAGGATGACGGGCTAGAACGACTCATCCATTTCTCTCCCATTGACAAACTGAAGTCCAGATCACACCGCTATTGCTGCTCTATCAAATCTTTCGCGAGTCAGATTCTTTTGAATGACGTCGTAACCGTAGATCTTGATAGCGTCTTCGTCTTTTATTCCAGTTCCAGAGAGAAGTAGGAGATCAAGGTCAATTTTTCTCTATATGTTGTATAGCTGGTGTTTGTCGTTGGCCCATCCTTGCACAGAATCACGAGTCTGTTGATTGCAGCATGATTACTTGCTGGGTTTAGTCGTAGACTTCTGGTACTTCGGAGGGCTGTACGACTTGTCGGAGGAGAGTGTTTTTTGTGTACAAATTAGGCTTGTAGAATTTGAGAGTCGAGTCGTATAGCTTTATCTGTTTTTTTTTTCAACAGGGCGGTCTTAACCTCGTTTTCCTCAGTTGAGAAGTCGAAAAAACACTTGAAGTATCTTCTGCGGATACTCGTGGTAATGTCCTCAATAGAGAAGTTTCTTGATTGCGTCATACGTTTGTTCACTGCGATAACCAGGTTGATCTTCTCGGCATCGAGCGAGTAGGATTTTGAGGTATGTTTGGAATCGCCTTTTGGTGCAGGTTTATCCTCTTCTGTTGTCATCGCGGAGATCTTTTGGCGGGTCGGCTTCGTGGAGGGGCCAGCATCGTCCATATCTTCATCCCCCAGCGTGGCTTCTTTGTTCTATTGACCTACTTCTCCAGCTTGATTGGGTGTAGCGGCGGTTGGAGTGTAAGTTACGCTTCGTAGGGCCAGAAATTTGTCGGAGGGAGGGTTGGCCGGGAACTTTAGGGGTTCCATGCCGTTATTTTCCAACATTCTGTTGAGCTTTGTGTTGAATGAGCCAGGGGCCCTGTAATTTAGTACATGTGCGTGTAGAATGCACGCCAGCAGTTTGGTGGAGTTTGAATCTGATAACTGTAGGACTATTTGTGGCTGATTGGCTTACGGGAGAGGAGTAGGCCTTGCTGCACTGGCGTATGTCATACTAGAAGAGACTCTGTCGGCTGTCCTTTTGCAGTTGAGATCTTCCCTGCGCACAGTCCACTGTATGCTCTTTATTCTGTGAGGCCATGAGCAATTTAGGCACTTTTTAGTCTACGAAACACAAAACAGCCAAGAGTGCCCTTCATGTCCGCATTCTGAGCAGACCGTCTTCTCTTTTCTGGGGTAGTTGCGAGTGGTGAGGTCCTCTACTTTATAGCAGGAGAAGCATGTCAGCAGGCGGAAGTGCTTATGTCGCGAGATTTGCGTAGACCGGATGACCATGCGGAAAACTTCAGCCCAGTCATTTGCGCCTTTCCCGCCATATTTGTTTCATCGAAGACCACTTTGAAGATATGCGTTAGGTCTTGGAACTTAATGACTTCTGTGACTTTGGCCAAGGCGTGATTTCTCTTGATTTCAGTCCTGATTTCCTTCTTGGTTCTAACCCCTACCCAGGAGTCTATCTGACTGCCTCTTCCCGCCTTTCTAGCGTTGACTGAAGGGGCTGGTTTCAGCTCGAGCCCGATTTGGGCTAGCAGCTCTAATGCCTTCATGGTGGTAAGTTTTTCTATATCCGATTGATTATTGCATATGGCTGCGTATCCGTTCCCGAGTTCAATGAGCTTTTTATGCCAATATCGTTATCCGAAGATTACCTCGAACACTTGAGACTTAGAGGGACACTCTTCATTGGTCAGGCAAAGCAAGACCCGAAGATCCGGCGGCTCCTCTGGGACATTCATTGGTCCGACGTCACCCCTGTCCCATCAGAACTTGCACGGCGCTATCTTCTCCCTGCACATTTTCTCGCCAACGTTCATGGGAGAAACGGGAGGAATCTCCATTCAGTCACCCCGTAGACGTTTTTGACTTGGTGAGGTCGACAGAAACAGGAGATATCTCCAATCAGTCTATCGCTTCTCCACTGAGTCCTGGGAGGGAAGGTGGGAAAGAGGAGGCACTGATAGTCTCCTTTCAAGCTGGGCAGACACAGGAAGAATCTCCAATCAGCCCGCCCACGCTTGCTTCTGCTCCTGTTGGGAGCAACCGAAACAGAAGGAATCTCCAATCAGTCGGCCGCTACCCTTCAAAGGCAAACGTTAGGTATCAGAGCGTAAAGTGCACGTGCATGCTGCAGTGAGTTAGTCCTTTCCCGAGGTTTCACTGGGTGAAATCCTGGAGTTTTGTAAGGAATTGTGTCTTGCGAAAAAGTGCCCCCTACAGGGGTGTATGCAGGGGAACAGCAATAGGATCAATATTTCTCAGGGCCAGATGTACAAGTCTACCTCGAAAAGATGCAATTATAACGGATTTGGAGGCCTCTTCTTGTCCTTGCCTCCTTTACCGGGTTGAAGATTCCAAAGCTTTTTCACTCTCCACTTTTCTCTCTTTATTTAACAAAATGCTGCACTATATAGAGTTTTCCTGCTTAAACATAAGTAATACGAAAATTAACCAATCATCGTTAAGCAGATTTTTAAGAAGTTTACGTTTAATTTATTCTCTCATGCATAAGCGTTACGTTAGCTAATTCTTCAAACGTAAGCAGTAACAAAATAACTAATCATATTTAGGGAAAATCATAGTGCAGATAATGTTCTGGTAAATGTTTAGATTAGCGACTCTGCCAAAAAAGTTGATTTTTGTGTGTTTATATTTCGTTCACCCCTGCCTCAATATTAATGCGCGTTTAATCCCTATTTGAAATATAGCCGACGTCATTTTTTATTGCCCCTCCCCCCAAAATGCCCGAAACTAAACAAACGAAAAACGCTGTTTAATTACGCCAGTTTTGGTTAGATTATTCACTTCTGTAAACGTTAGAACATTATTCTATAAACAATTAGGATTATATACCAGAGGCTGTGCTCCCCAGAGCCCCCCCCCCCAATTGATTGAAACTCAGGATCATCGTAGGGTAGTTTCTCATTGTGTTATTTCCACACGAACCGTCCCCTTACATTTACTCCAAAAACGTGAAATATTTTGGAACACGGACGAAATATGTACGTTCCATCGTTCGAGCCGCCAATCTACATATTTACCCACTTTACATTAAATTTTTTTATCAATTACATATAAGAATAATAATAATATATATATATATATATATATATATATATATATATATATATATATATATATATATATATATATATATATATGATGAAAATTAATGCAATAAAGTTTATATAGGGGAAACGGGGAGAAATCTAGACAAGAGATTGTACGAACACAAAAGAGATATTAGAGTGGGCAGCGAAAGCAGTGGAATATTTTGCCATGTTAGAGACAAGAATCATACGATCGATTTCAATGGAAGTAAAATGGTATTTAAATCGGCTAACTATGTCAAGAGAAAAATCGTAGAATCGAGCTTGATATCGTCAGTTCCTAATTTAAATCTATCTGAGGGTCAATTTTATTTTAATCCTGTAATAAGAAAGCATATAAGCAAAATAGTTAAATGTCAGCCCTTCAATATGTTTAGGCCTACCCCCATCCCCCCCAGATTAGCTACAAGTAGGGGATTGGGGGAAAAAGAGGGGATCTTGTGTTATGCTTATATGCATAACACTGACCTTCGACTGACCTTCGAACACGTAGCACGTGTTTCGTAGAGCTCTCAGAATATTTTGATTATTTGATATACTTTGGTGTGTGACATAAACATAAATATTAAGTTATAAGATCATATATTTGGTTAATATAACAAAGTTAAATTGTGGTTATTTTGTATAAATTGTGGTTATTTTGTTTTGGTGAGAAAGTGACTTTTGTTTACTTCGGGGCCATCTTGATTAGCAGTTTTTAAACTTGCGCGCACAAATTGGGGTCAAATTCTTGTTGTTTGTAAGTTTTTGTTTCTATTATTGTTCTTGTTTAAGTATGGCTGACTGTTTGGATGTAGAGAGTATGCCTTTTGAAAGTAGTGTGTATGTAGTGTGCGATGTCTGTGGTGTAGAGAGGAGAGTGAATGTGTCTGAGTGCCGTGTATGTGCTTTGACTGAGGAGGTGAGTCGATTACGTGCGGAATGCTTGAGACTGAACGATTTAGTGTCTGAAGTGAGAAGAGATGCAAGTGTACGTTTGAAGAGTCAGATTGGGACCAGGAGGGAGGAAGTTAGGCCTAGAACAGGGACTGGAGAGAAAGCAGTAAGTGAAGTAAGTGATGATGAGTGGTGGGTGAAAGTGAACAGAATAGATAAGTTAGGACAGGTTAGGTGTGTGAATGAGAGGGACATGGAACCTGTTAGGCTAACTAACAGATTTGATGCCCTGAGAGAGGAAGAATTTGAAAGAGATTTGTCTGGTGTGGCCGTGCCTGAAAGTAGAATAGGAGGTCGAGTGAGTGAGAGCAGGAGGGAGGGTAATACTAGGCCTAGAGAGAATAGGAGAATGACTGAGGTGATTGTGATGGGTGACTCTCAGATTAGGTATTTAGATAGGAAGTTGAATGAAAGTAAATGGAAGGGAGTGAGAGTTTGTCTGCCGGGTGCTGGTGTAAATGATGTGTGTGAGAGGTATGATAGGTTGGTGTCTGGGTGTGAGAGGGAAGCAGTTGTGATTACACATGTCGGAGTAAACGATGTAAAGAAGGTGGGTACTTGTGAGTTACGACAGCGGTATAAAAGGCTGATTGAAAGGATGTGTGAAAGTAGAGTAAAAGGCGTTGTTTCAGGTGTGCTTCCCAGAATGGATGTGGGGATGGAATGGTTGTCTCGTGCAATGGGGTTGAATGAATATGTGAAAGGTTTGTGCGAGGAGTCAGGATTGGTATTTGTAGATGTTTGGAGTGGGTTTTATGGGAATAAGGGTTTGTATGCGATGGATGGACTCCATCTGAGCCGAGATGGGGTTGAGGTTTTGTGGCGGGAATTAGATAGTGTTATTAGGTCTTTAGAGGCGGGAAACTAGGTTTTGATAGTGGTCAGGGAAATTTAATGGCTCAAAGTGAGGCAGGGAAAGGAAGCAAACACAGATTTGTAGAAGGTAGGCAGGCTAATGGAAGTGCTTTAGGGTTAAACTACTTGAGTAGTGATAGTGGTCAGGGAAATACAAGAGTACAGGGTCGGGGAAAGAGAGAAAGGAGATGCAGAGGAGATAGGCCCTCAGGTGCTTCAGGGATAGGTGGGCTGAGTTGTCTTTACACAAATGCTCGTAGTCTTAGAAATAAGAGGGATGAATTATTTAGTTATATCATTCATGAAGATATAGATATAATATGTATAGTTGAATCATGGGTTAATGAAAATATATTTAATGATAATGTCAGTGAATTTGAACTAGAGGGTTATACTATGTACATTAGTCAAAGGAGAGATAGGACTGGTGGTGGGTTGATTATTTATATCAGAAATAGCATTTCTTCAAATCTAAATAACTCTATAAAGCAAGGAGAAGGTGAATCATTATGGATAGATATTAAGGTTGGTAAAAATAGGAAAATACACTTGGGAGCTTTTTATAGACCACCAGGACAGACTGATTGTATCGATGAGTTAATGATTAGGGAAATAAGTAAAGGATGCAAAGAAGATACAGTTATTCTTGGTGACTTAAATTTAACTTCTGTAGACTGGGAAAATATGATAGGAAGAGATAGAGCAAGTTGTAAGTTTATGGAGTGTTTTGAGGATAACTTTTTGATCCAATTTGTTAATAAGCCAACAAGGGGTGCCAATATATTAGATCTAATTCTTTCAAATGATGATCACTTAGTTCAAGGATTGAGTGTAGGGGAATCATTGGGAAACAGTGATCATCAGATGGTTCGGTTTAATTTGCAAATAGTTAAGGGTAGAACAACGACAAACTCGACGAAAATTCCAAATTTTTATAGGGGAGATTACGATAAATTACGCAGCATGCTAAATCAGATTAGGTGGGATATAGAATTCCATGGAAAGAATACTTATGAGATGTGGGATATTTTTAAGACTATATTAAACATGGTTCAGGAACAGTGTATTCCGATGAAGTCTATTAGGAAGAAATGTAGGAAACCATTATGGTGGAACCAAGAAATAGCTAATAAAGTTTCAGAGAAAAAAAGGGCATACCAGAGATTACAAAGTGAGAGTAGTTTAGATAATTTAAACCATTATAGGTCAACCAGAAATGAACTAAATAAGATTATTAAGAAGACCAAAAGGACAGCAGAAATTAATTTAGCTAAAAATAATAATAAAGATCCTAAAAAATTCTTTAGCTATTATAGAATCAATAATCAATCTAACAGTGATAAAATAGGGCCTATTAAATATGAAGGGGTTTTGAAAGAATCTGATGAGGAAATAGTAGAGGTCCTTAATGATCATTTTGCTTCAGTATTCACAGAAGAGAAACCAGTTAGATTAATTGATGATAATTCTAGGTCAAGGGAAGTAGTGATAAATTCTATTAATATAGACAGAGAAGAAATTAAAGGGCTTATAATTCAGTTAAATACTAGTAAGGCATCTGGCCCTGACAACATTCATTCTAGGATTCTCAAAGAAGGTGTAGAAAGTATTGCAGTAGCTCTCGAGAAGATATTTATTAGATCACTAGAGTCTGGAGAAATACCAAATGATTGGAAATTGGCAAATGTAGTGCCAATTTTTAAAAAGGGAAGCAAAGAGGACCCAAATAACTTTAGACCAGTAAGCTTAACTTCTATAGTCTGTAAAATTCTTGAGAAGATGGTTAAGAAGGGAATTTCTGATCATCTAGAGAGTAGCAGGTTAATTAATGATGCTCAGCATGGTTTTAGAAAAGATAGATCGTGTTTAACTAATTTACTGGATTTTATGGATTATGTAACTAAAGAATTAGATAGGGGTGAGAAAGTTGATGTGATCTACTTAGATTTCAGCAAAGCTTTTGATAAGGTTCCACATAGAAGACTAGTTCATAAATTAAAGCTGCATGGGATATGTGGGAATGTTTTAAATTGGATAACTGAATGGCTGAAAAATAGGAAACAGAGAGTTGTACTGAATGGAGTGAGGTCAGAGTGGAGGAATGTTATTAGTGGCGTACCTCAGGGATCAGTTTTAGGCCCTTTATTATTTATAATCTATGTAAATGATCTTGGGCAAGGTGTAAATAGTAAAGTGTCAATTTTTGCTGATGACACTAAATTGGCAGCTGTAGTCAAAGAGGTTGAGGGTAGCTTTAAAGTGCAGGGTGACTTAGATAAGCTGTTAGCTTGGGCTCAGAAGTGGCAGATGACTTTTAACCTTAATAAATGCAAAGTTATTAACATGGGGAGAGATAATAGGGAATTTAGCTATGAGATGGATGGATATTGGCTTAATTCAGTTGAAGATTAGAAAGACTTAGGAGTGGTAGTAGATAGGTCACTGAAATTTTCAAAGCAGTGTATTGAGGCAAAAAATAGAGCAAATAGGGTGCTAGGTTACATTAAAAGAAATGTTAGCTACAAGAGTAAGGAGGTCATCCTTAAACTATACAACTCTTATGTCAGGCCACATTTAGAGTACTGTATACAGGCATGGTCACCACATTTTAGACATGATATAAACTTATTAGAGTCAGTACAAAGGAGGGCAACAAAAATAATACCATCCCTGAAGCACCTTGAATATGAAGATAGACTGAGGGTATTAAATATGTTTTCATTTGAAAGAAGGTGTGTGAGGGGAGATATGATTGAGCTTTTTAAAATCTTTTCTGGGATGGATAAATTAGATTTCAGCAAGTTATTTGAGTTAGAAGGTAGTAATAGAACTAGAGGCCACCACTTAAAGATTAAAAAACAGAGGTGCAGACTGGATGTTAGAAAATATTTTTTCACTAACAGAGTGGTGGATTATTGGAATAGTTTGCCACCTGAGACTGTAGACAGCCCAAACTTGAATGTTTTCAAGCGCAGATTGGATGATTATATGGGGATGGAGGGTTAATTTCTTACTTTTTAGTATGTGGATATGTTTCTTGACTCATTCCTGTGGATGCAGTTTCTTTTTATTGTATATTTTGGGGGATTTTGATTTTGTTTTTGACAGACTCCTATGGAGGCTTTAAATTATATATTGTAGATGCATGGTTGGACATTCCTATGGATTGTTAAATTGTATATTGTAGCTGCATGACCTGACAAAATCCTATGGATGCATTATATGGGTGGGATTTGATGGATACGGATGACCTTTGATAGGCCCTTGTGGCTTTTGTCATCCGTTAAATTATGTTATGTTATGTTATGTTATGCACTTCTCTTAAATTTTCTACCCAGTGTCAGTTGAAAAAGGGTGTGAGATACACCGAAACTGTTCTGAATTAAATTGTCTTCGGAGAATGTGGTTTAATTCCTCATATATATATATATATATATATATATATATATATATATATATATATATATAATACAAGAAATTAATATAACCGCTGTTTAATTTTTTAATTATATAAAACAAGAAGTATGTACAGTTTATAAACCGTTTCAAAACACATCATTTGAATTTCAGATTTTGACGAGAAGAGTGACTCAGAGCCCTCGAATAAACAAATGTTTATTTATGGCCACTTATGCTTAGGGTTTTGCATGTGCACCGATTATAAAATCGATATGGCTACAAAATCCTCATTTTTGAGGTGCTTTTGAGCCATATTCGATTCTATAATGTGGCTCCACCACCACAAAATACAACATCTTTTCAACATTAAAGACAAAATACCAACGCTCCTTAGATCTTCCATCATATATGAATTCACTTGCTCGAGATGTAATTCCGAGGTGTATTTGGGATCGACACAGCGCACACTGTGACATGCCCGTATTTGCGCACATTTAGGTATCAGCAACAGAACTGGAGCCCCACTAAATACTACCGAATTCTCCCCTCTCCGAATACCTACACTACGAAAATAATGATATTCGTTTTTGGATTTCAGATGGTGTTGACGTATCTGATTAGCTCCGCTTAACTAATATTTCATTAACTAAATCTTTCTATATATATTTGTAGTAATTAAGGTTTGCTGCACTTATTTAGGTAAATATGTAGATTAGCGGCCCGGCCGAAAAAAATTGTGTGTAAATATAACGGGGCCTCGTGTCGGAATATTCATGCGCGTTTGAGTCCTTTTCGAATTATTATTCTATAAACAATTAGGATTATTTACTGGGGGTGCTGTGCCCCCCACACCCTCCCCAATTTAATGAAACGCAGGATCATCGTAGTGTAATCCCCCATTGTGTTTACCCCCACACGAGCCGTCAACTTAAATGTACTCCAAAAACGTGAAACATTTTGGAACACAGACGAAATAGTACGTCCCATCGTTCGCGCCGATAATCTACATATTTACCCTTATTTATAATTGGGAGCTTATACAGGCCTACTGATTTCCGGTAGGTCTTTTGAAATGGAGGATGACCCCAATGGGTCATAACATAACATAACATAATTTCACGAATGACAAAAGCCACAAGGGCCTATCAAAAGTCATCTGTATCCATCAAATCCCACCCACATAATGCATCCATAAGATTTTGTCAGATCATGCATCTACAATATACAATTTAACAATCCATAGGAATGTCCAACCATGCATCTACAATATATAATTTAAAGCCTCCATAGGGGTCAGTCAAAAAACAAAATCAAAGTCCCCCAAAATATACAATAAAAAGAAAATGCATCCACAGGAATGAGTCAAGAAACATCCACATACCAAAAAGTAAGAGATTAACCCCAATTACAGACCAGTAAGTTTGACATCAGTGGTAGGGAAAATGATGGAATCTATTATAGCAAGGAATATTAGAGATCACTTGGATAAGCATAAGTTGATAAAAGAATCACAGCATGGCTTTAGTAAGGGTAAATCCTGTCTGACTAATTTGCTGTCTTTTTATAGTAAGGTGTATGAAGCAGCAGATAATGATGAAAACTATGATATTTTATACTTGGACTTTAGTAAGGCTTTTGATCGAGTGCCACACTTACAGCTTCTGAGCAAAGTTGAAGCACACAGGATCGATGGCAGTATATTTAGGTGGATTCAGTCATGGCTTGGTGACAGACAGCAAAGAGTTAGTATACAACATAAACATAATTACACAGATGACAAAAGCCACAAGGGCCTATCAAAGGTCATCCGCCTCCGTCAAAACCCAGTATAGATGGAGTTAAATCTGAGTGGGTGTGTGTTAGCAGTGGAGTTCCGCAAGGATCTGTTTTGGGTCCCTTGCTATTCTTAATTTATATTAATGATCTTGACATAGGTATAAGTAGTAACCTGAGTAAATTTGCTGATGATACTAAGCTAGGTAGGGCCATTCGGGCTGATTCTGATGCTGTTGTAATGCAGGAGGAATTGACCATTCTGTCCAATTGGGCCGAGAAATGGCAAATGAAGTTTAACATAGACAAATGTAGGGTACTTAGTATAGGTAGAAATAATCCATTGAATAGTTATAAATTAAATGGGAGAATTTTAGGGAGGACCGATTCTGAGAGGGACTTGGGTATTTTGGTAAGTTCAGACCTTCGTCCTAGAAAGCAATGCCTAAATGCTAAGAATAAAGCTAATAGGATAGTATCCCCTCTGTTTGAAGTCAGCGGGGCTCTACCAGGCGCTGCGTCTGTCTTCACGGCCGAGCTGGTGGCAATACACCACTCGGTACGGGAGATTATGCGACGTGCCCGGTTCGGAGACCGGATTGTGATCTATAGCGACTCACAAAGCGCCCTGAGTGCTCTCGGGGCATTGGAATCTCCGCATCCCCTGGTTCACGATATCCGTGACGCCACGGTTTTGGTGAGCCGGGCAGATGTCGAGATTATCTTCTGCTGGGTTCCTGGACATGTAGGAATTGCGGGGAATGAGCGCGCCGATGAGGGCGCCAAAGAGTCCGCGAGGACTCTGCGACCGGACCAGCGTTTCGCTCTTCCTCACACCGACTACATGGCAGGAATACGGGCAGCTCTTCGGACTGCTTGGCAAAGAATATGGGAGACGGTCGAAGGGAACTTAAAGTTGCGTGCCATTGCGCCGCGACTGTTTCCCATGGACCTATCCCTCAATGCCGCGGCGGCTTCAGGCTGCTTTCTGTCGTCTCCGAATCGGACACACTCGTGTGACGCATCGCTATCTGATGGAGCGCTCGCCTGCGCCCTATTGCAACGACTGCGTCGTCCCCCAGACTGTTCGGCACATTCTTGTCGAATGTCCCAGTCTGGGTGATCTTCGCGCACGACACCTGTCCCGGTACCGGGATGGGCGGGGTCGCTACCGCCTGTCCCTTGTGCTCGGGACGAGTGCGTGTACTTTGACTGGTGGACTTATTGACTTTTTGGGGGAGGCCGGCCTTCTCCCTTTTATTTAACCCGATTTAATTGTTGTTGTTGTTCTTGTAATTGTTTTTGTTATTGCTTTGTTATTGTTATTTCTTTTTATTGTTTTCTGTTTAATTTTTTAAAGTAGCCTAGAACTAGGCTGTTTTTTACGGCGACTTATGCCTAAGTCGGCAGTCGCTAGATAGCCCCTTTAAAAAAAAAAAAAAAAAATAGGAGTGTAAGCAATAAGAGTGCTGAAGTCATTCTAAAACTGTATCTGGCGCTAGTTAGGCCTCATCTAGACTATGCAGTACAATTTTGGTCACCATATTATAGGAAGGATATTGATTTGCTTGAGTCTGTGCAGAGAAGGATGACAAAGATGATTGGTGGGCTAAGGAACTTACCTTATGGTGAGAGGCTCAGAAAACTAAATCTACATACATTGGAAAGGAGAAGAGTCAGAGGGGAATTGATTGAAGTCTTCAAATGGGTAAAAGGATATAATAAAGGGGATCTGGGTAAGGTTCTTATACTTAGTGAACATGACAGGACACGTAGCAATGGGTTTAAGCTTGATAAGTATAGGTTTAGGAAGGAGATTGGGAGGAATTGGTTTACAAATCGTGTGGTAGATGAATGGAATAGGCTCACTAGACATGTGATAGAAGCCTCCTCTCTGGGTAGTTTTAAGAATAGATTAGATAAATATATGGATGAAGCTGCTAGATGGGACTGACTTTTTATGTACATATGTATATATTTTTCTAAGGAGTGGGGAGATTATATTTTGCAGTTGCATGAATGGACATAATCCTCTGGATGCATTTTATGTATATTGTAAATTAGATCTGACAAACTCCTGTAAAGGGTGAC